>CM067374.1:64832395-65015395 GCA_034401795.1 Chaetoderma sp. LZ-2023a
TTGATTGGAACGGCAGCTAACACGTGACATATATTGATAATGACATGACATATTTGAGTGACAAATCAGATTGATCGCTCCATTGATATTATCACTCTATGCCTTTATATTTGTATGTGCCTTTACTACTATTTCATATTTATTTATTGGTATTATGTATTTTTTTTAAAGTTTATTTATCCTGATAATTATCTCACTATCTATATATTATTATAATTGTTGATTATATTAAATTTTTTATATCCGGTTATTTACAAACAAAACATATCATAGACATTCCATTTAACTTTCAGCATTTTATCATGAAGTGATACCAGTCTGATATGAATTTGATATTTTAAACAATATTGAAAATAAACAACTATTTATTACTATTTGTATATTAACTTTTTCACAAACAAATCCTGGAAAACGTATATTCTTTGCGATACAAAATTAAGCTTATTCTGTTGAATATTTTGAAATTAATTTGACTGGAAGCCGTTTCAAGTGAATTTCAAAATATTCAAGATTTTACCTTTATGGTTGCCTTGAAAATGAGATATGGGAAATTCATCGGTGGAAGTTTCAACTATTATACACTTATACTGCTGAAGTGTCACATTGTATTATTAATTTTTTCTGCGATAAATGGTGCTTATTTTGAAATTTTAGGTACTATTAACTGTTGCTCTCCATGACAGCAACACTATGTCTGCAATGACCATCTGTCTTCCTCCATAATCTCAGGCAACGTCATGACATTAATGCTTCAACCCTCAAATCTGTTCAAGAAAATCTCAATTTCACTTCAAGAGTATACTTACCTCCCTAATACTTTTGATATTGCTAAATATTGGCTTTCACTCAATAAACACTCAGATTTAAAACAGTTAGGTGCCCCTACTGGGCAGGGAGTCAGAGCGTAGTCTGGCGGATGCCAGCCCCACCACCGCGCATGCGCAGACTAGCACTTCCTCTTTGCTAGATTATTGGCAAAGAGAACACACATGTTTTTCAGTCATAAGCTTTTCTTGCTCATTAACGTTTTTATTGGTGTTATTTTGGAAGTGATAAGACCTGATTTGGATGGCGGGAGGATACACTTCGCCACCGGAGGACGTTGGACCTTTAAATCAGGTGACTTCTAGTAAAATTAGCGAGTTTTCTTCCCGGTGTATTGTGTTTCCGGGACTCGCGTTTACCGTGATAAGCGCCTTAGTTAGTTGGTTTAGGTCAACTCGGTGCTACCTAGGACTAATTTCTCTTTCTGTTTCTGTCCACAGGTCTGTATGACGCTAGGTTGTGACGTCACAGTACCAGAGAATTAGTATTCTCTCCACCATGGTTCCATTTCCTACTAACACTGTTAGGTTATCTAACCAAATGAAAAAATTATGTCCAGTGAGTTGGAGGCCTGGTATAAAGGTCTTCTCACTTTGCCCTCTTGATCCAATTCCTTCCCCATGAGGTGGAGAGAGTTAAGAGGCGTGCAGATGGTGGAGTTTCCGGTTCGTCACGTTGGATGGTTTGTCTATACAAAGTGTCAGGTATCTAGTTATTGATAATGTGGTGATGTTAATTATTGTAAACAATCAAAGGGAGATAATTAACATTTTTGCCAGTAAAGAGTTATCTATATGTATCTGATGGTTGTGTAGTCAACTTATCCATTCAGCATACAATTCGTCTTTGCACTTGGATGTTTTGTTGGGATCGAATTTTTCCTGTCACGGGATTAATGACGTCATAATCAGCTGGCTATGTATTTATTAGCAATTCAAGCGCTAGGCTGGTTTTTGATGTATATTGATCTTTATGATCGTTTTCCTTCTCCTTGAGTTGGATTGAGTTTCTAAGCTTAACTAGTTGCTCATACTCCTTGTCCTTTGCCCTGTTTCAGGGACCGGGTTGCGCGTCCTGTGGACGTTTTATGCATGTGAAGTTCTGGCCGCATCTGTGTTATCGATGTAGCCCTTGTGGTCCATTGATTAATTGTGACATATGTAAGCACTGGGGGGGCGAGTTAATGTCCGAATTCTTGTGCTGCTTACAGGCGACGGACAAGGTGGTAGTGGAGGAGAAGAAGAAGAAGCGGAAACGAGAGGTTGTAAGTGAGAAGGGTAAGGGGAAGGTCTCGTCCGCGGTGGATATGGAGACCTTCCGGACCGAGATGTTGGGAGAGATGAGGAGGACAATAAAAGATTTGGTTCCAGGGTTGCTTCGTGGCATGCTTCCTGGACCAGATCCTTTATTGTCCTCATCATCGGCTTCGGAGCAGGTAATCCCCGCCTCTGGATCGATTTTCCTTAGTCCGCTTCCGTTGTCCGACGATTCAGAGGTGGCCCCATTAGAGGGGGCGTTCCACGGCCCTGGCAGCAGGCTTATTGCCGCGCCGATAGGGGACCGTGGACGGTTGTCGCTGGAACCCGCTGGCTGCTTATCAGTCCAGGGGTATCCGCACGCCGCGGTGGCCAGTACCTCCTATGGCACCGTTCCTGGTCAGCCCGGGTTAGCTCTCTTTGCTGACCCGGGGTCTAATCTTTCTGACCAGGGTGATGAGGATTACCTGCTAGGGTCGCCGTCTGACGACGCGGACATGGATGAAGACGTTTGTGCACCCCTCGCGGGGAATACAGGCGCTTTTTTCCACGGTATTACTCACCCTGGAGTAAGGTCCGCGGTTCAGGTGGTGGCCCAGGGCGCTGCTGATGGCCAGCGGTACCGCATACCTCGGCTTGCCGAGAGTGTAGCTGGTGCTGGCCGGGCCCGTGGTAGGGCTATATATACCCCGCGCTCTACCGCGGTGCCTGCTCCTGGTCAAACCAGTGATATTCTCATGCCGGTGCTGTCAGGCCCGCATGTTTTCCCTGGCTTGCCAGGTGTATCAGCGTACCCGCCGTCAAGTACTGCTTGCGCTCAGGAGGAAGACGAAGGACCCCGTCTTGTAGAGCGCTCGCAGTTAGCCACGGAGGAGGATTGGTATGACGCTTGCCAGTGGTTGGTGAGCGTTAGGCCTGATCTGCCCGTGGAGCAGTCGGCTAGCCACCGTGTTCACACGCCGTGGTTAGCTGGGAAACCAACTGCTAACGCTATGCCTTCTCTGCCGCTGGCGGAGCATGTCGTTGACATGTTCAAGGCGGCGGAGGCGTCCATTAACACGAGTGGACGTCTCGCGAAGGCCCCTCGCGAGGTGGCCAGGCGTTGTCGCATCGTGCCCCTGGACTACCAGCGGTACGGTGTGGTACCCAAGCCCAGCGTGGATGACCGCGCGGCTTTGGGTGAGGATACGCGGCCAGGATCCCGTTCTGACGCGGGGGTCTTGTGCGCGAACGCGTTGCGTTCGGCGAATACCGCGTTGCGTGATGCGGAGGAGAGTGGGAGGGCTTCGATTGCCGCTCTGTCCCACGTCTCCCAGCTGTTACAGGGGGTAGTAACGGCATCCGCATCGCGCCAGCCAGGCCCGCTCGCGGTCCAGCGAACCATCCAGGATGGTATTAACCTGGCGCTGGACTGTATGACGCGGGCGGTGACCAGGAGTGTCAGGGCAAGACGCACATTTGCCCTGGACAATCTGTGCCCGTCTCAGGACCTGTATAATAGGCTACTCCGTACGCCTATGACGGGTCCTGGTCTTTTTGGAGGTGAGGGATGTCGCCACCTCCAGGAGACGGTCACCCTGGTGAATAACCAGAGGGCGCTGCGCGAACAGTTTGAGGTACTGCGTCGTGCTAACGTTCGCGCCGCGGCCCCTGCGTATCGTCCCCTGCAGGCTCGAGGTGGTGTTGGCCAAGTCAGAGGCCAGCCGCCGTCGCAGCGCCGGCCTCGGCCGCGTGCGATTCGGCCAGCAGTGAGGGGGGCGCAGGCTCCTCAGCCGCCGTCAGCCAGGCAGCCGCCCGTGCACCGAGGTGCGCGCGGGGCGGGGCGGGTCGCGCGAGGATCTGGGCGTGGTTATCGCTCCTGACAGGGCGCTTACCGCGGTAAGGACCACGCCGGTGTGTATGGCGACGGAGACAGTGCCGCTCTTGCATGCCTTGTGTCCACCGCGGTCCCTAGGTGGACCGGTGGGAGGCCGGCTAGCCGACCACATGCAAGAGTGGGAACGGTTAACTCAGGACCGTTTAGTCTTGCGATGGCTTTCCGTGGGGTATCATCCAGAGTGGATGACAGGCCCGCCGTCGCGACTGTCTCTGGTGCCAGTCTGGACTCCCATTCCGAGAGATCCAGATCAAAGGTTGTGTATCGAGGAGGAGATAAATTCCCTCGTACAAAAAGGAGCTATTCAGCCGGCACAAAGGTGTCCGGGCTTCTATTCAACCCTGTTCTTGGTAACAAAACGCACCGGTGGGTGGAGACCGATTCTCAACCTCAAGCCATTGAACAAGTTCATCGAGACGCCCAGTTTCAAGATGGAAACGGTGCGCTCGGTGTTGGCGGGGTTGGAGAGGGGGATGTGGACGGCGTCGATAGATTTGAAGGACGCTTATTTCCACATCCCCATCCACAGGAGTTTCTGTCGCTTCCTGAGATTTGCATTCCAGGGCAGACAGTGGGAATTCAGGGTGTTGCCCTTCGGAATTTCCACGGCTCCTCGGGTTTTCACCCGTGTGGTTCTTGCGATCACAGCATACCTCCGCAGGAGAAGCATAGCAGTCCACACGTACATAGACGACTGGCTGTTGAAAGCGCACACCCGGGAAAGTTTGTCCGCCAATCTGGAGATTGTTTTGAAAATTCTCACAGACTTGGGCTGGATGATCAATTTCCCAAAATCAGAGCTGACTCCATCCCAGAAGTTTGTTTACCTGGGGATGTTCTTCGATCTGGAGACAGGATATGTTTATCCTACTCAGGAGAGAGTTCAAATACTCATCTCGTTGATTCAGTCAGTGTGCGACAGTCGTCATGTCCTGGCACGGGTTTACTTGAGAATGCTGGGGTTGATGGTTTCGTTGGAACCAGTCATTCCTCAGGCCGCCTTACGCAGGCGGCCGATCCAGTTGTTTCTCATGACACAATGGACCCAGAGTACAGGTTCGCTGGACTCGAATGTGTCAGTGTTGGCGCCTCTGATTCACCACCTGCAATGGTGGTTGAATACAGAGAATCTCTTACCGGGGGTTTTGCTAACCCCTCCCCACCCTCAGGTGACTGTGTATACAGATGCATCGATGGAGGGCTGGGGAGCTTGCCTGGAAGAATCCACGATATCAGGGCTTTGGAATCTGGAACAGTCACAGGAACATATAAATCTACTGGAGCTAAGAGCAGTAGTCCTGGGCCTGGAACATTTCTTACAGAAAGTTCAGGGCAAGATTGTTCTTATTCGTTCAGACAACTCAACAGTTGTGACTTACATAAACCGCCAGGGCGGAACGAAGTCGCCCAGTCTCTGTATGATGACATGGAAACTGCTTTGTTGGTGTCTGGATCACCAGATTACCTTGAAAGCAGTTCATATTCCGGGAAGGTTAAACCTGCTAGCAGACTCATTGAGCCGAAGGATGAGTGTTTTACCCACGGAATGGCAACTAAATCAATGTGTGGCGGATCGTCTGTTCGACCATTGGGGGAAACCCAACATCGATTTGTTCGCAACGAAGAAGAATGCGAAGATGACGACGTACGTCTCTCCGATTCCGGATCCAAGCGCTTTCGCAACAGATGCGTTAGCTATCAGCTGGGGGAGAATGTATGCATACGCATTCCCTCCAGCAATCCTGATTCCAAAAATTCTTCAGAAAATCAGACAGGAGGAATGCCAAGTGCTTCTGATCGCCCCGGATTGGCCAAGCCGATCTTGGTATACGGATCTGCTGGACCTTCTGGTCTGCAATCCGGTTCCTCTGCCTCTGATGGACGATATTATCTTCCAGGGCAAGGCCCTTCACAACAATCCGTCAATGTTCAGATTGACTGCGTGGATGTTGTCAAGGAATCTAGAATTAAGGAGGGCTTTTCTGAGCAAGCAGCCATGTTTATGGCCAAAGCCAGGAGGGGGTCAACCTCCAGAGCATATAATTATAAAATCAACAGATTTGCAGAATGGTGCTCAAAAAGATGTATTGATCCAATGGATTCATCTATTCAAGTAGTAGCTGATTTCCTCTGTCACCTCTATGATGCCTATAGCCTCAAGCCTAACTCTATTGCTGGTTATAAGTCAGCATTAATGTCTGTTATTCCTTGCTTGGCTAAGAGGGGAAGTGATGAAGTAAATACATTGAATGTATTAATTAAAGGCATGGGCAATCTAAGACCAAGGAATCCTCCTGTGATTCCGTCTTGGAGTTTATCGCTAGTGCTTCAAGTACTAGGTGATAAGCCTTTTGAACCACTTAGTTCCATTTCTATGAAACTATTAACACTGAAGACTGTGTTTTTAATTGCTGCGGCCTCGGCTAGGCGTAGGAGTGAGATTCATGCCTTATCAGCCGAGGATGACCGTTTTGTGGTTTCAGGGGAAGGCCTTAAGCTGCTACCTAGGATTAATTTCTTGGCTAAAAATCAGTCGTTGAAATATCCAGGTCAACCTATTATTTTGCCTGCTTTAACTAGATATGATCCTAATTCTAAAGCATGGTGTCCCGTCCGGGCGCTGCGCCGGTACAAACAACGTACGGCGGCATGGCGCACCGACCAGTCAGCGTTATGGTTGTCATATATTGAACCCCATGGGAGGGCTTCTAAGGACACCATTTCCAGGTGGATTGTGGAATGCATTCAGTTTTGCCATAAATCCGCCACCGGGAAGCAGGTTGACGTGGCCAAGGCTCACAGTGTCCGCGGCGTAGTGACATCCACGGCCCTATTTAATGGGGTCCCTGTGGATGATATTATGTCGGTGGCTCAGTGGCACTGTGAGTCAAGTTTTACAGACCATTATCTCCGTGACACCTCTAATCCTCTCGCCTTGTCGGTTTTGAAAAAATAAATCGGTTTATATTTTTTGAGGTGATTTCCTCATTACTTATATATATCACAATTAATTTATGGAAACACCCACTTTTTTGGGCCTGCATCAGTCTTTACCGATGGGAAGATGATGTCAGCAGCCATTTTCAACAAGGTCAGTCTTGTTCATGTGTTGTCCGTTGTTGATTGTATTGTCACGATTACCCGTTATTAATATGGTGATGGTTTGTGTATTTGTGTGGTTCATTGTTGAGAGTTACGAAAATGGAGCTTTTTCGTCTCTGTCCTGTAGTACATGGCACTTGTACGTAGAGAGCGTATAGGACATTGAGGTCAGTCGACTCTTCCTCCCAGGAAGGAGGGGGGGGAGCGCATATGACATTCGGTCATCTCTCATACATCGGTCGTGTTATCCGATGGTTAGTCAAATCCTGACTGTTTTTTCTTACAGTTTCAGAAGTTTAAGTGCCTTAAACGCAGAAAAGCGTATAGGGATGAGCTGGTCTTTTGACCTCGCCTCCCTCCCGCCAGATTCACTTTCGAATTCTGGCAATATCAAAAGTATTAGGGAGGTAAGTATACTCTTGAAGTGAAATAAACGAAATCTAGGATTTCTTTTTTCACGAGAGAGTTGATACTTACCTCCCTAGATACGGACCCGGCCTCTCCACCCCACAGAGGCTCGGTCTTCAGGCTCTTAATAGTTGCATGTGTGTCAGCCAATAATCTAGTCAGAGGAAGTGCTAGTCTGCGCATGCGCGGTGGTGGGGCTGGCATCCGCCAGACTACGCTCTGACTCCCTGCCCAGTAGGGGCACCTAACTGTTTTAAATCTGAGTGTTTATTGAGTGAAAGCCAATATTTAGCAATATCAAAAGTATTAGGGAGGTAAGTATCAACTCTCTCGTGAAAAAAGAAATCCTAGATTTCGTTTATTTTCTCATAGAAAATGTCCACAAGAGATTATTTCTGAAAGTTTACCACTAGAATACGTGGCTTGCTTATAAAGCCAGGCATTCCAGTCCTAAACTAAAAAAAATAATCTCTTGGTCTGCAAATGGGCATTTCTAAAGACCAGTGCTGAAGCTCTTTTTGTCCGACTTGCGTGTTAAAGGTTTTAAGGCACCTACATTTTTCATGGACCCTCTGTGAAAACTGGTGAACCAACTTCAGGCTGTAATGTGTGATAAAACTATTACTTAACATGTACCAAAATCCATTACATGAAGTGATATTTGTCATTGGCATTACCTAGCTTCTGCATATTTTGTTATATTTTGTGTTATCTATCAGAGCTCCAGATAAGCAGCGTATTTGCGTAAATACGCAAAAATATATTTTAAAAACCCAATTTAAATCACACTCTAGCATATTAAAAACGCAATCCAATTACCAAATACGCAAAATATTGAATAAGTCAAGCGTATACATGATTCCTATCAATGCTCAAACGGGTATCCTTTATGTGGATCGGATTAAACCTGGAGTACTCGATTACCATTATGCAATGATAATATGTAGTAATTTTGAAATTCCAAGTCCAAAATTACAGATCCGTGAGTAGCAGATGACAATGCCGAGTACTTGCTCTAAATATTGAATCTACTCGCAAATTCCTGACATCACATGATTTGTAGATTTTCATGACAAATTTTTGTTATATTTTATGAAGAATTTTGGTGCAAAACCAATGATTATTACAGCATAAGCAATATTTATATGGTGCCACTTAATAATTTCACTCCCGAGAAGATGGACATATATACATTAAGCATAGCTGTAAGATGCAAATAATTTGAACCAGGGAAATGTGTCCTATTTTTGTGTTATTAAAGATCGTCAATGCGCCCTGCAATGACAGTAGGCTACGCTCGTTTCAGGTGAACTGCTAATCATTATAGTTATTATAAAGAAGAATCTCAACTGAAAACGTGAATATGCTTTTGCATTTGAAAACAACCAATTTGCAGAGAATGACAAATCCATAGATCTATAAACCTTAGATAGCATGCAACTGGGCCACTACAGTCATGACAACTATCAGCTATCAGCATTGCATATTTAAAAAAATATCTAAGGCAGCAACAACCATATGTTAATTAGTTTCCAAAATATTTAACAACGACCCATTTACTGGAGTTATTTCTCACCAAAATCTGATACATTGTAGCCGCTCATCTAAATATAGATCTCCTATTTCCTGGAAATTGCTGCTGCCGACTTTCTCATTACTGGGAAATTCCCTACCATGTCGTCTGCACGCTATTCAATACACAGTCAAACCTGTGTATAGTGGACACTTGTCTTGGGGGCCATTAAGATGGTGGTTCTTTGATACATGTATGGGTGTAATTCTTTACAAATTAAAGCATATTCTGTTGAATATTTTGAAAATATATTACTGGAAGCTGTTGCTGCCTTAGGGCTTCCACTCATAATGAGCCTGTCATTCCATTGGTAAATTTTCAAAAATAATCATATTTAGGTCTGCAAAAGGACATTTTTATGAGAAAATGTAAATTTTCGTGAATAAATTTTAGGGTTACAGGGTGGTGGTGGGTGGGTTGGGCTAGGTTGCTCAACTAAGTAAGACACAACAATGTAAGATATTAATTTGTTTGTTTTGCGTTGGGTGCATGGTGTTTTTTTTGGGTGGGGGTGTGGGGTGGGTGGGGGGGGGGGGTTGTTGTTAGGGGATCATACTGGCCGATATACATTTAACACATAAGATTCAGAAGATGACCCCTATCTTTCACTGGTGATGGGCCATTGGCCCCCACTAGATGAATTTCTTGGCGGAAACCTGCTGTAGCAACTACCTATGACCTAAAATTTTTGACTGGAATATAGGCATCAAACCATAAAAGTCAGATAAAATGGAAGTGAGAAAATTAGTTTGTCAATTGTCATTAATGTCATGCAGTGGCACTGTGCTAGGAACATCTTTTAATGCAGTAAAGAAAACAAAACAAGGATTGCCAGTTGTTACAGACTGGCACAGTTGCCTAATTTTTAATTCAGTTCATCAGTCAAGTTAAGAAATGTGGATTCCATGTATACATCATAGTGATCATACACGTAAAGCAGCATGAATGATTTGACCCACTCTACATTTATATCAGAGGCAGTGTGAATGTATGATAATATCAAATGATTTGATATTGTCATACTGTCTCAGATGTAGATGTAGTGGGTCAAGTGATTCTGATAGACTGATACCTTAATCAGCCTCAGAGCAGTCACAACTCACAATTGAAAGATATATAAAACATTGTTTTCACCTTGTCACTCATTACTGGGCTATAAAGTAGACTGTCTACTTGTTGAAGTTGTCTACATGTACGTACATGTAATTACGTAAATAATGTACATGTCAAAAAGTCATAATCATACATGTAAGTCACTTTTGAAGTTAAAAAATGTATTACTAGAGACTCAGTTAGTCAATTAGTCTCTAGTAATACAAAGTTTTTTCACGTCTAAGTGGGCCTAAAATACTCAATTCCTGCCACTTCCTATGAGTAATGGTATGAAATACCCAATTAATACAAAGAATACTCAATTATAATCATCCCCTGTGAGTAAAATACTCAAAAGACTAATTCTTATCTGGAGCTCTGCTATCTATATAATTATTTCTACGTTATTGGGTCCAATGTTGAATACTAATAAATACATATATAGAGGTGCTGACTTCTAATCTGTGCAATGATTGCTGCTCAGCCATATTGCTTGACCCATAACAGAACTAGGTCAAGCTCCCTAGTTTCTGGAGAATATAAGTCAAAGGTAAATTTTCTTAGTAGCACCAATAATAAAATATTTAGCCAACAAATTTTATATTATTTGTACTTCTTCAACCTTTTAAATTCCAGTCCCTCAATTTACAATCAACAAAACAGGAAAACTGTTGAATATTCTGAAACTAATTTGACTGGGAGCTATTCGCCATAGAGTATGAATGCTCAAGAGATTAAGTGTTAGGTACTGCCAGACACAGCTTCTGAGCCTCTTGTATATACTTGACATTCTGACTTCACTAGGTTGATGTATCATATGGCTATTATAAGAAATATGTGATAGAATATTAACTGTCTAACAGATGCAAGCCACTGGACAGTAATTTCAATGAGCATGCACAAATGCACGTGCACATCTGCATGCGCTTCACTTGAGATCTATCGATCCCTGCACTTTCTGAAGCTGTTGAATATTTTGAAACTAATTTGATTGGATGCTAGGCAGCAACAGCGCCCAGTTAAATTAGTTTCAAAATACTCAACGGCATGTTTGTTAAATAATACAGACATAGAATTCATACAACCTGACAGACTATTAAGCGTTTAAGAGGGACTAAATCGAGTCTCATGAGGTAGTTGATTATGACGTCATATGATTGATGGATGAACTGGAATCCTCCATTGATTGCGACTGAAAGAAGTTTTTCCTCTGCAGAAAACAGTCACTCATCATAATTTGCAAGTTACTCTCCTGTTTAACCCTTTAATGGTCAAGATTTTTCAGAAAAATTAAAAGTTTTGCTGTTCGAATGTCCATTTGCAGGCCAAGATAAAACAATTTTTGAAGATTTACCACTGGAATATTGTGGGTTAAGATAAAACAATTATTTTCTAATTTACCACTGGAATGACTGGCTCGATTATCGAGCCAGTCATTCCAGTGGTAAATTAGAAAAAATTGTCTTATCTGTAACCCATAAATGGACATTCCTAAAGACAGCTGCAGAGGCCGGCTTTGGCCGGTGTGAACATTAAAGGGTCAACCCTTTAATGGTACAAATTGGTCAAGAACATCTAAATTTCTGCTTTTGGAAATGTCCATTGCCAGGCCAAGAGATATTCTATTTTTGAAATTTTATCACTAGAATTACTGGCGCTGTTATTGAGCCAGTCATTCCAGTGGCACATTAAAAAAAATAATCTCTTCCTGCAAATGAACATTCCTTAAGACCACTGCAGAGGCTGGTTTTGACTGCCTTGACCATTAAAGGGTTACATTTTTGTTATACCGGTATATTAATATTAAATTAAAATTATAATGCATTGTATAATATAGGATGACATACCAATATATCAATTCCATTTTATTATAGCATGAATATTAATATACGCCGATACATTTTATATTTTATAATTATATATTTTGCAAAATCATAATCCATTCCATTTTATACTAGCTCAGTCGATTTATCCGATAATGCATTTGAAATCCTTTTTATTTATTAATATCAAAACAATATTTATTCAGACACAGTGCTAATGTTAATCCTTTAATATTCATATCTGTCAAAAACAGCTTCTGCAGTGGTCTTGAGAAATGTCCATTTGCTGACCAAGAGAAGAGTATTTTTTGAAAATTTACCACTGGAATGACTGGCTGGAAAACCGAGCCAGTCATTCAAATGGTAAATTTTCAAAAATTGTTTTCTCTTGGTCTGCTAATGGACAGTTTCTATGAGAAAATTGATATTTTCTTGATCGAATTCAAGTTTTAAAGCATTACTCTGATTGGGTATTTCTTTTACCGTCTCTTTTGAAAGTGTCATGCAATTTGTTTGTTCATTAATATTTATTGAAAACATGCATTCTATAAGTAGTGTTTTGCGATGCATCTCTCTTACCATCTTTGGTCATTTACTTATATTTCATAAGTTCGAAATGGTCAAAGCTCCATATAAAATTGACAAAAACACATAAACTCAAACTTGATCTGTAACCTTCAGTTATCCTGAAGCAAAGCAAGATAAGTCTTAAATATGTCTGTTTGGTGGACATAGCCAGCTTTGCCAAAGATTTTATGCAAACCTTATTTGTAACTTTAAGTAATAGAGCAATGTACCAAGTTTCAGTTCTTTATTTTGTAACATATGGAACAAATTCCCGGACAAGGATGGTGGGACAGACGTATGGATGGACAGAAGGAGAGTAAAACCTTTTGTCGGTTTCACTGTGTACTCATAATTGACTAATGCAATTACGACAAACTGTTCTTAGAAGAGAAGATTAATAAATTAGCCCTAATCCTTGAATTTTGTTCAAGAAAAATTTCTATTTTTTCATCAAAAATGTCCATTTGCAGACCAAGAGAAGTCTAATTTTGAAAATTTACCACTGGAATGACTGTCTCGGTTATCGAGCCAGTCATTCCAGTGGTAAATTTGCAAAAATAGTCTTCTCTTGGTCTGCAAGTGGACATTTCTCAATACCGCTCCAGAAGCTGTTTTTAACTGATATGAGTGTTAAATGGTTAAGGGGTGGAGTTTTAGTCCTTATCACTCCGATAGTAGGTTTTCAAGAGGCAGGTAGAAGATAGACTAATGTATATTGTGGAAACAATATTGCTGGCAGCTGTTGTTGTTATACATAGCAACAGTTTTTAACATTGTTATTTACAAAATAAATATCACTTATCTTAAAGGGAATCTAACAAATTCATTTGTTTATCTCTTTAATAATCGATTTTCTCATAGAAAATGTCCATTTGCAGATGAAGAGATTATTTTACAAAATTTATCACTGGAATGACTGGCTCATTTATCGAGCCAGTCATTCCAGTTGTAAATTTTTTAAGAATTGTCATCTCTTGGTCCGCAAATGGACATTTTTCAAGACCACTGCAAAAGCCGTTTGGGCCAGCTTGAGTGTTAAAGGGCTAAGCATTGGGTCAACAGCCCAGGCAAGACAAGGGATATGATATATCATATCAACTATGATCTACTAGTAGCCAGTAGATTTTCAAACTAATTTGATTGAGAGTCATTGCTGCCTAAGGCATCAGGAGCAATGTTGTCAAATGACACTTTGTCTAGTGGTTTAGAATAATGTGTGAATATGATGAGTGTTTCCTTTGCTGTGAACAGTTAAACATGACACCTGGAACGTGTTAAAAAGAATGGTCGCTCTGAGAAATTATGACAATATTATTTGGAGTCGATTTGCAGAAATAAATGAGAGTTAATCAAGAGATTTTCACCTCAGTATCATATGCACATTATGTCATAAGCATTACATGTGAGCCAATGTCATCTTGAACTTTGTGCTATTTTTAGAAACATCTATAAACATCTAATATAATTACACAATTGATCCGGGACTAAAGAAACCTCCTCTATGTCAAGGTCTCAATCAAGTTTGTTCTACCGAACCTGATTGGTAAATTTTCTTGATGGCCGTCTTCCATGACTTAGTTCTTGCAAAATGTGCTATCTCTGGAACTGCTGAACGTATCAGGCCGAAAACTTTGTAAATATAATAAATAACTAATGACTATTGAAATCTCTTTACCCTTTAACCCTCGAATTTGTTTGAAAAATTTCCAATTTTCTCATAGAAAATGTCCATTTGCAGACCAAGAGAAGAGTATTTTTGAGAATTTACCACTGGAATGACTGGCTCGTTTAACTGGCTCGTTTATCGAGCCAGTCATTCCAGTGATAAATTTTCAAAGATACGCTTCTGTTGGTCTGCTAATGAACATTTCTCAAGACCACTGCAGAAACCGTTTTTGGCTGATATGATTGTTAACGGGTTAAGAGATACATGAAACACACATGGCCGCTATCAAAATTGAGCTATTTTAATAAGAAAAAAACTTTGTTTAAACTAAAATTGAGCTATTTTATTTTAGTTGACAGATTTTGCCAGCAAAAATTACAATATCTGTATATAGGGGTTGCTGGATGAATAAGAGTCTGAAACGTTTCAATTTGATTGATTCTTTGTTTCGGACCAAAATAATTTAATTTTGTGCTGCACAATTCCATCATTTCTAACCTAATATTATGTCAAAATTTTCACCTCTGGAACATCAGTTTCCATGCAAAAATGTTTATATTCCTAGCCAAAATATTCATATATTTCCTGTTTCTGGTTCAAATACTGATGTGCTGTGAGTCATATATGTCTCTTTGGCCTCTTGTTAGTGATGTAAGATCTAGTCTGTTGATTATTTTGAAATTAATTCATCTAGAAGCCATTGCTGTATTAGTCATCTTGCACCCTAATCAGTTTCAAAATATTCGACATCTGTATGGCAGCTTTAAAATTGTAATACTGGAAGTTTAACCCGTTAATTTTCGGATTTGTGTTAAAAACGCTAAATATTTGTTCATTTGCGGTCCAAGAGAGGACGACTGTGGGAATGACTGGCTTGTTTATCAAGCCAGGCATTCCAGTCGTAAATTTTCAAATATAGTCTCCTGGCAGGCAAATTGACATTCATCAAGACAAATGTAGAGGCGAGTTTTGTCCAGCTTGGCCATAAAAGGGCTAATGTTATTATATTATTTAATGTTCTTCACAAACTTACTCCAGTCAGGATAATTGTACCTTTATTTTGTTTGTACAACTACATCATGGTGGTTTATTGGGCTTGACTTCTGTTTGATTCTAGAAGTGGTCGGATAAGCTGAACCCATATGGGACACTAATGGAGGAATCCAGTTTTAGCTATGCCACTCCCCTCTGTAGCTAAGCTCCACCCACGCTTTGTCTGTGGTGGGATTGACCGATCATTGCACTCTTTGAATCTCAATTTTGAGAAAACTATACAGGTAAGCTGTTGAATATTTTGAAACTAATTTGTGTGGGTTCTGTTGCTGCCTATGTTTATTAAATAGTAAAGCCATACAATTCATACAACAATGCTTAGTCCGTCGTCAATTAGCCCTTTAACTATCAAATTTGTTCAAGAAATTTAAATTTTCTCAGAAAAGAGGACTGTTTTTGAAAATTTAGCACTGGAATGACTGGCTGGAATGATTGGCGGTTATCGAGCAAGTCATTCCAGGGGTAAATTTTCAGATATAATCCTCTCTTGGTCTGCAAATGGACATTCCTCAAGACTACTGCAGAAGCCATTTTTGGCTGATATGCGTGTTAAAGGGTTAATCACTTGTGATGAACTTAGCTACGTCATGTATGATGTAATTGATTATGATGTCATTCTACATGTCACACAGTTGATTATGATGTCATATGCTTGATGGATAAACCAGAATCCTCCATTCTTTATGATGTAAGGAATATCAGGTTGCATATTTGGAAACCAATTTGACTGTTGTTGCCTATGGCGGAAATAGGTCCCAGTTAAATTAGTTTAAAAATAAATTATTTTCAACATATTCAACATCTGTCCTGTGTTTACATTGAGGCATTGGGATTTCAAGGGCTAAAGGCTTAAAAAGCTGATATCTTTTGACCTCAAAGGCAGATGTTCATTATAGATATTCTGAACTGTAAAATAATCTCTATGTCTCTGATTGATTAGAGCAAGTGATTCAACTCTACTCAGGTTAATTTACCCAACTAATGAACCTTTCCACATTTAGCTATGCCCCGCCCATCTCAATCTAAGCTCCAGCCACACCACATCCATGTTGGGGTCGATCGATCTCTGAACTCCCTGACTATCAATTTCCAGAAACCTATGCATGTAAGCTGTTGAATATTTTGAAACTAATTTGATTGGGTGCTGTTGCTGCCTATGGCAGCAACAGTGCCCAGTCAAATTAGTTTCAAAATATTCAACAGTATGTTTATTAAATAGCAGACATACAATTCGGACTATTTTAAGTTAAAGATGGACTTAGTTAATTATGATGTCAGATGATCGATGGATAAACTTGGAAAGGTCCATTGCTGAGAGCACATGACTCTTGGGAAATATATACCACGTTTTATGCAAAAGGTCTTATGTAATATAACTAGGACATAAGCGTTGTCAAAAATGGCAATGATATTGAATTACCAACCTACCGACTGACTTAGATAATTCCATATGCAGTATATTATAATTCACTATTTAAGACTTTGATATCCTCACTTTGTATTTGAAGATAAAGCAGTACTTTTTCGTTTGAAAACATTGATGCTTTGGATCAAGTTTTCTGAATTATAAAACATTGTTGGATAGATTAGCCAATTTTAATGGGACATAGCTTGAAGCATCCTAGTGTATTGATAGACGTCTCAATTTATACAAATGTTCAGGAAATATCTTTCAAGGATGACTCCTCATTATCATTGGGCTGATTTGGCTTGATGGACCAGCTTCTGAATTCCTATAAAAAGCCTGATAAGTCAATTTTCTTGGCTATTATGTTACATTTTCCAATTTCTTTAGGAAAGACAACTAATTAACCATTTGTCTTAATTTATTCAAACCTGGCTGGAAGTACCATATGGTAGTAGCCTAGGCTAGGCTAACTTTATCCATAAACCTGATTGACTA
Organism: Chaetoderma sp. LZ-2023a; assembly: GCA_034401795.1. NCBI lineage: Eukaryota > Metazoa > Mollusca > Caudofoveata > Chaetodermatida > Chaetodermatidae > Chaetoderma > Chaetoderma sp. LZ-2023a. Next base: position 64,849,540 of record CM067374.1, read on the forward strand.
ATTTTTTCATTGTTGATCTTGGATTTTCCTACAACTCTAGAATCACTTAAAAAACTACTCATTAAATATTGGGTCGAGTTTAATCAAACTTAGATGGACTGCCACTATGGTGATAGGCCTAGGCATTGTATTTTCAACTGTTATACTGTCATCATTTTCAATGCTAGCCTATGCCTTTCTTCTTTGACCTTTAATGGTCAAGATTTTTCCAGAATATTGATATCATTGTTCAGTGAATGAGAATATGTAGGTCAAGATTTTTGGAAACTTACGACTCGATTGACGGGATAGATAATTGAGCCAGTCAATTCAGTGGTAAAATTAAAAAAATGTCTTCTCTTGGGCTGCAAATTGACATTATTAGCTCACGTGGCCAGAATGGCCAAGTGAGCTTATGCCATGGCGACCATCCATCGTCCGGCCATCAACTTTTGCTTTAAAACGCTGCTCATTAACCGCTTAGCGGATTTAAACCTAATTTGGCAGGAAGAACCCTTATATACAGAATTTTGATTGGCCAATCTTTCAAGTGGCCATCTTGGATTTTCCGAAAATTTTGGGAAATCAGATAAAAGCCTACTCATTAACTGCTTGGCTGATTTCAAGCAAACTTGGCTGGAAAGACCATAGAATTGTATGCTTCAGAACTTGTATACAGAATTTTGATTGTTTAAGTTTTTCAGAGGCCATCTTGAATTTGCTGAAAAATGGCAGGAAATTGGTTAAAAGCCTACTCATTAACCGCTTGGCCGATTTCAAGCAAACTCATTTGGAAGGACCCTAGAGTCATATGCTTCAGAACTTGTTTACAGAATTTTGATTAGTCAGTTTTGTCAGCAGCGATCTTGAAAATGGCGGGAAATTGTTTAAAACACTACTCTTCATTAACTGCTTGGGCAATTTTAGCCAGAATTGGCGGAAAGAATACTAGCTTGGTAGGTTTCAGAACTCATGTACAGAATTTTAATTGGTCAATTTTTCTGGCGACCAGCTTGGATTTTCTGGAAATCAGTTAAAAGCCTACTCCTCATTAACCACTTGGCCGATTTCAAGCAAACTCGGATGGAAGGACTGTAGAGTGGTATGCTTCATAACGTCTATCTAGAATTTTGATTAGTCAATTTTTTTTGGCATCCATCTTGAGTTTTCCAAAAAATGTCAGGAAATTGTTTAAAACGCTACTCTTCATTAACTGCTTGGACAATTTTAACCAGATTTGGCTGGAACGATACTAGGCTGGTAGGTTTCAGAACTTGTATACATAATTTTGGTTGTCTAATTTTTCGATGGCCATCTTGGACCTTTTTTTAATTTCCTGAAATCAGTTAAAAGGCTACTCCTCATTAACCGCTTGAGCGATTTTAATCAAACTCAGCTGGAAGGTCCCTAGAGTAGTGTGCTTAAGAGCCTGTATACAGAATTTTGATTGGTCAATTTGTTCGGTGGCCATCTTGTATTTTCCGAAAATTGGTAATTCGTTTAAAATGCTACTCCTCATTAACCGCTTAGGCAATTTCGACCAGATTTGGCTGGAAGGATCCTGTAGTGGTAGCCTGTAGTAAATCTATTCAGAATTTTGATAAGTCGATGTTTTGGCAGCCAGCATTGATTTTCTGAAATTTCTGGAACCATTTAAAAACAGTACTCCTTAATCAATGGCTCTCTTTCAAAAGAACTTGGATGGAACTATCCTTAGTGATGATAGGCTTCAACAAATCAAACGAGAATCTTGAGTGGTCATCTTGGATATTCCGAAAATTATCCATCATGTCTAATCAAATGCTAATGGTCCAGGTGAGCGTCACAGGCCTTGGGCCTCTTGTTAAAGATCACTCAATACCACTGCAGAGGCTAGATCTGGCTTGACTTGACCATTACAGAATTAATAGCTATTAGCTGATATTTTAGTTGCGAGGTGCAACTAGTATCTGTCTGTTTGTCACTGCCTTCCTGCCTGCCTGCCTGTCTGCATGCCTGCCTGCCTGATCGTCGGTGGATCAGATTTTTTGGAAACGCCACCTATGTTGCAACTATGGTGCGCTCACACGTGCTTACTTCTAGCTCAGGTATTATATGTTTAGTACCATGTAATGACATCTACTATGAATATTATAACTATTTAATAATACTCTGTTGGCCTAATAAATGTTTATTCTATTACAATGCTTGTTATGACAATAGGAAAATGGGAACGTTTCTTGATCTTGTTCCAAGTCCTATTCCACTATAAAGTTCTTCATAATATGTCCACAAACTGCACATTATCCGGGCGCTTATTCACTACATGCTATTAAATCTTTAACCCGCATATCAGCTAAAAACGCCTTCTACAGGGGTCTTGAGATTTGTCAATTTGCAGACCAAGAGAAGACTATTAAAAAAAATTTACCACTGAAATGACTGGCTCGAGGCTCGATAACCGAGCCAGTCATTCCACTGGTAAATTTTCAGAAATAGTCTTCTTGATCTACAAATGGACACTTTCTATGAGAAAATTGAAATTTCCATGACAAATACGGCGTTTACACAGAACATGAAGAAAATAAGAAACGTCAAAGATATTCAGAACTGATTCCCGACTCCTGAGCAGGTCATCATCAATACACGCGTACGGATGCATCTACATCACAATCACTATTGCGCCGCAATAATTAGTCTAAGCACGTGCAACTGACTCCAATGGCCCGTTCCATTTTTAGGTATGCCCCGCCCATCTTTAGCTAATGAATAATTAGTCTAAGCACGTGCAACTGACTCCAATGGCCCGTTCCATTTTTAGGTATGCCCCGCCCATCTTTAGCTAAGCTCCACCCACAATTCGCCTTGTTGGGATCGATCGATCTCTGAACTGCCTGACTATCAATTTCCATAAAACTATACAGGTAAGCTGTTGAATATTTGAAACTAATTTGACTGGGTGCTGTTGGCCCCCAGTCAAATTAGTTTCAAAATATTCAACAGCATATGTTTATTAAATAGCAAAGACATACAAATCGTACAACACCACGTTTATTCCGTCATCAATTAAGCGTTCGTGACAAAGTTAGCTAAGTCATTCAGAGAGCGCATGAATCATTGGCCTTGATATCATCCTATGCATGTCACGTATAGTTGATTATGACACCATATGATTGATGGATAAACTGGGAAGGTCAATTACATACATGTATCTACATAACTGAAATAGCTGGTTCATTCCAGCGTTTGCACGCCATATTGTCTTTAAGATAATTAACGGTCACACGACTAATTAAATATACGTATGCTATAGGCAACATTCACGTGATAATGATGATGCGCGAGTCAGCAAATTAACCAAATAACCATTCTATGGCTGAACTCCCATTTTGCCAAATAGGGTGGATTAGAGCTGTCACTCAAGTATCTTACTTAGTAATCAATGGAGGAATCCAGTTTATCGATCAATCATATGACGCGATTTAGTCCGTCATAAACGCGTAATAGGTATGCAAGTCGTACGAATTGTATGTCTTTACTATCTAATAAACATTATGTTGCATATTTTGATACCACTTTTACTGGGCCCTGTTGCTGCCATCCATAGGCAGCAACCTCAACCAGTCAAATTAGTTAAATATTCAACAGCTTACCTGCATAGTTTTCCGGAAATTGAGTTTCAGAGGGCTCGGATCGATCGATCCCAACACGGACAACGCGTGGGTGGAGCTTAGTTAGAGATGGACTAAAACTGGATTCCTCCATTACGGTTCGGTTTATCCCCAATTGTTAGCTGACGTCGCGATCAAAATGACGTAGCTCAGTTACAAAAATCGAAAAGTCCATACCGAAAGTGTACACATTGTAGGCATATATGTCTTTGATGAATAGACAATGTAATAACCCCCATCTGTTGAATATTTTGAATCTAAATTGACCTGGAGCGGCAATATGCCCCAGTAATATCAGTTTCAAAATATTCAACAACATACCTGTCTTGTTACCATGGAATTTAGATTCATGGAATTAAGGTTTCAGTTTCAAATCGATTCCAGCGTGCGTAAAAAGTGGGTGGAACTTAGCGAGGACTGGGTGGGGCATAGCAAGAAACGGACCCTCCTGTTATCAATGTCCAAACACTAGCTAGCTATGTGATCGATACTATGTATAATTGTATGCATGTCTCTGGATTTAACTTATGTCAATAGTCCATTTCATGGCTCAATATAGTCCGAGTTCTTTGACGAGAATCGGCATTGGGTGGAGTCAGAGACCTCGGACTAGGCTTAATATAGGGATCCATTTCTAGCTATGCCCCGCCCATTTCTAGCTCAGATCCGCTCACTTTGTATACGTATTTGAATAGATTTTAACACTTTGAGCCATGAATCCCACGACTCCCCCCCCCCCCCCCCCCCCCCCCCCCCACCCCACACAGCCCAATGTCGATTTCACGCTAACTATGCACTATAGGCTGTTGTATATTCTGAAACTAATTTGACTTGGAGCTAGCTTACTTAAATTGGTTTCAGAATATTCAACCGAATGTTTATTAAATTGTTAATTCACCAAAGACATACAATTTAATCAGGTAATAAGTGACGTATTTTAATTACGACGGTAAGCACTTGAGTGATAAATCTGATCCATCCATTTAGATTTACGGACCATTATCCGGACCATTATCCGTGATAATTTAGCTTCACTAATAGATGCTGGTTGATGAAAGTCGTTGTTATTTACTAATAATATGGACAGATACTTAGCAAAATACTTAGCTTAAACATAATGTGAACTACATCTGCTAAGACTACAGCTGGTTAAATAGTTTATGTCAACTCGATTTAATATCAAATTGCCCCACAACACACTACCACACTATAAATTATTATAACGAACGTGTCTAGACTCGTGCAGTTGCTGTTGGAATAATTATATTATTCTATATATACGGACAGCTGCTTATAAATAACTTAAACATGTTTCCAAAACGAAAACTGTTGGCTATTTTGAACGTAATTTGATTGGAAGCCAGACATTGCTGTAGTCTTTACCTTATTTGCTTATCGAAATCTTGCCAACACACATTAGTTAGTGGACAATCTACATGTATAGCCTATGTCTACCTAGATCTATCCAGGGATAGTGGGAAGGCTATCTGTACGATTGAACAGTTGGGCAATATTCCAAGAGGATTGACAATGTTATCTGTTAACATAGGACTAGTTGGTTTTGTTTGTTATACTGAAAGACATTAACCCTTCTTGCGTCAACACGAGTTGACTCGAGTTATGTCATTGGAAACGTCAAGTCACATCGAGTCATACAGTTTGAGATTTTCACAGGCTATAGGGAGGACCACCAAAAATTGTTATGACGTTAAATCTGAATGAAATTCAAGTCCAAGTTACACCAACTTATGTGCACACGCTCAAATAATTTGATCTTGCTCATGTCCGTGTGGGGGTGATGCGAGCCGATAAACACTTTGCTCGTGGATGTGCTAGAAATGTGTGTCGCTATGACCAGGAATTTTATTGAATAAAGTTGATATATTGATTCAAGTCACTAATAAATGTCTTTAAATTCGACTACGCAGACCTGACCCACGGATACTGATGCATAACATGTGAAATGTGACAAACTATCGCGTAGAACCGTTAGAAATAAGAAAGCGTGCACATACCCAGCAATTGATTTTCGAATTTGGCAGTAAGAGTTATCGCACATAATTCCCATATTTTCCGACTGGGTTAATTTCCCAGCCCCATACATTTCGGTAAACTATTTTATAAGAAATCAACAAGTACACATATTGATGCAAGGCATCAATGGTAAATAGCGTGCCCGGAGGTTATTATAATTCTGAGAATACACTCAACTGTTTCAGGAAAAAATTAAGTTATATAAAGGCATACAATAAACACAAAAGAAGGAATATCTTGCAAAAAGATATGGGCAGTATTACCTATGGGCTAGGAAAAGCAGCTTATATTTTTGGTCAGTCCAACAATTTTTCCATCCATCCTTTTTCTCCAGGCCAAACTCCTTAACAGAGAGAGAGAGGAACAGACAAAATTAAGAGCAGCCAGTGATGAGAAAACTGCACTCCTGCATCAACAGAGTGTAACAGATCAAATTTGGGTCATTAGGTATCAACAACTTGTAAAGATAAAGAAATCAACAGAGCTGGCAACCCAGTCAGTAGAAAATCAGTGCAAGAAGCAGTACAGACCCTGACACCCATTCAAACATATTAAAGAAAACCTGTAAAGAATATTTTAAACCTAAATCTTGATACCTTCTTAAACAGACGTGAAGAGCTTATTACCCGGAAAAATATTGGTGAAATATACACTGCAATGCTAGTGAAATGCACAAAGCAAGTATATTTTTGGTGCAATACAGGACCCCGATCTGTACCGACAGATAACCTTTTCAACAAAGTTAAGTAGCCAGGATAAAACCAAAATACCGTGAACCTAGTTTTCTCCAACGGAAATGATATAGTAGAAAACATTCTGACTGAAGACCCAGTGGGAAACATCGTGATCTGTTTCATTTAGCTATCAAATCTATGCCATCTATTAAACGATATCTTTACTGGAAACAGTGACAAACTATTAAATCAAATATTTTTGCTAGACAAAAAGGCCAAAATTGGCCTCAACCGTTGTAATGATGACGATCTTGTTGACCATATGTGCAAATGTTAGGGTATTAGCCTGATAAGTCAGGTTCTACCAGTACACGCAGCTAATAATATGGGATATATAGAAATATTTTCACATTACCATAATAAATATTTGATGGTAGAATTGTTACAATATTTCGCACAGTACGAGAACATAGTGAGTTCTACATGGCCGTATGTTCGAAAACTGGCTACAAGGCATGTAGAGATGTTCTGGTACCGAATATAGTACATTATTGGAATTTGACAATGGTGTGCCACTACTAAATTGCATATGACGAAATTACTGTATAGTAAACATCTTTTAAACCTTTGATACTTTATTAGCGTATTCATATACGCATCTAACCATATGGGTGAACTTCTGGGGTTGAACCTATTGCCAACAGTGTGGTACAGAAAATCGTTGATCTGACAGAATTTGCGCCAATTTTCGGTATTGAATTGTGTACTATGAAATTACGTTCCTGTAGAATTTTGTTAAATTCGGAATACAACAAGCATATTTCCTATAAGTATTTGTGGGTGAAATTCTGGGGGTGAACGTATTGCAATGAAAACCATGATTTATCCTAAGTTTGAGCTTATTTACGTTACGAAATTTTTAAATCTCACTACGTCGTAAGCTTATGCCTATACCTATCTAAACATATGGGTGATATTCTGGGCCGAACCCATTATGAGCGATATGTCAGGACATATCGACACCTATCTGAATGTGGTGAATGTGAACCAACCATATTACAATGGGGCCATATGGCGAATATGTAACAACATATTACCAAATTATTGATGGTAGAATCGTGCAAAAGCACAGCTATATGTAAAAAATTGATTACAAACTGAGATTCTAATACTGAATATAGTAAATTGTTGGCATTTGACAACTGTCCGTGACTACTAAATTGAATATTACGAAATTACTACGTGGTAGAATTCTCAAGATTCATTAGCGTATTCATATCCCTATCTAACCATATGGGTGAAATTATGTAGCCGCACATATTGCAGACGGTATGGTATTGAAAACCACAGATCTGCCAACATTGGAACAAATGTATGCGATGAAATTGCATACTACGAAAATACTTCACATTCGAATTCTTTTAAATTCCGAATATAACTAGCATAGTCAAACTCCTATACGTCTATGTGAGCGAAGTTCTGGAACCGACCATATTACGGAAAGTAGGGCATCGAAAACCACGAATACACCATCATTTAAGCTAAATTTTGCGTATTAAAATTACTTCATCTAGAATTTGTTAGATTCGGAATATAACTAGCTTATTAGAGCTCAAGTCTATGTGGGGTAAATTATGGGGCTGAACATACTACAGACAATAGGGCACTGAAAACTGTGGTGGTTTTTTAATACAATGAACCTTTCCAGTTTAGCCCATCTCTAGCTAAACTCCACTCATACCACTCTCGAGTTGGGAATCGATTGATTTCTGAACTACTATACGATAAATTTCAAGAAAACTATACAGGTAAGCCGTGGAATATTTTGACACTAAATTGATTGGCTCCTGTTGCTGCCTATGGCAGCAACAGCGGCCAGTCAAATTATTTTCAAAATATTCAACAGCATTTTTATTAAATAACAAAAACATACAATTCGTACAACGTGTCAGATTATTAAGCATTTAAGATGAACTAAATCGAGTCAGTCGATCATTATTGTCATTATTATGACGTTATCCTATGCGTCACTTAATAAATTACGACGTCATATGACGTAATATGATGGATAAACAACCTGAAAGGGCCCATTAGCAAGTGGTATTAATTACCCTCGCTCCGTCAGAGGATGAGTGTATTGTATTAGGGTCTATGTGCATTCGGGATGGCAAGGGTCTACAATCTATGATTGGCCTTGTTAAAATATGTGACCTATAAATACGAGTGCTCTCTTAATACAAGTGGTCCATATTGTGTGGACCACGCATTGACAAGTGGTATTAGCCCTGTAATGCTCAATTTGGTCATGCCAATTTCAATAGTGTTATCCATTTCTAGGTATGCCACGCCTATTTCTAGCTAAGCTCCACCCCTTTTTTGCGTGTTGGAATCGATGTCTATATATATACGCTGAATAATGAATTCCCAGACTTCCAATTTCAAGGTAACTATACAGGTAAGCTGACGACTATTTTGAAACTAATTTGACTGGGTGCAACGAAAACCATGAATCGGCCTAAATTTGAGCCGAAATTATTTCATGGTAGATAGTTTTAAGTCTCACTACTTCGTAAGCGTATGCCTATACCTATCTAAACATATGGGTGACATTCTGGGGCCGAACGCATTATGTGCGATATGCCAGGACATACCGACACCTATCTGAATGTGGTGAATGTGAACCAACCATGTTATAATGGGGCCATACGGCGAATATGTAACTACCTACGATGAGATTACTTGATGGTAGAATTGTGCAAAAGCACTAGCTCATATTGAGTTATATACATCCATATATTAAAAAAATTATTACAAATCGAGAACAGACATTCTGATACCGAATATAGTAAATTGTTGGCATTTGACAACTGTCCGTGGCTACTAAATTGAATATTCCGAAATTACTACGTGGTAGAAAACTCAAGATTCATTAGCGTGTTCATATCGCTATCTAACCATATCGGTGAAATTATGTGGCCAAACTTATTCCAGACAGATAATAGTAGGGCATTGAAAACCCGCAGATCTGCCAAAATTGAAACGAATTTACGCGATGAAATCGTATACTACGAAATTACTTCACGGTCGAATTTTTTAAAATTCCCAATATAACTATCGTATTCAAATCCCTCTACGTCTATGTGAGCGAATTTCTGGAGTTTACAATATTACATACAGACAGTAGGGCACCGAAAAGCACGAAAACCCCAAAATTTAAGCCAATTTTTGCCTAATAAAATTATTTCATCTAGAATTTGTTAGATTCGGAATATACCTAGTATATTAAGGCTCAAGTCTATGTAGGTGAAATTATGGGGCTAAACATACTACAGACAATAGGGCACTGAAAACTGTGAATCACCGGAGATTTAGCAAATTTTCGGTATGAAATTGTGCACTACGAAATTACCTCATGGTAAAAATTTTTTACCCTCAATCCATTACTTCACTAGCGTATTGATATACCTATCTAACTATATGGTTGAAATTCTGTGGCCGAATTTCCTGTAGACGTTCTTAACTTAGCACATGCATAGGCCTACACTTTCGGTTGATTTCTGTATTCAACAATCTGCTACACTATTATTAACAGCAGTTTTGACTGGAAATTTGGAACATTGGTAGTTTATCAATACTGCTACATGATTGCATTGACGCTACGTGGATTTATTCCCACGGATGGATTAAAGACAAAAGGATGCTACTGATAATCACACATCCATTATTCATTCGTATCCCGCGAGTTCTCTTTCGATACGAGATCGAGAAATGTATCTCGTATGTAGGGGCCTATTGAGTAGCCATTGACGATCCAGTGTTGCTTTTACAGTCTGCTACGGAGATAGACTGGGTCCCGGTCTGTCTGGTATCCTAAGTTGAGTCTGTGTAACAGTCTAGTAGTTGTGATAACGTAAGATGACCGGTTAATACATTAGAGGTGTAGTTTCGAAGAAGTCAAGCCTTTAATTTGAGATGGATCCATTATTGTTAGCGAACTCTGTCTACTTCGTGGCCGATAAGTACGCCACGAACGCATATTTGAAGACGGTCTATGCGTGGTTGTACAAATTGTATGTTTTTACTATCTAATAAATATTCTGTTGAATATTTTGAAACTAATTTGACCGCCCGGTCAAATTTGTTACAAAATATTCAACAGCTTCCCTGTATAGTTTTCAGGAAATTGATAGTTAGGGCATTCGGGGATCGATCAATCCCAACATGGCGAGGTGTGGGTGGAGCTTAGCTAGTGATGAGTGGGGCGTAGCTAAAACCGGAAAGGTCCATTACAGGCCTATAACGTTATTCATCTGTCCTGGAAAACTGTTCACGTCAATTCTGAATGAGAGATTGAAAACCTTTGCGGATGTACATGAAATTATTACCGAAGCACAAACTAGATTCAGAAAAGGCCGCTTAACGCTAGATAACATCTTTTCAATTCAGGCAATACGCAAACTTCTTCATTTCAAAAAAAAGAATTTATACTGCTGCTATGTAGACTTCAAACAGGCGTATAGCACAGTGGGGAGACTTGGCTTATGGAAAAAAAATGATTAAAATAGGAGTTATTGGTTAAGTTTGATATCATGCCATTTATAATATGTTTAAATCTGTCATTAAATAAGTCATTTGTATCTCAAAGCATGAACAATTCGGAGATTTTTTCATGTACAATTGGTGTGAGACAAGGTGAAAATTTATCACCATTTTTATTTTCAATTTTGATTAATGATTTGGAAAACTATTTATATGAGAATGGAATACCAGGCATGGAATCCATTACTACAGAGGCTGGCAGCAACCTACATCTTTTCCTCTATTTAGCAATATTGCTATATGCAGATGACACATTGCATGAGTGACGGATTGACGGACTGTATGAGATGACTGCATGAGAGATGTCCTGACGAACTGTGTGAGTGACAGATCTGATGACTGCATGAGTGATGGACTGCATGAGTGACAGATCGGATGACTGCATGGGTGAGAAGTAGGATGACTGCACGAGTGATGGATCGGTTGACTGTATGAGTGACAGATCGGTTGACTGTATGAGTGACAGATCGGATGACCAACAAACTGTCCGACTGCATGAGTGACAGATCGGATGACTGTATGAGTGACAGATTGGATGACTATATGTGTGACAGACTGACAGACTGTATGAGTGATGGACTGGCGGACTTCATGAGCGACAGATCGGATGACTGCATGAGTGATGGACTGATGGAGTCTGACAGACCGAACCACTCACACAGCGGCAGACCAACCCACTGACCATCCGACCAACTGACTGTGTGGCTGACTGACTTGGCGACGAATGACGCTGTAAGACTCATGTATGCGTATTCTACACCAAAACATGAACATAAGACCTACATTTTCATATGCCAAATGCATAGAAGAGGGCGAATGGAATTGGTGTACGTGTGTACAATGTCACATAATCGCTGAAATCACCTGGACTTAGAGACATTATCTGCAAGCCAAATTCCGACTATGTCACCCATATTTGTTATGTTATTGTTGTTCTGGATTAATAGAGCCAAGCGCAAAAGTTTCTTATATTTGTTTTTCGGGTATATGTCCAGATTCCAAAATAGTGTTAAATAATTTTGTATATAGTTGTAGCACGAGTCCTTTCAATGCTTTGAGAAATTAGTTTATTATTAGGTCAGTACCACATGCTTTATAGCGTTTGAGCTGGTCAATAGCAGAGTTTATCTCATCTACTGAGAATGAATAGTTTAATACATCATTTTTGCTTGTTTTTGCTAATATTCTGAAATCGCGGTCAGTATCATCATCGTTTGTCCCTTAATTTAATTTCTAAAAGTGTTCAGCGGGGCTTTCTTGATAGATTTGCACACTTTCCGTGTGTGTATGATCTTGTGCTTTTAGCATTTTCCAGAATTGTTTGAGGTCTTGGCCTTTCATATTGCGCAATTTATGAAGCTCTACTTAGCTTTTTCTTGCAATTTGCTTTCTTTCTTTATTAATAACGTTTTTGTTTCAGAGATACACCCGTTTTGCGTTATAAAATTCGTTTTTTTTTGTCTTGTCAGTTTTTGTTGAACCAAGGTTTTTCTGTTTTGTTGGCGGTGCCGCTTCTTTTTACTTCCTCCTTTTATGCAGCCCGTTGCCACGCCCGCATTAGTAAGTACCAGAAAACTATATTTCGAAATTAATTTGACTGGGTGCTGTTGATACCAAAATATACAATTCGTACAACTTGGCAGACTATTAAAGGGGAACACAAGAAGGGTCACCATCGTTTGCATAAAACACGCAGTTCTATCCTAGAGCCTATATTTAAGCTACTGTGTAAAAATTTCCTGCGACATTTATATATAAATCAGATTAAAATAGTGTTAAAAAACGCTATGTTACTATAATTTACTGCGAGTTAATTAAACCTATGATGTCATAGGTTGAATCCCACCCAACAAGGACCATGATAACGATAGTCTGAAGACAGGAGTGATTGCATTTGGATGGTGATATCTCTATCGGTGATAATGCTATCGACATCATTTATATATGTACAGATTGAAGAGATTAAGACGTTTATCACACTATCACAAATTTATGGAATATATTTGTTATTTTCATACATTAGTTGCCAAACCTTAAGATGGCCATTTATTTTATATTAAGATGCCTGCCAATTAAATGACTATTACAATATCTCAAGGATGATTTGAGGCTAGTAAGAAAACACCAGTACTTAAAGATGTTTTGGGATGTAGGTAAGAACTATTTAAACTATCATATTAATAGATGAAACTTGAATAACATTATCTGCCGTAGCGCCAGTGAATGTTGATTCAAAAGTGGCAATTGCACAGATATACCTATACTATCGCGTCATTCATTTATCTCAAGATCGAAACTTGATGTCAAAATCGGCACCATTAGAGAAATCAGACAAAGGACTGTTTTTATACATTCTTCAACATTTCCAAAAATATAGTTTATATATTCCTAACACTGCTGAAGAGAAACGCCGTATAAAACGCAATTCGCACTGTTATTGTGATAGCGTTGGATGGCAATAGGAAAAACGTTCAACCTATGACGTCATGTACGCCTCATCCGGGAATAGAAATTAAAATAATGTATCACATATTTTAAATAACGAAGATATATATTTCTAATTTGAGCACAGTACTTATAATTATATGTTTGAAAACGTTACGGTATATGTAGATTCATTTTATACAAAGTAGTGTAGAGGGTCTGGCATTCCCCAATAAGCATCTAAGATAGATTAAATCGGGTCATTCATGACATAATCATGATAATTGATTATGACATCAGCATACATGTGACGTAGTTGTTATTACATCACATGATTGATCGATGAACCCGATTCCTCAATTATGTGATCCGACATCAGTGTATGTACTGTCTGGGAAAAGTAAAAGTTTAAACATAGGCCTACACATTGCCACTAAACTGAACTAGAATGCAGTCAAGTGGGGTGCCGACTCACGACTTTGCACCCAGTTTTGACAATGCACTAACTGACCCTGTGACTTCGACATTTGACGTTTGACCTGAAACTAAATTTTGATTCTAGCCAATCACAATATGAATGTATGTTACCGATTTCATGATTCTATCTTCTTGCATTGCAGACTCATCGACGAAAATGTGTATTCCGCTATGCACTAAGTGACCCCGTGACCGTAAGATTTGAACCTTTGACCTGAAACAAAATTTTCGTTCTACCTAACTAAAAGATGAATGTATGTTACAGATTTGGTGATCCTACCATCTTGAATTGCAGAGTTATTGAAGAAAAAGTGAATTCCGGTATGCATTAAGTGACCCTGTGACCTTTATGTTTGACCTTTTCATCTTAAACTATTTATAAATAACTTATAAATTAAATATAAATAAATATAGAATTCCACATCATATGGGATAAAAGATAATATGTATCATATGTATTTTGCACTAGCCTTTATGGCATAATATTTGCAATCATTATTTTAATATAATTTACACTTGTCTGTCAACTCTTAATCTGGCTTGGCAAAGGCTCGCCACTTAAGCCCGCAATTATATTAGCAGCTGTTAGACCCGCCATTAATTTGCGAGCTTTATCAGTAGAACTGCCGATGTGTGGCAAGATCACACAGTTAGGTAGCTGAAGCAGCGGACTGTTAGTCGGCAACGGCTCGGGTGTAGTCACATCTAACCCTGCAGCCCATATCTGACCGGTTTGAAGAGCTAGTAGTAAATCATCTTGATTGACCACACCTCCTCGACTCGTGTTTACTAACACTGATGTGCGTTTCATTTTCTTGAAGGAGTCTACATTTAACATGCCTTTTGTGTTTTCTGTTAGTGCACAGCAAACTATCACAAAGTCGGACTGCTCCAAAAGTTCTGAAAATGACACAAATATTGCACCAAGATCATTTGCATTAGGAGATGGCTTTGAACCGCAGTACAATAGTCGTTCGATACCAAATGGTTTGAGGCAGTGAGCCACTGTAGATCCTATGCGACCGAGCCCTATGATACCAACTGTGCTTCCATGTAGGCCCTGGCCACATAGCCACATCGGCTTCCATGATGACCATTCACCAGCAACCACAGCGTGCATACCTACAAGAATACATAATGATTGTCTTTTAATTGGGTGGGATGTTGCGCTTCAGATAACAAAGTCTATCGATTTTGGGATCAAATGGTCAAAGGTCAAGTAAAAATCATCCAAAAGATTTAAAATGTCATGATAACTCAAGTTCTACTGGATGGATGCAGACCAAACTTCGGTAGCTGGTTGCCATGCGTTATCGAAGAAGTGCATAAATCGAGACACTTCTTCCGGAATGCAACCAGCCACAGAAATGCATCGATTTAGGCACATTAATAATTTTGAAAATTTCCCCCTGAAATGAATGGCTCAATTATTATCATCACCCAGGGGAACTCCGAAGAGGATATTACATTTTGAAATGCCTGCGTGCCTATTTGTCTGCGCATCCTGAGCTGTATCTAAAAAACTAGTTATTCAATTTGGCTCAAATTTTAACCAACAAAGAATCTTACGATAAATGAGGAGTTCCAGACTTTGATCATGATCCAGATAAAAACATGGATTCGTATCGAATCAAATTCTGGATGTATGGAAATTTTGGAAACTTCTGGACCGATTTGGCTCAAATCTTAGCACAAGAAGGAGTAACCGTACAGTAGGATTCCCCAACTATTGTCATGATTTGATAAATCCGGAAAATCTTGAAATTTGGAAAAACTGGAGGGCGAAACTTTTCACTCTGTGATTGCTCTTATTCTTCTTTCCTTCACATTCAAACTGTGACGCTGGAAGCTGTCATGTCCAGGTCAGTGTAGCGTCCATATAGATTCTCTTGCATGGGCGTGTACCCTTGGCTATTGCATAAACTGAGAACCAAACATGTTCATTAGATTTTACTGCATAACTTTCTAAAGCTACCAGATACATTAGGATCCATCCAGGCATTTGGAAGCAGTGGTTTTGCATATTTTCAAACACATTCGAATAATAGTTCGACATTCGAATCACGAGCTCAACCAGTCAGAAAGTCTGCCTAGAGGTACTATACTACTACTACTACTACTACTACTACTACTACTACTACTACTACTACTACTACTACTACTACCTACCACCACCACCACTACTACTACTACTACTACTACTACTACTACTACTACTACTACAGCTGCTGATGATGATGATGATGATGATGAAGATGTTTCTGCTGCTATTACTATCCGCTGCTATTACTACGAGAGCACAAACACATAATTATGCCATCTACTGCTACTACCTAAACACAAAAATACATGCCATATATCAAGCTTGAGTTTTAGTATCTTCAATTGCGAAACATACCTTCTTTCAGCCTTCGTGCTGTTGCCAAAAGAAGAGATACTGTAAGCTCAGCTGTAGCCATGGTGAGAACGTCTGGAGTAAAGCCCACAGATATTCCTCTGCGTGTACATTCCTTTAGATCGATATGATCATATCCTACCGACATTGTGCCAATCACCTTCAATCCGGAACCTATGGACAAACAATAGAGGACCATAACTTTGCTGAGACCAATAATAGGATTATAAGATGCAGTATCAAACTCTCTATTATGGACATTTTATGAACCATTTAAAAAGGTAAAACAAACGGCCACTTAATATACAGGTAACTCAGTTGCATGGGAAATGGTCCATTTAGCAATTCCGATTCGAGATCCATCCATGATTCATCCCCACCCAAGTCCAAATCATGAAAGTCTTTTCCCAAGGACTAGCTAAGAATTTCACGCGACTGTTGAAGCCCCATCATAAAGCTTATGTGTTCTAGAATACTTTCGAGTCCCTTACCAATCAGAACTGAATAACATTGTTAGTAGGCCTATAGGCTTGATTTACCAGCAACTCAGATTTTACTACCCAGGAGACAGTAGATGGCGTCTGAGAACACATAGATTTTACATATTTCTGGGGGATAACGACAGGACCCCACCGGGTTACGCTCTAGGTAGGATGACATCTGCTCCCTAACTCATGCCCAACATGGAGCCTCATCAACAAAATATGATTTGGTCCCAGTGTTCGCTTAATCCTGCACTGGCGCTAATACTGCCTATTTATAAGATGTTCGACAAGTTGCATTGCAATTCACGTTTACTGGCAACTTCCCAGAATTCCGAGCACAATACAATGTTCCGGTCTATTTATAGACATATATCATAGGACAATTCTCCAGCATTCCTTGCTTGGTAACATGGCTCGGCTATTTACAGAGACTTGTTTATCATCTCCGCTTTTCTACATTTATTTGTTAAATTTAACTTCCAAACATCATACAATTTCACTTGCATCACAACACCTAAATTAGTTATGCATTTAACAAATATACCATATTGTCAAGAACCGTGCGTTGTATATAATAGAGACACGTGTTAACTTTCAGGCACTTCATCAGGCGCGTCTTGCCGCGAACTCCTTGCTGTTATTGCTAGATCAATTGTTCCATTCATCTTGGTGGTGAGAAGCTGAATGCAAATAACAGTACATGTCTGACGATAGATTTGCTGAATTTCCTCACTGTACAGGGTCGTTGTTCCTCACGATTGGTGGCATGCCCTCAGAACGCACTTACGCAAGAGATGCACCAACAATTACAAATGTGTGGACCAAGGCGCAACCAAACGCCATACCAATTTCTTCACACATTGACACATTCTCTGTCTTGTTTTGTTCCGCCCCTTGCATTTCCTCTACAATTTCATACTGATTACTATCCATTTTAAATACCTTTTCACTCAATACTCACCTGCACTTATTTCAAATCGATTAAATTTTCTGACTTTTTTTCTAATGGGTATATCTGTCTGCTATAAGCTCCTGGTTTCTGTTCCATATCTTGAGATCTCCTGTTGTATAGCTATCTTTGAATCGGGCTCGGAATACTGCTCCTACAGAACTCCAGGTCTTTACCACCGCGAACGTAGATTTAGAGATGTATATGGTCCTATCCTCTGTTTCCCTACATGTTGCTTGTAATTTTAATGCGCTTTCCGAGTCTGAGGATATCATACCTTCCCAGTTTTGGTTTGTTCTATTGCTGCCTTCATATGGATACCGTATGGCGAATACAAAGGTCACAAGGTTTCCACCCTAATGCTGTCTCCAGTGTGAATTTTACTCTAGTATTTCTTTTGTTCTAACCACTGTTCCAAACGTATTCTCACTGATTCAGGCTCTCTACTTAATAAAGGCAGATACTTATCTGCTTAGTTCTTCTGAGTACTACGTATTTTGACCTAGTTTCAGTTTTCCGACATTTCAACATTGACGCTTTGGAATTTTACCTTTCTCAGAAATCATGACATAATATGATATCCGTTAAAAAAAATCTTTTATGAGCATTCATATAACTCTTGGAGTTACTCAGGCTGAAGCTGAAATTGTGTGCAGCGAGGTAGATTCCAACTTTTAATACATATGGCCAAAACTTGCTCACTTGTAACATTTGATTCAGGAGGTCAGTGTCTTTATTTATTATAACCTGTTCAAAATGTTGATAGCCTGGCTGAATCTGATGTGGATAATTCTGGATCGTTTCTCCGGTCAAGACATCTTAATGCAGTGGACCTGTTCTCCGGGTTTCTTGACGACGTATATATACGTCGTCAAGAAACTCGGAGAACAGGTCTACTGAAGATCGGTTTGCCGGGGTATTTCAAAGATTGATTCTTTGACATAAGCTCTGCTCTTGGCAGTAGATGCAGACCCTCTCCGGAGACAATAAATTGGTCCCTCTCTGCTGAAAGCGCATGCATCTCACTGCGCCTTCTAGCTGAGGAAGCTGCCAATAGAAAGACCGCCTTTAGAGTCAAATGCTTTAGACTAGCCGAACGCAACGGTTTGAAAGGGTGCTTGGCCAGTACATTAAGCACTAAAGATAGACTCCAGGTTGGAATGACTACCGGTTGTCTCGGTCGGAGATTGCTCATTCCCTTCACCATCACATTTAACTGGGCCACCTCTGGACTATCCCTGTTGGCTAGACAAGGGATAACTGATGCCAAAGCTGACTTGTATCCAGCAATTGTGACAGGAGCTAGTCCTGAAAAGAACAGCTCACAGAGAAAGTCTGCTATTTGCTGAATAGTGGATTGAAAGGTATCAATACCCTTTCCTTCACACCAGTCTGCAAATTTGTTAACCTTGTTGTTATATGACTTGAAGGTTGACCTCCTTCTCGCAGCTGCGATGAATTTCACAGCTCGTCGTGAAAAACCTTCCGACGTGGAACGTTGTTTGATAACATCCACGCAGTCAATTTGAACATTCCGGGACGCTCGTGTAGGAAGCGTCCCTTGGCCTGGGAGATTATGTTCGGAATCTCAGGTAACTGCACTGGATTGTCCACCAGCAGATCTAGAAGACCCGTGAACCACGACCTGCTGGGCCAAAGTGGCGCTATTGGCAGGACCTCTCGGATGTTCAGCAATATCTTCGGCAGAAGAATGGTGGGTGGGTATGCGTAAGCGTGCATCCCTCTCAAGCTTATCGCCAGAGCGTCTGTATCGACGGCATTTGGATCTGGAATCGGCGAGACATAAGTCATGATTTGAGCATTTTCCTTTGTGGCGAACAGATCCACATTGTGTTTGCCCCAATGCTCGAAGATCCTGTGAAGAACTGGAGGGTTGAGAGACCATTCTGTCGGTAGAATCCTCTGTCTGCGAGACAAAGCATCCGACAGAATGTTCAATCGCCCAGGAATGTGAGCTGCTTTCAAAATAACCGAGTAATTCCTGCACCATTGAATCAAGTGCCACACTTTCATACACAGTGTGGACTTGGTGATTTATGTATGATACTACTGTCGAGTTGTCCGACTGTATCAAAATCGCCTTGCCCCTGACTTTTGGAAGAAACTTTTCCAACGCCAGTTCCACTGCCATCATTTCCAACAGATTGATATGCAGCTGGCCCTCATAAAGAGTCCATGTGCCTGAGACCCCCCCCCCCCCTCCCATCCCTCCAGTGATGCATCCATGTACACAGACAGCTGGGGGTGGGGTAGGTGCAGCGAAACTCCTACTAGGAGATTCTGATGCTTTTTCCACCATACATGATGTGACATTAACGGCTCCAAAACTGGCACCAGCTTTGACAGGGGTTCTGTTCTCTGTTTCCACAGAGACATCAGATACAACTGGATAGGTCATTCGCATCAAAGCAGCGTATGGGATTACCTGCTCCATGGATACCATCATGCCCAGCATCTGAAGAAACCGCCTCGCCTGAATGTGGTTTCCCAATCGAAAACTCTTGAGGATGGCTAACAGAGACACCACTCTGGGATCTGACGGGTAAACCCTGCCCTCCTCGAGATCGAATCGCATCCCGAAATAAACGAATTGTTGAGTGGGTGTCAACTCGGATTTCAACTCGGATTTCTCCTTGTTGACTATTCAGCCTAGAGTCAGAGCAATATCCACCTCTAACTTGGCTGGCGTGTCTGCCTTGATAAGGCAATCGTCTATGTAGGTGTGAAGCGCCACGTTCTCTCTTCTGAGAAACGCTGTCACCGCAAGGACCACTCTGGTGAAAACCCGTGGAGCTGTCGACAAGCCAAATGGGAGAACTACAAACTCCCACACCTGCAAATCTCAGAAACCTGTGACAACTCCCATTCATTGGAATGTGGAAATATGCATCTTTCAGATCGATCGATACACACCACATTCCCTTCCTCAATTCTGCCATTACTGACCTCGGAGTTTCCATCTGAAACCGAGGCATATGGATAAACCAATTTAATGGCCTGAGATTGAGAACAGGTCTCCACCCCCAGCCCCCCCCCCCCCCCCCGTGCTCTTGGGAACAAGGAACATGTTTGAATAGAAGCCTGGAATGTTCCGGTTTGCTGATTTTATTGCTCCTTCAGAAGCAAATCTGACACTTCGTTTTGAATGTCTTCTAACTTGTCTGGCTCCCTTGGAACGGTAGTCCAGACTGGTGCCAAAGACAGATTTTGTGGCGGAAAATCCCACCACTCCGGCATGTACACCTGGGATAACCATCCTAGGACCAGACTGTCTGATGACACCCCTCGCCAAGCCTCGACGAAACGCATGAGCCTTCCCACTATAGACGCATTGACGCCCTAATGTGGGTGTCTGGCTCGCGATCCGCACCCCCCACCCTCTCTTGACGAGAGAGAACCATTTTGGTCTTGGCTTGACCGGTCTAACTGGCACCGCTGTTCCTGTCACACAGGTGCGGTCCAGGCAGATACGAAGGGAGCCCTCGCACCCTCAGGTATGATCCACTCCCTTCTTTCTGCCCTTTGAGGACTTACCCTTCCCTTGCCCTTCCCGCCTCTTGGGCGGTCAGTGGCAACATTGGGGTGGGTAGGAGCCACCACAACCTTCTTGGCCTTCTTCGCCGGAGGCGGCTGAGAAGACCCAGTAGAAGCAGAAGCAGCACTAGGCTTGGCTTTCGCCTTGCTTTTATGCTTCTTCTGCTTCTTGCCCAGTTAGTGGCTTGGCTACAGCCCCTAGTGCGTGTGCCTGTCACACTAGTTCCAGCTGCAGATTCACCGCTAACCAATTCTGTGCGATGCTGGCAGTGTCTTCTAAGATGGCCTGTGCTTGACCACCAAAGGTGCTAGGTATGATATGGCATCCCAAGAAGACGCTTCCTAACGGCTGTAGCCGGACGCATATGGTCAAGGACCATCTGCCTCCTTGATTTTGTTGCTCGCGCTTGCACCCTTGCACATGCGTCCATAGACAGCACCAGGCTGTCATTCATGCATGATAGCGCCACAGGTGGCACAGGGCCCTCTGCATCCACTTCAGCCCACACCGACTGAAGAAGGCGATAAGAGTGATTGACAGCACTCATTGCTGCCCTCACCCCCTCATCACATAGGGACAGGACTTCATCATGGTGCACCTGGGACTTGTCCACCAGCGCCGGGGCAGGGCCACCCGCTCCAGCCCTCTGGACTCCCAGCACCCAGCGATCATCCTCAGTGACCGCTGGTACAACACCATATTTGTTGTATTCCCCTCGTGGGATACGACACCTCGCCGCACCTCCCTGGAGGCCATAGGGAGCTGGCTCTTGGTCAGGAGCTGCTTGCTATAAATAGCATCCAACAACTCCATAAACCTTGGATCCAGTCCAATAGACTGGATCCGGGCTGCGGGCAAGATCCCCATCCTAATCGATGCCACTGATGGATGGGGTGCATCCTCTTCAGCAGTGGTCGAAACCACAGACGGCTCCACCCTGGCTAGCTAAGCCAGAGCCTCCGACCAGTCTGTCTCCGATGAGGACACTCCTGTGAACATGTCACCAATTGACGTGCTCACAGCCCTACCAGCAATGGCCTCCCGGTTAGGAGCCATTGCTGATACGCCAGGAACTCCGGTACCGTACAGTTCCGCCGCCACCCCATGGAAAACACCAGTCCATGGAGTAGGCCCACACGGAAAACCGTGCGGACCCGTAGCGGTTGAGGAACCGTGGCCAAGCATGGGCACCAACGGCACACCATGCCTGACCGATGGACCAGGTGAGATAGGTCTATACCACGCCTGGCCAGCCACACCCGTCACTGTGTAGGTTGGCAGCCCACCAACCAGCACGGGACTGGTGCCTGGTACCAGAGTGGCCTCAACCATGGGCGGAGCCGCTGTCCTGGCTTGCGCTAAGCCAGACAGATGGAGGACGGTTCCGCCCACGGCATCTCAGGCCGCAGCAATCTCTCCTCCTTGGCCTCCTCATCTTCAGACTCCGAAGAGTCATCACCAGACGAGGAAGCACTAGAGCCGCTTAGAGACGATTTAAATACGTATATCTTATATACCATAAGAAATTACAGACAGGCCATACGCTCGAGGTCATGGAGCAAAAACAGGCCACATACCGGGGTTTAGGCTTCGTAAACGGACCAAGGGTCTTGGACCATGTCATTAGTTTTGGATACGTAAGTGATCGCGTTGCATTCATCGACCTGGCTATATCTACGCGAAAACATACTACCACTAAATGTCGCGTTGTAAACGCATACGACCCAACTACCGAAAATGCCAAAGAGAATCCAGCAATATTAGATTCCTTAAATGCAGAACTGAGCTCCGCCATTACAATCCCAGCTAGATGGCAACTGTCCGTGTGTGGAGATTTCAACTCCAAGCTGGGTAAACTCGGAATTGCGGACAAAGGTTCAGGACTTGGCTTATGCATGGGATCCTATGGAGAGGGCACACGCAACAGCAATGGAGATGAACTGGTGGCATTCCTTAGTTCCAATGGCCTATTTGTCACAAATACGGCTTTCAAACACCCATGCCGTCACCTGACAACATGGACTGGACACATTACTGTTTGCAAAGCCCCAAAAGGTGCTAAGGCTACAACAGCTGTCCTTGTTGGGAAATGGTTGGGAAAATGTTAGAATGTACGGGTTAGAAGTTTAGTGCCTATGAACCTATGAACTAGAACTGAGTCAGCTTGTTTACTCTCTGTTGCAGTGATTGATACATACAGGTCATCATGATTGTACAGTCCCCGCTCACGTGTTTGTAGGAAACAGAAAATAAATATATTCTCTCTATATACCTTAAACTGACAACTCATGTTTGTGGTTTATCCAGCTTCTAGTTGGATCTAGCTTTGCACCACCCATTGTGGTGTTATTGTGATTGCGCAACTCGGCACAACTCTTACTACGGCTATCTCCCACATTCTTTCTGGTCCGACGAGACGGATGAGCCAGTAGAAGACAAGTGGATAACGACACTATGATGACGGAGAATCAAAGTCTACCGACGGCGGATACTTTATACTTTATTTAATATCATCAGTACATGTACAGTACAAATGTGTGATATACATAGAGTAATGAATGAAATTTAATAATACTTTAACTATGATTAATTAAATATAACTATGTAACTATAAACATTTATATAGTGCTATTTACATCATAAAGACTAGGAGGGAGACTGATATGGAAGCCGGGCAGCCTAAATAGTGCGAGTTAATATTGAATGTGTCCTTCGTAGGCTGCTTATCGTTATTCATGTTGGGATGGGCGTGGTGGAGGGGTTATTCAGGATCATGTCCCTATTTGGGACATTTCGTATATAAACTGCCCGACGAGTGGTGAGAGTTTTGGAAGACAGTCTAAGATGAAAAATAATTTTTCTAAGTTGGTCAGATTTGGGAAGGTAGGTAGAGTTAGTGTAAGTTTGTTATATAGCAGATCTCTGTACTTTTTGTTTACTGAACATACGGCCATAAAATGTAGTTCATATTCTACTTCCAGGTGGCATAATCTGCATTTTCTGTCCTTTCTCTCAACCTTCCTGTATCTACCGCTTTCTATTTCTAAGCGATGGGCACAGATGCGCATTTTGGTCAGGGATCTCCGAAAGTTTGAGTTGGTTATATGAGTGAGATATGGAGCAATGGTGTAAGGTCGTTTAATATATTTATAATACTGTAATTTTTCAGATGACATTAGTTTCTGATGATAACGCTCGAGATAATTCTGTTCTAGGATATTCTTTACCACATTCCCCATCTGTTTCCTATGGTGTGGTCTTGTATCTAGGGATGTGGCATTTATGTTGTTCTGTACGAACATTGTATTGATGTAAGTGTGCCAGGTTTGACTTTTTGCGAGGTCTAGTGTCTTGCTGCACAGGACAGCATCTGCTAGAATTGTGCGATTGGATGGTATATTTTCCAAATGTGCCCAGTATTTAGATGTAAGGGTGTTTATGTCATTAATAAGTGGGTATCTACCCAGCTCAGATTTACATGCTTAGTTGGTAGTGTTTCTACCTAATTGTAAGTTAAATTTACAGAATTTGGTATGGACTTTCTCATATAATTCATACTCCAATACAATGAGAAGACTGACGACATCGCGGGGAGCCCATCGTGGGCAAATGACTAAGTTACTAAAGAAACTACAGGACTTGAAGGTTACCTTTACGGATCCACCATCATTATTACGACAACAAACTCTCCAGGGAATATACGACTCGGCTGTTACGAAACTTGCGCAACTACGGGATATCGATGCCGTCATAATGGAGGAGACGGGTACAGACGAATTAGCGGATGAAATTATCGAATCGGATGACTATTTAACGGATTTAAAACAGCAGTTAAGCATTGTCAATGTTAATGTGCTTAGCTCCACTGGTGTATATACGGACTCGTCGTCAGGTAATACTAATTCTACTACTGGGAATAGAACGGTTAATCTGCCAAAACTACAATTACCAAGGTTTGACGGAAACGTACTTCGTTGGAACGGATTTATTGATATGGATAGTGACACTAAACTGAATAACGTTCAAAAGTTTCAATACCTGATTGCACAGTTGACAGGTGATGCGGCAAAGACAATTGAGGGGCTACAATTGATAAGTGCTAATTACATTGAGGTCATGGAATTGATAAAGGATCGTTACGGACAGCCACATAAGTTAATTTCTAGCTACATGAAAGCTTTGTGGGAACTTCCAAAACCATCAAATTCGCTGAATTCTATTCGTGAGTTCTACGATGACTTAGAAAGTTTTATTAGAGGGTTAAAGTCGTTAGGAAAATCTTAAGAAAGCTACGGAGATCTTTTAGTGCCATTAGTGTTCTAGAAACTACCGGGTCACGTGAGAACGAACATTTCACGTGACCATGGCGATAAGGCGTGGACTTTGGGTCAACCCAGATCATCTTTGTACCGTGAAATTCAAGCTGCGGTTGCGGGTACCAACCCGCAATCGTTGTCTGATGAACTCAGTGCTACAACGGCTTCATTCCAAACACTTCACGTGCCACCGACGCAAAGGAATATTTGTGATTTCTGGTAAGGGACACCATTTCCATGCGATCTGTACTGTGGTTCCCGATCGCCAAAAACGCAGGGATATAATAATGCGTAACCGGTTGTGTTATAATTGTCTCCATGGAAATCAGAGCTTCACAGTGAAATTCTCGTAATTGTTGTCAAAACTGCCAAGGAAGACACTACACTGCTATTTGTAACAGGGGTAAGTTTATATCGTTTACATCGCCACGTAAGCCTAGTGTAGTTCCAAACAAGGAGTTAAATACAAAACCTGAGTCCATAAATGCGACTCACGTTGCTATGACCACGACTTCCGGTCCAGTCTTGCTCAAAACAGCCGTTGCTAGATTAGAATCTGCAACCCGCAGCGATAGGGTTAACGTTCTTTTTTATCAGGGCTCGCAACAAAGTTTTCTGACCCAGGCCACTGCTGATAAATTGGCCATTAACCTGGATACTTGTGATACGGAAACCGTTGAACTGATTGCATTTGGGGCTGAATCTCGTGGCTTGCAAAAGGTCAAGGTCGCCACTGTGAGCTTACCAACACTTGATGGTAACCTATAAATCCGAACTTTAATAGTTCACAAAATTTCCACTGTGATGAAAAACCATGTCAAGTCAGCTGTTAGGAACTACGCGTACTTGCAGAAATTAACTTTAGCACAGGCGGTAAGCTCAGATTACTTTGAGATAGATCTGTTGCTAGGGACTGATTTTTATTGGTCTGGGATTACTGATGAAATTATCCGCGGTCCAGGGCCAGTGGATGCTAGCTCGAAACTAGGTTATCTTCTGTCTGGACTCACTAATTTGAAAACCGATATAGGCGTGTACAAAACTGTTTGTCTGTTGGAATTAGCGAAAAGTATGCTTGATACTCATAACGATATCTCAAATCTGTCTAAATTCTGGGATTTGGAAACTGTCGGTATTACTGATGATGATACAATTTAGAACCAACAGAAATTTGAAAATTATCGTGATGAAAGCATCAGCATGGTAGACGGCAAATACTGCGCTAAATTACATTATCAAATTGCATGAGCAATGAACTATTCAAATATGCAAGTGACATTATCTCAAAAACGATCACGCACCTAATCAATTCAAGTTTTATGCATCACCTTCCCATCGACGCTATAGGCCAAGTCACCCTTATCGCACTACCCAAGCCCAAGAAGCCACCTGCCACCCCCCCCCCCCCCCCCACAGGGAGATTGTCTATCTCTGGTGCTCTTCACCTATTACCTTGCTGCTGCATTGAAATCCGTGTGGGAAAGTTCCACAAGCCCAAGCCCAACTCCCTCCCCCAGTATCAATACTGGGTATGCCACTAGGGATGAAATATACCGACGATGTGGACTTCATAGATGTGGAAAAGAAACCCCTTGACGAACTTCTCCCAATAGTGGCAAGCAAACTAAAAATTTAGAATCTCTATGAATGAATCCAAAATTGAGTTCACCCACATATACCCATCTACAAAGCATGAAGCTAAAAAAAAGGACGATCAACTTCGTGGCGGCGAACCATGGAGGAAAAGTAAAATTCTGGGCTCACTACTTTGCAGTACTGCTGACATTGTTGCACGCTGTGTCACGGGGAACATAGCTTTCCAGTCCTTCTGGAAGCTATGGATTCGTAGATCAAAGATACCCTTGATAACAATTCTACGTTTATGCAATGCCACCTGTGCATCCTTCATGCTGTGTAACTGTAACAGCTGGGCAGCTCCAAAGGCAGCTCTAGACAAACTCGATGCCTGCCATCGCAAACACCTACGCACCATCACTGGACACCAATGGCCAGACAGCATAATTTCCAACCATGCACTATACAAGATGTGCATAAATCTGCTACGAGGTGACCTCAAGAAAGCAGGACTCAGTACACTCAATTCAAGAATGGACCTGAGGAAGCTAAGGATTTCGGCTGAAGGCAAGACATGGTGGGCAAAGGCGAAGAAGGACTGATTGCAGCTGTAGGATGTTTCTACTACTACAGCCGCAGAATACAGTAATCATACATACATATCATATATTGTTCAGTAGAAAATGCAAGAGAGCTGTTGTATATTTTGACAGTAACGTCAGTGACAGTTGTTGTCGATTGCAGCAACACCATTCACTCAAATTATTATCAAAATAATTGTTAAGCAATACAAATGCCACGTAGTAAATTTGTTAACAAATCTGAATGAAAATTGTTGCTGCAAGAACCTTTAGTCTAAATATCCTACCATAATCTTCATCGGATTCAGTTGACACTTACTGAAGATTTGCTGAGCTATATGACTGTATGCTGTTATAAACTACGGCACCAACAACGTTGTCAAATTGCTATTCAATTCCGGAAATAGCACGTTTGTGCTGATCGCACAAGCCATAAAAACAATTGCGTAAGAAATATTTTGACTTAATTATATGACTAGTTTATGGAAAAACATGAACACTAACAGCCTACACTTGGCAGGGGATATAAAAAAAGTGGGACATTACCCCTCTTGTCTCAAGTCAACCTTTTTATGGTCAAACTGATCTTGAGGAATGTTCACTTTCGGACGACCCTTTTTAGTTTACCACTGGAAGGACGGTTTCCGTAACTGAGACAGTTAATCCAGTCATACATTTTCAAAAATAGTCTTCTCTTGTTCACCAAAAGGAAAATGGCCAAAATTTAGGATTTTCTTGCAGATTAGCCCTTCAATGGCTAAGCTGGTCAAAGCGGCCGCCACAATTTGTGATCTTGTGAAATATCCATTTGCAGACCACCAGACAGCTATCTTTGTAATTTCCAGTGGGAACTTTACAAAAACAATCTCTTCTAAAGTGGCGCGCAAATGTGCATTCAGTGATCAAAGATGTTAATTCTCTTGAAAAGTCTTGACCACTAAAGGGCTAAGTGATATTATAAGTAGCAATTTGAGTGCTTCGATGCACTGCAGAGGCTAACGGAATATGTATTTACGATATTTAAAATTAAGTTCCATAGCTTTCAATAATTAAATCTCAATATACTTGGTATAGCAAGTTGCATACAACAAGTTGGTTCCGACAATCCACACGACTGACACGAGCCAACAAGTTGCATACAAGTGCTATGCAGCAAGTTGGATGAAGAAAAATCGATACACACTAGCCAACTTGTTGCATACAACTCGTTGGTTGAAAGAGTTAGATAAAAATAGGACACTGTTCTATTTTTTTCAGCCTAAATTTTGTTGCATAGAGTTAGGATATAGTAAAGTAGTTTATTTGCTTTTTATGCCAATTGGCTGATAAGCATACATTTACAGTCAGGTATACAATGTCAACAAAATAGAAATATACAGACATACGCATTATTAAAATCAATCAATATCACTGATGCCATTACGTTAACTGTATGCATCATGTTGTTCAGTTCAGCATGGCCATGCGACTTTTGTACTTTAAATTAATTCAATGGTGCTGAGGACACATTTAATAGTCTACCCACCACGTTTCCACAGACCACAGGAGTCTGCCGTTTCAGACACAAAAAAGCGAAATCAAAAACACGAAAACACGGCACGTGCTATATATACACATATACATACTCAACAAATTAAACTAATGGGTGCATGACTGTCGGCTGGATAGCATGTGGAAATTGAAGCCGCATGTTGCCAGTGCGTCAATAAAAAAAAAAAAAACATATACTGCCAGAGCCGTGATGGAGTCAGAGTACAATAGGCGTAAATGCCAAGGATTGAATCGTGGCAGGTGCATCCACAGATAGTCCCATATGAATCATCAGTGTGTCAGTATCAGACGTGAAAACTGGTCGGCCAAACCTAGACTTATAGTCTTGGCGCGGTGGTCCAGTGGAAAGATGTCTGGTTGCTGATGCTATGCGGAGTTGCAGTATGGCGGTTCGATCCCCCGACCAGGAGATGGTGATCAACAAATTAAACTAATGAGCGCATGACTGTCGGCTGGATAGCATGTGGAAATTGAAGCCGCACGTTGCCAGTGCGTCAATAAAATAAAAAATACATATACAATATACAACGCTACCGTGCCTTCGCAACCCCCCCCCCCCCCCCCCTCCCGCATCCAAACAGCAGACTCCTGTGCACAGATTACACCCTTACCACTGGACATGCAGACTGTGTCGAGAACAACTTGAATGAAAGTTGTTGGTGGCTAACCTCGAGTCAAGCAGTTCCCAAAACACTCAGCAGGTCCAGTGCCATTGGCCACTGGAGATAGGGCTGGTGGCTTGGTGCAGACCGACTGTTGATGAGACAAGTCAAAGGATCATGCAGGAAAGAACACACGTACGCAAGCGCGCTTACGCACGCACACACATACACCCACAAGAACACACACACACACACACACATACACAGGCAGTGATACGCACTGACACAGGCGTGTATGCACTTATGCACGCGTCACCTCACGCGCATTCAAATCTGTCGAGTGTACGTACATACGAGCCAACTTGTGGTATACAACTCGTAATCGCGCTTTAACCGAAAGCTGTTGTTGGTTCAGTCAAATTATTGAGCAAATGTACAATAACTGTAGCAATATGCTATTGCAATTAGAATATGTAAAGTTGCGCTCTTTCTTACCAGCCGCATCCAAAACCGCGCCGTCAATCTTATCACTGATAAGGCAATAGAGGGCGCTGCATCCCTTAATTTGCGCGAGGAGTTCATCACGTGGTACAGGATCATCGCTATCCCATTGTCGAACTTCACATACAGACTGCAGAGTGGAGAGTCCGGATTCCGGAATTCGACGAGTAATATAAACACGGGGCCGATCTGGAGATTCGATATCGGTGTCCGTAATCACACCTGTGCCAGCCATCGTGGTTAATGCTTTTTGTCTACTCAAGTATGTCATACGTATTACGCGTTTACTGACAATATGCCTTTCTAATGCTTGGTAAGAACAGAGTAGTCTTTGTCCAACAATGACTGCTATTTTATTACTATGAGTAGCTGTTGTCGAGGCGATATAAGAAAATTTCGAGCCATATTGCACTCTACGAAATAAGCTTATGCCACGCCAACTGCTCATGGTTCATCGACCTATTTGCATGGAAATGTAAAGAGTAACTGTAGCCGGTTATTGACAAACACACGACGATATCCATTCGTGTTCTCGCGAGATCTACGCTAAACGGGAGTGAGATAGCTCGTGGATATTGACCTGCTTATAGCGTAGTCATTTTCCAGAGAATTTCTGGATTTGCTTTCTTAAATACCATGACAGTTCAAATGCGAAGAAATCAACTCTGTATATAACAAAGAATATAATTTAACCTAAAAGGCACCGATGTTAACTGAGCAGCCTTCGCTATAGACGGTTATTATAGAGAAAATAGTCCCACATTTTCTGCCTATATCCAAAATGGCTGCGCCCATGATAAGCAAATACTTTCACGACTCTGAGCTTTGAACATGAATATACTCGTGTTGCTGTGGATTTATTGGAAACATCGACCGAGGCATTTACTGCTACATCCATCCAAGGGTATCGTGTAGCTGTTTTGTACACGAGATAAGTCTAAAACCAGACACAGATGATATAATCGACGAAAATACAGCGAGTGATAACGCTGTGACTACGAGTGACTATAGTCATCTCGTATTCAGTTATGCCAGGCCAAGATATCTGATGAAGCAGTAAGTGTAGGCTATATCGTCAATCTCTCCCCCTTCTATTGTTAGGTCGGTCGGTCTGAAAGCGTTAAATCTTTCAACGACAAGTCCAAGTATATTCTTTGCAATATGTAGCATATTTTTTCCAATATTTTGAAAATAATATGACTGAAAGCAGTTGCTGCGTAAGGCAACAACGACTCCCAGTCATATTAATTGTGAAATATTCAAAAGAGTTCGCGTTTGTTTGCCCTACGATTTAGATACATTGAATTTATCAGTGAAAAGGTTAATGGACAATGGTTAAGTTAACTGTACTGTAAGTTTGGAAAATGTGCAATTTGTTGTCCAAGAAGACTATTTGTGAAATTTTACCACTCGCTTGACTGGCTCGGTTACCAAGCCAGTCATGTCAGTGGTACAAATTTCAAAAATAGTCTCTTGGCCTGCAAATTGACATTCCTCAAGACCGCTGTGCACAGAGGCTCGTTTTGGCCGGCTTCACCATGAAAGGGTTTATCCTTTGAACAACGAGTCCAAGTACATTCTTTTCAATGTGTGACATATTTTGTTCAATATTTTGAAATTAATGGACTGAAAACAGTTGCTGCATAAGGCAGCAATGGCTTCCAGTCATATTAATTTTTAAATATTGAAAAGATTTCCTGTTTGTTTGCACTACATTGAATTTATCGGTGAGAAGGGTTAATTGTCAAACTGACCAAAAACCAGCATTTACAGTGAGTTTGAGAAATGTACATTTGTTGGCATAGAAGAATATTTTTGAAAATTTTACCACTGACATGACTGGCTTAGTAACCCAGCCAGTCTTTCTAGTGGTAAAATTTCAGAAATAGTCTTCTTGACCAACAAATGCATTGGTCAAGAAGACTATTTCTGAAATTTTACCACAGGAATGACCGGCTTGGTTATCGGTCGGTGGGTCAGTCGGTCTGACCTCGGTCAGTTGGTGGGTGGTCGGTCGGTTGGTGAGTGGGTAGGGGGGTGGGTCAGTCGGCCAAACCATTGGTCGGTGGGTCAGTCGGTGGGTGGGTGGGTGGGTTGCTCGGTCAGTCGCTTGGTGGGTGGGTGGGTCGGTTAGTCGGTGTGTGGGTTGGTCGGTCGGTTGGTCAGTGATTCAGTGAATTAATGAACGGGTGTGCAGTCGGTTGGTCGGTCCGATGTTGGTCAGTCATTTGGTCGGTGGGTCAGTGTGTCCGACCTCGGTGGGTTGGTCCGACCACGGTGGGTCAGATGGTGGGTGGATCAGTCGTTGGGTCGGTGGTTGAGTTGGTTGGTAGGTCAGTCGGCCAGACCCGTTGGTCGGTCGGTCCAACCTGGGTCGGTTGGTTGGTGGTGTGTTCGGTTGCTCGCTCAGTGCGTGGGTCGGTTAGTCGGTGGGTTGGTCGGTCGTTGGATCGGCCAGTGGGTGGGTCCGACCTCGGTCATTCCTTGGGCCGGACAGTCGGTGGGTGGGTGGGTCGGTCTGATTTCGGTCGTTGGATCGGTCAGTTGGTGGGTCAGTCGGTGGGTGGGTTGGTTGGTGGGTGGGTTGGTTGGTTGGTTGGTCAGTTGGTCCGACCTCGGTTGGTGGGTGGTCGGTCAGTCGGTGAGTGGGTGGGTGGGTCAGTTGGTCAGTCGGTAGGTGGGTGGGTCGCTCGATGGGTGGGTTGGTTGGTTAGTCGGTGGGTGGGTGGGTTGGTCAGTCGGGTGCGTCAGTTGGTCAGTGACTAAGTGATTTGTTGAATTAATGAGTGGGTGTGCGGTCGGTTGGTTGGTCGGTCCGATGTCGGTGGGTCGGTATGTCCGACCTCGGTGGGTCAGTCCGACTGTGGCGGGTGGGTGGGTGGGTGGATCAGTAGGTCGGTCATTGGGTTTGTTTGTCGGCCGATGGTGGGGTGGGTGAGTTGGTCAGTCAGTCGGTTCGACCTCGGTCAGTGAGTGGGTGGGTCAGTCAGCCAGACCATTGGTCAGTGGGTCGGTCGGTCCGACCTCGGTCGGTCATTGGGTCAGTCGGTGGGTGGGTCGGTTAGTCGGTGGGTGGGTGGGTTGGTCAGTGGGTGGGTTGGTCGGTCTGACTCAGTTGCTCTGTGAGTCGGACAGTTGGTGGGTGGGTCAGTCGGTCCGACCTCGGTCGGTAGGTGGGTGGGTGGGTGGGTCGGTCCGACCTCGGTGGGTGGGTTGGTGGTTGGGTGGATCGGTAGGTTGATCAGTCAGTCATTCAGTCGGTGGGTCCGACCTCTGTCGGTGCGTCCAACCTCGGTCAGACAGTCAGTCGGTGGGTGGGTGCATCAGTCGGTGTGTGGGTTGGTTGGTCGGTCAATGGTTCGGTGGGTGAGTTGGTCAGTCGGTCCCGACCTCAGTCGTTTGGTGGGTCAGTCGTTGGGTTTGTCGGTTGGTCGGTCAGTGGGTGGGTTGGTTGGGTTGGTCAGTTGATGGGTGGGTGAGTCTGTCGGTCAGTCCGACCTCGGTGGATCAGAGGGTGGGTGGGTCGGTCCCTCGGTGGGTGGATGGGTCCGTTAGTCGGTAGGTGGGTGGTTCGGTCGGTCGGCGTCCGACCTCGGTCGTTTCGTGGGTCAGACAGTCGCTGAGTGGGTGTGTTGGTTGGTCAGTCGGTAGGTGGGTGGGTTGGTCTGACCTGGGTGGGTGGGTCGGTCAGTGGGCCAGTCGGTCAGTGGGTGGCCATCTTGAAAATTGGTTTCCAGAATTTATCGGATCACATTGAAACTCGATAGGGTGATTGGACTAGGTATGGGAAAGAAACCTATCGAAATTGACGATGATCCAAAAAGTCTGTTCAAATTGGGCTGAGCCTACTGTTTGGCTGGGGGCCATTAGCCATCTTGGATTTTAGCCAATTTTTCGCCCACCTGGCCAACATGTAAAATGACTTCATCTCAAGAACCACTAGGCCGACTTTGGTTATATGTGACAGGAAGCAAGCATCCTTAGCGGATAGAGATCCAGTTTTGGTGAAACCAATCCAATTGGGGTGATCAATTCAAAACTCATGAAACGTCATCTGGGGCAATTTGGCTCAAGGGAACTTGATTGGCCGAATGGTTCGGCGGCCATCTTAGATGACCTAGTATTCGCGAAAATGATTTCTCCAGAACCACTGAATGGGTTGGACCGAAATTTTATGATATGGGGCAAGGGCCATTAAAGTTTGTTCAATATAACTTGATACGTAAAAAACATGGCCGCCATGGACCAGTCAAAATGTATCATATTTCGTAGCCATATTGGGTTTTTTTATTTGATGAATTTTGAAGCCAAAATAGTTTTTAGCTCAACCTTGCGAAGTAAAACAAGCTATTGCGATACCCTGCATTTCGTCCAACATCGTCCAATTTGCATTTAGCTCAAGTTTTCTGTTTATATCTCGTGTTTGGTTGGTTAATCAACTGGACCCAAACTTGGGCACATGCGTCCGTATAATGACATGCCATCACGCAATGATCCTGAGATCAAAGGTCAAGGTCACTCTTTTTTTCAATTTTAATCCATTTCTCTATTTAGCTCAAGTGTT
Source organism: Chaetoderma sp. LZ-2023a (assembly GCA_034401795.1). Taxonomy (NCBI): domain Eukaryota; kingdom Metazoa; phylum Mollusca; class Caudofoveata; order Chaetodermatida; family Chaetodermatidae; genus Chaetoderma; species Chaetoderma sp. LZ-2023a. The sequence continues at coordinate 64,884,452 of CM067374.1, forward strand.
TGTGCTTAATCCACTGTCATTCATTTTCTTTCAGCTTATGCCCTCTGTCATGTCTGCGATGAAGGTTCATTTGAAGATCACAGCGAGCATGATACAGAGTACCAGGGAATTGCAATGTGTATAAAGCTAGGAGTGAAGGGCCAATGACGACCATACCATGAGGGAGAGAGAGTGTATAAGAATTATTAAATATTATTTGATGTAATGTTTACATGCTCTTATATATTCTTATTCAGATTGTCTGTACATACATTATGCCTATTGGTTATTTACATGTAGCCGATGCAAAAGCTTCCATGTTTAGTAAGTGATTTGCAACGCCCCATTAATAGTATAGACTGAACCTGGATGTGCTTTATAGCATAGCCTGTGAGGTAGCTGCTCCATAAAATCAAAGATGTTCTCACTAAAAAGGGGAATGACTCCTCTACAGAGCGTTTGTAAACTGGTTTGACTCTATGGACAAAATTAAGAAGCCCCTTTTGAGGCTATAAGAAGTATAGATAGTCAAACATCTTGCTCTACTGGTTTGAACAGAAAGAAAATAAAGATATTGATCATTTTGATTCTCAGTCTTGTAAGATGTACATAGATTAACTCTCGGCTATTCATTTTGACATTTTTTTAAATTCTCTGAAATGGACATTGATCATAGACATTATTAGAAAATGTGTCTGGAAATTGCTTAATTAGGTACAAACATATATATGTAATTTCAAACTGAAGACAGTCTTTGGTATTGGCTAGGTTTGTCTATACCCTGTCTTGGCAAATATCTCAATTTTCTCAATATGTGTACAATTGCGTATTTCTAGCCAAATCCCAGGAATTTTGTGTTTGAAAAGAAAATGTTGAAATTTCCTTTAATTAATTTATGTATAGAGCTTGGATTCTCAAGCGATAAAGTATTAAGCAGCTGAGCATCAAGACCCTTGGACCTCTTGTTAAATTTGACACCTTATTAGCTGATCAGTGACTGTAGGTATTTGGATGGCTGATTTATATAGGTCAAATGAAATGTGCATATATTGTTATTGCCATGTTCAGTCGATCATTATCTATATATATATATATATATATATATATATATATATATATATATATATATATATATATATATATGGTGCAATATTATTTGATCTTTTTTCAAACAGGTGGCAGATGACACTGCAAAGAAGGAAGAGAAATGTGCTACTCTCAGTCACCTCATCGCTGACAGTCACATGGCTTTCAACTCTTCAATACACAGTAGCCATTGTTGTTGAGTACACAACTTCTGTACATGTATATTGGACATCGGTGCACACAATGCACAGTAACTTGAGGGTATTACTTTGACCACTTTAGGAAAGCATTGAATTTAATGACTTAATTACATTCAAGTAAATTTAAAGCGTGATATTTTCACAATTGTTCATATTTACATTTTATCACATGATTTATTCATCCTAGGTGAACAACTATTAATAGTTCATTGGAAGGCATAATATATTTATACATGACTTTTAAAGTTCAATGGCTAAAGGTATTGGTTATACTTTTCAAGAACCACGAAGCAATTTCATTTATATTTAGCAGGAAGTATCCTTAGGGCATAGAGATTCAAGTTTGTTCAAACGAAGCTAATTGGCCACTTTGGTTGGCAGCCATCTTGGATTTTGGGCAATTTTTAGTAATGTCTATAAAAAATCTCAGAAATGGCTCGGGTGATCGATTCAAAACTTGAAAATCGTCTAGGGCAAAAGCTGAACCGAGTTTGTTCAAGAGATCTTGATTGGCCAAATAGTAAGGTGGCCATCTTGGATGACCTAGTTTTCTTGAAAGCAACTTCTAGAGAACCGCTGAACGGAAGGGGCTGAAATTTGGGAGATATGATTAGGGACTAAGGGTCATTACAGTTTGCTCATGGAACTTGATACATAACATGGCTGTCGGGGGCCAATCAAAATGTTGGCGGGCCATCTTGGATCTTTTTCCCACCAAAGGCTCCATGTAATAAGGCAATATAGAAAACTTAAATGTCTTCTCGTGAACCAGGAGGCTGTAAGTATCCTTTAGGCATAGAGATGCAGGTTTGTTCAAATGAAGCCAGTTGGTCAATTTGCCCGGTGGCCATCTTTGACTTTGGCCAATTTAAGTCTTCTTTTCCAAATCCACTCGGAGGATCGATTCAAAGCTCATGAATGGTCATCTAGAATAGCAGCTGAACGAAGTTTGTTCAAGGGAACTTGATTGGCCTAGTGCTTTATTGGCCATCTTGGATGACCTAATTTTCAGGAAAACAACTCAGAACCGCTGAGCGGATTCAGCCAAAATTTGGGAGATGTGATTACGGACTAAGGGCTATTAATTTTTAAAGCTTGCTCAAGGGAAGCCGAAACATAAAGAAACGTGTCCACATTGCAATTCTGGTCAACTCCTTAGGGTTCTACTTATAGCCAATGTCCTTTCTACATGTTCTAGTTGAAATGCCTATGTTCCATGTGAGGCTGCCCTTTGGGCCTCTTGTTTGTTTTTGCATTGAAACTTATAATTAAAGATTTCACAATTTTAAGCTTCAAAGCAAAAACATGGTGTGATTTTGTGTAGAAAGAATCCTTAACACTTTAATGCCTAAACCACCAAGAACCGGCCTCTGTGGTGGTCTTGAGAAATGTCAATTTGTCGACCAAGAGAAGACTATTTTTTAAAATTTACCAATGGAATGAGTGATGCGATAACCGAGCAAAATAGTCTTCTTGATCTGGCCATTTGAGGGTTAATAGAAATGTTTGATCATGCATGTAAATGGATATTATTTTACTTTTAATAGTTATCTTTCTTTTTTCAAGACATAATTTTAATAGCAAGTGGATGAACTCTGCCAGGTGCCAAGCTACAAAATGAACGAGAAAACTGAAATGTAATGATAGTGATATGTCTTTGTCTGCTTTTGTATTTATTACGATTACAGCAATGACGTAGCTCATTATGTTTTCAGTACTGTCAACATCCTGAGATAACATATGAAATTCTTCATCATAGTTATTAATTAAGGTGTTTATTTTTTATTTTTCAAATTCTGGTTTGATGGTACTAATACCATAGAAACGCAATGATGGTTTTTTATACGCCCGCGCAAAGCGGGGTCGTGTTATGTGATGGCGCTCGCCGTGCGTCCGCCTGTCCGTCTGATTCTTGTCTGGAGCAGATCTCGAAGAGTTCTGAACCTACACTCGCAAACTTTTTTCAGCAGATATATTACCTATAGACGAAGTGTCATGATTTTGATTCGGCAAAATACTCCCATATTCGCTTAGAGTTATCTCGCTTGAAAGCTTAAAATTCGTCAAAATTTTGTTGTCCAGGACAGATCTTGAAGAGTTTTAAACCTACTGCCACAATTGTTTTTCAGCAGATATATTGCCTATAGACGAAGTGTCATGATTTTGATTCGGCAAAATCCTCCCATATTCGCTAGAGTTATCTCCCTTGAAAGCTTAAAATTTGTCAAAATTTTCTAGTCCGGGACAGATCTCGAAGAGTTTTGAACCTACACTCACAATTTTTTTTCAGAAGATGTGTTATGCATAGGCGAAGTGGCATGATTTCAGTTCAGCAAGATCTGCCCATATTCGCCAGAGTTATCTCCCTTGAAAGATTAAAGTTCGTCAAAATTGTCTTGTCCAGGCCAAATCTCGAAGAGTTTTGAACCCACACTCACAAATTTTTTTTTCAAAAGATGTGGTACGTATGGCCGAAGTGTCATGATTTTGTTTTGGCATGATCCGCCCATATTCGCGGGAGTCATGATTTCATTTCGGCAAAATCCTCGTATATTCGCTGTAGTTATCTCCCTTGAATGATTAAAATTCGTCCAAATTTTCTTTTCCTGGCCAGATCTCGAAGAGTTTTGAACCTACACTCACAATTTTTTTCAGCATATGTGTTATGCATAGACGAAGTGTCATGATTTCATTTCGACAAAATCCGCCCATATTCGTCAGAGTTATCGACCCTGAAAAGCTAAAAATTTTGAAAATTTTCTTGTCCGATCCAGATCTAGAAGAGTTTTGAACCTACAATCACAATTTTTTGTTCAGCTGATGTTTTATGGATAAACGAAGTGTCCTAATTTCATTTCGGCAAAATCCACCCATATTCGCCAGAGTTATCTCCCTTGAAAGATTAAAATCCATAAAATTGTCTTGTTGTAATTGTAATGATCAATGCAGCTGTGAAGACTTTCAAGATTTTTAGTGATGTCTTTGCCGTGAATTCCAAATGTCTACCTATTTAGAAGTGGCCCACCTCCCCGTTCTCAGAAAATTATCAAAGACAAACTGTTCACATTTAGCATTCCTCAAACAAGTGCGCATGCGGGCGTATGTTGAGTTTCACTAAAACTCTTGTTGATCTTGGTTTTCAGGATACATTATCTAAAAGTCAAACAATATGCATTTTGCTATCAAATTCATGTTTTATTGGTCATATTCTGGTTTGATGGTACTAATACCATAGAAACACAATGATGGATTTTTATCCTGGTTTTCAGGATACATTATTTAAAAGTCAAACAATATGCATTTTGCTATCAAATTCATGTTTTATTGGTCATATTCTGGTTTGATGGTACTAATACCATAGAAATACAATGGTGGTTTTTTTATCCTAGTTTTCAGGATACATTATCTAAAAGTCAAACAATATGCATTTTGCTTCCAAATTCAGGTTTTATTGGTCATCTTCTGGTTTGATGGTACCACATGTAATACCATAGAAACACAATGGTGGTTTTTTTATTCTGGTTTTAAGTTGATTCGATTTGGCTCAAATTTGCCTCTCGCTAGGTGCTCGCAATTACACACATGCACGCACGCACACACGCACACACTGGACATGATATCTGTTATAGGCCTATAATCTAAAGTTCTTATCCTGTCGCCTTTTTCATATTATTTACTTTGTTACTTTGTCTTTTGAATTTATACCCGTCTTCGGAGTTTCTAGTACTATGGTTAAATGAAATATTAACGACGTCTTCACAGGAACCACTCGAGCAATTTCAATTATATTGCGGAGTAAGCATCCTTAGGACATAGAGATCCTAATTTGTGCAAATGAAGCTGATTGCCCCACTTGATCGGCAGCCATCTTGCATATTGTACTATTTTTAAAAACACTTAAAATCTTCTAGACACGTATTGGCCGATTGATTTGAAAAGCTTCATATAGGGCAACAGCTTAATCGAGCTTGTTCAAGAGATCATGATTGGTCGAATTGTCTGGCCGCCATCTTTGATGAGCTAGTTTTCGCAAAAATGAGTTCCATAATGCCTGAACATTATCTGGGATATTTGTTGTGAAATTTGGGAAATCTGCTTACGGAGTAAGGTATGTTAAAAACCCTTTTGGCAGCCATATTGATTTTTCGTATTTGATTAATTTCTGTGCAGAAATTGGGTCTATATAGGTTTTTGTGTATGAGGAATTCAAATTTTGAAAACGTGGGATCGCTCTCTTAGCAACCACGCCATTCCTTAGCAACCAGGCTAGACCACTAGGCAACCGAGTTGTCCATAGTAAGCAAGTAAGTTTAATAAGTAACTACTGAAAATTTTGCCACAAAATGGCTCTATAAAGGTTCGCGCATGCTGAGTTCAAAATTTGTACACTTAAAAGTGTCCAGGTAAGCGCCTTAGTGACCAGAATGTTAGCATCCCCCACCCTGCGCGTATTGCCGCTTGCGTAGATATATATTTTTGCGGAACCCTATTGTAATCGGTAGTAGTGGTAGTAATTTGAAGCGGCGGCGGGTGTATTATTATTATTATTATTATTATTACTATTATTATTATTATTATTATTATTATTATTATTATTTTTATTATTATTAATATTATTATTATTATTCAGAAATGTTTGCACTAGTTCTTCTTCTTCTTTTCGTTCGCTGATCATACCGCCAGTCCTGTAAGTGACTATCGACATGATCATAAGCGTTAAGTGCATGGATCCATGGTTTATTAGAGTGCGCCGTGCGGCCTGGAACCTCCGTCTTCAGCACTCGAGGTTTCTGTCAGGGTTACCTTACCCGTACCTCCTTTAGTCGCCTCTTACAACATGCAGAGGATACGGAAGGTGTATTCTAAGCCCCACCTACAGGGCAGCGTTTGCACTAGTGAAATCCAAATGCAGAAGATTGGACATCGTGTGTAACAATGCGGGGATTGGAGGCCTGGATGCAGAGGCACAGTGGGAAAAGATGGTTGATATAAATCTGGTGCGTCTGTGCAAAAACTATTATTTTGAAAGACTAAAAGGGGATTGTGCATCGGTTGATTTTTTTATCTACAGAGAGCACTTGCCATAAGATCATCTACCTGCCTGCTCTCATGCCCACCTGCCTACCTGCCTAAATGGCTGCCAACCCACCTACCCGACCACCTGTCTGTATATCTGTCTGTCTGGATGCCTGTCCACATGCCATAGTCGTCGGCAGGGGAGGTGGGGGGGGGGGGTGTCGTCCGATGCGAATGATCATATTTTGTAAAAATTCAAGCTTAGTCAATCACAAACACCAGCTTACGGTGCCCTTGGAATGAACAATTTTCTGGTTTGGGATCCTATGGCAACAGTAATACTTCAATGACAGATTGAGGAATAAGGGACCCCTAGGGTTCAGGGGTCGATGATCTGATGGTGCTGGAATTCTTTTAAATGCAATTTGGCTAGCCAGCAATTGCACAACGGTGGTCTTGATGGACTATTTCTAGAGTTGCTGGGCCAAGCGCTGATTTTCGAAGATTCTCAGGAACGGGGAAGGTTGATTGTTCCAATCTCATGCAGTGTATTCCTGAAGATTACAAGAAGGCTCGTTAATACTTTTAATATGTCAGGATGCGAAATGAGATTACAGGCAAGAGGGCCACAATATGTGCATTTTAATATTAGCAAGTTTTGTCTACACATCTATATAAAATATAAATGTCTATCTGTTCTAACGAATGTCTGTCTCGAGAGAACAAACGATCTGTCAGACGATTCCTGTTAAGTTTGAATGGCAAAAGACCAAAGATGATTTCCCTGCATAACATCCCATTTTATAGCCATGTGCTTTCATACGAAACACGGTGAACTTTCAATTCTTCCTTTGTCACAAATTAGATTCAATAACATGTTTATAATTAATTTACTCAAATTGTCGTACAAGTTCATATGCAATATTTGCTGAGCGCTTGCCCCTTTGACTGTCCATAAGTGAGCAATATTTACATTGGTACAGTCTCTTAATTTGATTATCTTTCTATGGGATTCCTACTCCAGCAATGATGTCCACATATAATAACATCATATTGGCATACTTGGCACAATGACGATTGGTGGTCACCGTCTTAATCCGATTATCTGTCCGGGACAATTCTATTTTTAAAAATTGATTCAAAAAATCAAATATCTCTAAATGGATGTTTGCATGCATCAAAGATATTTTCATATTATATATGACCGATAGGTGTGAAAATTTGCAAAGATGGGAGGGCTAACTATGGCTAGCTAATCTGAGCGGATGACCAAGTAATCTTTATAACAATGTTTGTACTTGCGCATTGGCTTTGATCATTAGCACAACCAGCAAACACTGACTTTGATATCAAACATTTTACCAGTGTCGTCCGTGAACTGTACACGACCATCATAGAAGTGTAATGGAGGAATCAAGTTTCTCAGTCAATCGTATGATGTCATAATCAACTACGTGACGTGTAGAATGATGTCATAATCAAATATTCATGAAGGCATGAACTTAGCGTTGTTGTACGAATTCTTTGTCTTCACTATTTCATAAACATGCTGATAGTCAGCAACAGCAACCATTCAAATTAGTTTCTAAATGTTCAACAGCTTACTTGTATAATTTTGTGGAAATTGATAGTCCTGGAGTTCAGGCGTCGATCGATCCCAGCACGAGTGAAATGTGGGTGGAGCTTAGCTAAAGATGGCCGGGGCATAGCTAAAACTGGATTGCTCTATTGCATGCTTCCTATGCTACGAATTATATGTTTTGAAATCCTGTTTCTGTTATGGCATGATGTCAGATGTTGCAATTCATATGCAAATCCGAGCTCGGCCTGCCAGCTACCCACCGGCCTTACGCTTATAATGTGTCGTCATATTTAGGGCTGTTGATTTTTAATTTGCTGCTCACAGATGTTGGTCACGTGATGATAGCCATGGTTCACAATGGATTGGAGAATAGATGACAAATACCTTCTGATTTTAAATGGAATAGAGATGAATCTTCAGACGCAGATCTGTTCCTCTAGTATACAGTTTGTTTATTCGTTGGAATATAATGATCCTATCCTCTTACCATTGCATTATTTGAATGGCGCTTACAGATACAGAGTAATTGTTCAAATACAGTTTTCCTTATTGCTATTGTGGTTTGATCGCTTTTCAATATTAATCCATCAATGGCCTGGTATTGAAATTCCTGAATACTTCCATGCAACTACAGATCATGTTGGGTGATGTGATGTGAATTCAGGAAAGCATAACTTTGAGTAACCAAATTTCAATCCATCAAAAGCTAGATAATTCTCATCTTTGTTACACATAGTTGCCGTCTTACTGGATCAATCTAGTCAACATATTGATTTCCATCACGGGAGTATCAATGCTCCGTTAGACCGTTAGATCTCATTAGTGTACACCATCTGTCATACTTATGTCAATGACCTTGGGATTAAACATTCTATCCCGAGGAATTACATTTCCATCATCATATGGAAGGTCCTCGTTGAGAGCAAGTATCATAAGGTAAAGTTAGAATTTATTAAATTTACGCTTTCAAGAGGGTAAGATTTATGATGTGTGTCTTTAGTCAGATTTGAACCTGATTTACCCTCACGTTCTCAGAAAGCTGTCATGCGTGGTACTCAGCTCGCCATTGGATACATGCGCAAAGACAAGGGCGGTGATGGTGGCATCGTGATGAACACAGCATCGATTGTGGTTATGTATTGATTTAATGGACTTCAAAGTTCGGATATGCTTGAAGAGCAAATCCTCAATTCACCTTTCCAGAGTATCCATCGATAATCTGACGTCATACGACGTCATAATCAGCTAAGCGGCGTTTAGGATGACGTCATAATCATTATGTCATAAATGAGTCTATATGGCCCATCGTTAACTCTTAATAGTCTGACACATTGTATTAATTGTGTGTCTCTACTATTTAATAAACATGCTGTTGAATATTTTGAAACTAATTTGCAGAAACAGCACCCAGTCAAATTAGTTGCAAAATATTCAACAGCTTACCTGCATAGTTTTCTGGAAATTGATGGTCAGGGAATTCAGAGATCGATCGACCCCAACACGAGCGAGGTGTGGTTGGAGCTTAGCTAGCGATTGGTGGGGCATAGCTAAAACTGGAAAAGTCCATTGAGTAGTCAGTGTTGCCCACAACATCTGATTTTTGGGGGTCCCAAGGACCCCACACCCTCAGATTTGGGGGTCCCACTGTAAAATCATGGGTCCTCATCTGAAATATGGGGGTCCCATGTTTTTTTCTTAAAATAAACACAACACATTGATCTAATTATATAGCACTTTATTAAACATGTTGAAAACAGTGCCAGTCATTCCAGTGGTAAATTTTCAAAAATATGTATTCTGTGATCTACAATGGTGGCTAAAATTGATCTATTGAAATGACCCTTGTATATTTAACTAATAACATTTGAACTGCATGTCAATAAACAATAACCTAAAGCACTGTACTTGTTTGTTGTCTGATAAACCAACCAACCTACATTGACAACCTTGTATGATTAACCTTTCCAAAGACCACGACATTAGTAATTAGCAAAGACCACTGCATTAATTTTTCTATTAAACCCTAACTTGACTTTGAACGAATTGAAAAAAACTGGGGCGAGTTTGCTCAAGGACGACTTGACCTACTTTGATATAATATTGCACGCGTATTTTTTTTATAATTTAACTGGATGACCAAATATAGTGGAATACATAGGTTAAGATCAGACAAAACAATAATTTATCAAAAATAATCTGTATAAATCAGATTAAACTGCGTAATTAGTGAACATATATCAGCCAATAGCCCCGGATATGTCTAATTCATAGGGAGTAACTATGTAACGCGATTGCTGATTGTTGAAGCATAGATAACGCATTAGCGTGTATCCAATAAGGACGCTTGTATCGGGGACCTTTGAGCTATACGCTGTTTTGAAAAAAAATGAATATTTTAACGTATGCCTACCTGTAGATCGACGATATTGTTGAACATCGCTGCTGGGATGAACTTTTTAGTTGAGAAATTGGGAACACCTAACGATCGAGTATTGTTAAACATTATACACACTAATCCATCAGTCAATCGATCAGCCGCTATTGCTAAATAAAAGACGGCTTATAGCGCGTATTGATACCGTTATTCAAGCAGTATCTTCCATATATTCCTAAATCCATTTAAATATTCTGATAAGTAAATAGAAAAAAATATTTTGCCTGTAAGTCGTTGCTACTTTAGGCAAGTAGGCATGCGCAAATAAATTTCAAAATATTCAGCAGATTAGTGATAACAACGTTGTGATCTGTCCAATGTTCTGAGCTGTGAAAGGGTTAAGACGCCCAGACACGTTTGTATACGCTTGATCAGTTGTATTGGATTTCTCAAGCGTCAGTTCCTCTAGAGGGAGATTCCGCTGTTATCCAATCAAATACCGACACGTCACACTGACGTTTAGCACAACAGACTGAAACATGGCGGGTATTTTTGCAATTTGTAGGCCAGACTAACATCGGGCATGTAAACTCATTATTTATAAAATATTTTTTAGATCAAATGGAATACTAAGGATGATTTGGGGATTGTGTTTACAATTAAATGTGGTGGTTGAATCTGATTTATGGGCATTAACAACTTTGAGTTGTGCAAGAAAACATACAACAAATCATAGTCTTAAACAACGCAGTAAGTTCGTTTTTATTGAACACACACTAGCCCCTACATTAAGTATATTTTTTAAAGTAAAAACATGCACAAATAAATATACACACACGATAATATAATGTATGCTAATCAATGAGCGTATGTATTTGGACAAGTGAAATACTTAATTACACAAATATGAAACAAACATTCAATCGACTTAAATTGTAAGTCCTACAGCCAATGTATTCCATCAACATTTTTTGTTCGCATTACTTTGCTTTGAAGTTACCTCTGTAGCGAGCTTAGTGGTGCTCCTGTTGGGATTGTTCTGGGAGTCTTGGGTGTGTTATACAAACTATACTGTATCTTTTAGGTCATTTCAGATAAATATAGGTATAAAGTTAAAGCAAAATAAAGATTTTCTTTTATTAGTCAGAATGCAGGAGATTAGCTCTCAGGGCATCTACATTTCAAATTATCCAACGAGGACCCCCGGACCCTCGATTGATGGGAGGAGTACACCCACCGAGGCATGGGCCCCTAGTCTATTTAATGCCTAGCGCTGCCTCTGATCTTCCAGGCCAATTAACTCGTTAAAGTTGGTTTAGGAGAAGTTGATGCGTCAGAAAACATGGCCGCTGTGGGCTAATCAAAATGTAGCGTGTTTGGTGGCCGTATTGGATTTTCTATTTTGATGGATTTTAAGCCGAAATTGGTTTTATATAGATTTTTGGGTATTCTGATATCAAATATGCCATTTTCGAAACTGTCAGATTTAAACAGTTTGGCGGCCATCTTGGATCTTTTTCCTGCCAAAAGCTCCCATACTAAAGCAATAGTAAATTTTAAATGTCTTCTCGAGAACCACCGGGATGATTTCAAGTATATTTGGCAGAAAGCAGCTTTACAGCATATATATATACGGGTTTATTCAAACAAAACCAGCGGCCCTCTTGGATTTTGGCCGATTTTTAGTAATATCTTTATAAATCTTTTTCTCCGAAACCGCTTGAGGGATCGATTCAACAGCTGAACAAAGTTTGTTCAAGGGAAATTGATTGGGCAAATGCTTCAGCGGCCATCTTGGATGACCTATTTTCGCAATTACGACTTCTTGAAATTTGGGAAATATCATTAGGGACTAAGCGTCATTAAACTTTATTCAAGGGAAGTTGATATACGTAAAAAAATATGTCCGTCGTGTCCCAATCAAACGTAGCTTGTATTTTCTCGCAAACCACTATACCAATTTCAAGTATATTTGGCAGATAGCATCAGTAACGCATAGAAATATAGGTTTGTTCAAACGAAGCCGATCGGCTAATCTTGGATTTTGGCTGATCTTTAAAAAATTTTCTCAGAGAGAGCTTTGGGATAATCGATTCAAAACTCATGAAGGACAATCTAGGGTAACAGCTGAGCCAAGTTTGTTCAAGGAAACTTGATTGGCCTAATGCTTTAGCGGACATCTTGAATGACCTAGCTTTTATGAAAACGACTTCTCCAGAACCTCTGAACAGATCGGGCTGAAATTTGGGAGATATGATTAAAAATTAAGGGCCATTAAAGATTGTTCAAGGGAAGTTTATATGTAAAGAAACATGGCCACTGCGTTCGTGTTAATAATTCTTGTCAACTCCTTAGGGTTCTTCTGTTTAGTTGAAATGCCTATGTTCCAGGTGAGTGATACAGGCCCCTTGGACCTCTTGAATTGACAAGGTCAATTAACTTGTATTAAGGACGTTTACTAATTTGGATGAACGAAAATCTTTTGAATCAATGGACCCATTACATTTTTAGCTATGACCCACCCATCTCTAGCTAAGCTCGCTTGTGTCAGGATGGATCGATCTCTGAACTATCTGACTATCAATTTTCAGAAAACTATACAGGTAAGCTATTGAACATTTTTGGACTAATTTGACTGGGCGCTGTCGCTGCCTATGGCAGTAACAGCGTCCAGTCAAATTAGTGTAGTTCGCCGGGTAGTGTCGGGCCGTTCCGATGTATCATGTTGACTCGCCGCGCCGCAAGTGCACGACGAGTGATGACGCTGGTTAGCATCCAGTCTCGGATCGTCGCGAACATTAAACACAACGGTCTCATCCCAAGAATTTGTGTCACCAGTATGCCTGTCCATAGCAATTTCGTGATCTATGGACTTACAAGATTTGATTTGGCGACCTAAAAATATAAGTCTATACAATGCGTTTACCTAACTGATTAACAATATGCTTGATAAAACTACAGTAAGAGCATACGAAAATACAAGACATAGAGGCAGGTAGATGAACTTTTAAACATGGGGCTCCCGGAGGTACCACACAGACTCGTAAGTCCGCAGAGGTATCCCCGCAAGGGAGGCCTCTGTACACGAGACATAGCTATTTAACTTAATATAAGTTATTATACCTCTAAGCTGAAAGGAAGAAGGCTATCTCAGACGAAAAAGTGATGTGCCTCACGCGGGCACTACTCCTAGTGCTAGTTTGGTTGAAGAGTATTATCCTGGCATGGACCGTCATCGCTGAATCCTTGCAAGAGGCAAGTGCCTCGCGCGGGCCTCCGTCTCCAGAAGGTGTCGCCACGGCTTAAAGCGGGAGAAGAATAGTAGGCAAAAAAAATGGGCTCACTAATATTTCAAACAAAAATGCTGTAGAAAGAAAAGACCATACCTAGTGAGAATATGACTATAGGTGTGCGTACTGTTTTACGTGAAGACGGAACGGAAGATTCCCGATGGATTCCTTCGTCACCATCTTATGTGATTTCTAATATGCTGAGTTAGTAGTTGCCGCTTTATTTTTGTGGGCCATCTGCTTTGCTTAATTCCTTTTAGTTGTTTTCAAAACAAGAATTAGTTTAGGCCCCAACTGGCCGATATCTACCTAGCTATTAGACAGGGCTGTCACGGAGAACAGATACCCTAGGTCATCAATACTGTAGACAGCGCTCATACATGTTACTTAGTGGGATCTCCGAACTGGGTAAGAATCCGGACATTCCGCTTCGTAACCACATATGAAACATTACAAGACATGGTTTACATTTCACGAAAGCATTATTAGGCCATATCTCTTATTGTTATGGTGGGGGTAAGAGAGACGAATACACACCGTAAATTTCCTTTCCGCAAAGGCGTGGCAGATCTAATTATCGTGCCCAGACATTGTAACAGAATTCGGTGAGAATACGTATCTCACCCGTCACCGGGTCCTATGGAACTAACCGTTTAACCTGTCGTTAGGTTTATATACAAGTTGCCAGTTTTGCACTGCGGTGCGGGAGGATTGTCAGTAAGTAAAATAATAATTAATGCATGTGTTTTCGCAGCGCTTTCCTACATTGGCTTAAAGTACTATCTACTAAGTATCCGCAGATACACGGGAGTGTATGTGATACCGCACCCTAGCCATCACCGCTCGGAAACCCCAATAGTTTCCCAGAGTCGGATCAGCCCATGGTGCGGATAGGGACATCCAAACAATTAAGAAGCCACGAGGCTGAGAGGAGCATGAAGAGAGACAAAATCTTAGAGTTATGAGTCTTACCGGAGTGCGGGGCTAGATTATCGCACTACCGGAAGAGAAGAGTATATTACACAGTATGTAATGAAGAAAGTGTCTCTAATCATTTTGAACCTATCCTATTGAGCTGTGTATATAAACAGGTTAGTCGGTAGCATGCCAGGCTAAACAGAGTTATAGCACGGACAGCGACCTCGGTGAAAAATTGGTGGTGGCGGGAGAAAGTGCTGCATGTGTAAATGTTGCTGTATAGTTTTTCCTACATGCACTGCAGTCCTATATTTTCTATAACTAAGCAAAACAAGTAAACGGATGGCCACTGGCCATATACATACATAATCTAACCAGAACAAACAATACAGTATCAAACGATTAAGATATATATATTATTACAGGTCAACGAACATACTATAGTGCGGTTAGCAACACATTGAAGAAAATGATAATAACTGTTAACAAATACAGAAATTATAACTATCGGTCCTAAGACCGTTACGGTTCCTTTTAGTCATCGGGACCGGGTTTTTTTTTATGGATACGAGATAATTAACAAAACCTATATAGAGAAATAATTAAACTGTGAAGTTACTTGAATACTTGGTAGTCATTCCCAAGTTAGGCTACCGTGGTACTGAAATTGATACATCAATCCATAGTCGACGTGAGATGATGCGCTCTCCGGAAGCTGGAAAGTTCCTGCAGGCTGGTTCCCGCAGGCTGGTTCCCGCGAGCTGTTGTCCACAAACAAGATTCCCGCAAGAACATTCATGGCGGGGGAAGGACATCGCTCAGCACTGTAAACCTAATGGAATGTCTAACAAGCAGTCAGCAAAAGATACGATAGTACTACGTGGTGAAGAAAGTTCCTGTACACCGATGGTACGGATGGAAGGTGTAAACAACCCGATCTCTAACGGGGTTTGTTAGAGGCAAATGAAGATACAAAACAAGGCTTCACGGTGCTGGGTATGTCAGCCAGCTCTGAAGACGCACCGGGCAGAGTTTACTTGCTGCGGTGGAAAGTCGGAAGAACCTACATGATTAGTGCAGCGGCGTTTGAAATACCACTTTAAGGCATGCCCGGCAGAGCTGGCGAGTCACCCATCAAAGAACATCCTGCCTCTACATCTGTAGACTCACATATTCAGGCCACAAAGGCCTCACCGCAAGTTTGTGTTCCGAATGTAGATGTAGTATTCGTGAACGATTATCAAAAATTCCAAATTACTCCTGCGGATGGGGAGTTACAAAAAATTGTTTTAGTGCGGTGGGTTGGAGAACTGCACGCTACGGGATAAAACCCTGACACATAGCGAAAGGAGACGCGTATCGTGCTTGATAGTAGTTGGTACAGCTCCAACCTATTCGGCCCCTGGCCGCGGATGCTCTCGATCACTGGATCGCTTCTCCTTTTATACTCTCCGTGACGTCACAGGCGCAGGCTCCATCCAATCATCGTTCGACCAACAGCCAATCAGCGCGTCGCTAATAATGGCGTCGTCGAACGTTCTAGAACATTCTAGAAGCTTTACGTCCACGTGGTTATGACATCACGGCAATATTTTGAAGATAATCAAGAAGAGTTTTCCCTGGATAACTCAGCCATTTCTCAACCGATTTTGAAATGGTTTACAGATTCGGAAGCCCGTCGAATTCTGGTCTTGATTAATGCCAGGGTTAATGGGAAGAGGCAATCAATAAGGATTACAGAGTACCAGCTCGGTACACTAAAAGCGACATCCTATCTAGGTCACAACTACGCGCTCCATAGAAACAGCGTCCCGGCGCGCGCATGCGCATAATGCGTTTTAACGAATTTTCGACACGCTCTCTCTCCCATATGCCTATATACGCTTATAGCTCTACCCAGAGGCGCGTGTTCAGGAAACGAATCCTAGATGGCAGCGCGTACCCAGCTTAACTGGTACAGCCGGTACCCAACCGGTCGATCCGAACTACACCAGTTTCAAAATATCCAACAGCATGTTTATTAAATAGTAGAGACATACAGTTCGTAATTAATTAGTTAAAGACAGGCTCAATAGAATCATTTACGACGTAATGATTATGACGTCATCCTACACCCCTCCCACCCCGCTTAGCTGATTATGACGTCAGATGACAGATGGATACTCCGGAAAAGTGACTTATATGACCCCTTGATGTCCAGATATCAATAACCCACGTAAATGAATACATTGTCAAACCAAACCCTACACGAGCTAATTCGCCTTACATGGTTGACTGTCTGGGAGGCTGCCATGACATAGGCCTACACTTCAGCAAATCATCTAAGTGTAGTGTGTGTCAGTGTATATGCGCAAGCATATATGTGCAATCTATAGTTTGGTCGTGCTGCGTAGCCTATACGTACACATACAGTTAAAATATTCAACAGGATAATTATAACGTGATAAATAATGTTTGATCAGCACCTATATGACACCACACTCTATCTGTTAAATAGACACATTGACGGCTACCACAGTTTAACATTATGCCTACATGATGTTAAATGCAAGTAATTATGACACAGATAAACTAATGAATATGCAGTGAAGTGAATGCTATGGAAAGCATAATATGGAGATGATGGCACATTACCGCGATATCGTCCATCAGTACCTTCTGGCAAGCTAACGTCATCAAGGTATACGAGCTGACAACCGTATAATTATCATGTCTATTTTTCCTCAACCAAACAGCTTCTGTGATTGACACCTTCCACTACCACCATATCCATTTGAGTTCCCTAACGTAATCTTTAATCAGTTGGAATACACATTGTGCAAGGTGAATGCAAAATTTCTACTTCGAAACTCAGGAGCCTATCAAAGTATAGACTTTAATTCCGACAACAAACCAGTGATTACTAGATTACGGATTGATCAAATGTGCATCATCTACTAGCGACCATCAAAACAAAAATCCAAGGTCAACCATGATATATTCTCTCAAGACTAACTAATGGACAAGGCCATCCAGGCATCGTATAGTGAACTGAAAGCCAAGCGAATCCTTAAGTAAAGTCCTTAAATGTGTGGAGACATCAGCTGGTAAGAGCTAAGTGTAGCCATGAATAGCAGCCAACGGCAATCCTATGTTGATGACCCGTTTGTTACAAAGCTGTCTGAATAACAGAAAACACTACGATTACGCATTTATCAATGCAGTCGAAATGAACACCAAATTGAACTAAGACAGAATCGCAATAAGATCCAGCTATAGCCATCAAAAGAACAGATGACCTGGTAAGTGAGATCACGTCCACCGATGATTGTCGAAAAAATGTTCAGATCAAGGAAGACATTTTGCCCTGTAGGTGGGGCTTAAAATACACCTGTATCCTCTGCGTGTCGTAAGAGGCGACTAAAAGAGGTAAGGGTGAGGTAACCCTGACAGAAACCTCGAGTGCTGAAGACGGAGGTTCCAGGCCGCACGGCGCACTCTAATAAACCATGGATCCACGCACTTAACGCTTATGATCATGTCGATAGTCACTTACAGGACTGGCGGTATGATCAGCGAACGAAAAGAAGAAGAAGGAAGGCATTAAACATCAGCACTCTGCACCAGCCACATGCAATATATAACTCTGATGATAACTTCATCGGCTCTGACCAAGGAAATGCTGAAACCATCAAGGAATAATTCATGGATCAGTTCACGGGCACAGAAAACGAACTTCTACCCACGTTTTACGGACATCCACGGTACCTGCAAAGGCCAATAACAAGCAGAAGTTAGAACCGCTTTAACATCTCTAACGAACGGCAGTGCATTTAGGCCTGATGACATTAATAATCAACTCCTTAAATATGTAGATAATACAATGGTGACACAAATCACACACGTCATCAATGCTGCCTGTAAACAACATCTGCCTATCCATGATGTGGGAAATGGTCCACTCATCACAATGGACTTTCCGGCTTTAGCTATGCCCCGCCCATCTCTAGCTAAGCTCCACCCACACCTCGCTCGTGTTGGGATCAATCTATCTCTGAACACCATGACTATCTATTTCCAAAAAACTACACAGGTAAGCTGTTGAATATTTTGGAACTAATTTGACTGGGTGCTGTTGCTGCCTAAGGCAGCAATAGCGGCCAGTCAAATTAGTTTCAAAATATGTTTATTAAATAGCAAAGAATTACAAAGACATACAATTCATACAACGAGTCGGACTATTTGAGATTTGATTACTGTCTATATGGAACCCTTTGTGACGCAATGATTGTGACGCCATCATACTTGCGCTGAGCTGATTATGACGTCATTCTAGGTCAGATGATGGATGGATACTCTGGAAAGGTGAATTCCAAAGCCTAAGAAACCATCCGGACCGCTTTCCAACCTGAGATCATAGTGCTTTTGAACACCATCCGCAAAATTCTTTCAAATGTGACATCATCTCGTATCAGAGATAAGATTGACAAATTTACTGGGAGCTGGCAGAGTGGTTTTAGGCGAGGATGTAGCTGCGATGATATATCTGGGCACAACGAAT
This sequence comes from Chaetoderma sp. LZ-2023a, assembly GCA_034401795.1. Taxonomy (NCBI): domain Eukaryota; kingdom Metazoa; phylum Mollusca; class Caudofoveata; order Chaetodermatida; family Chaetodermatidae; genus Chaetoderma; species Chaetoderma sp. LZ-2023a. The sequence continues at coordinate 64,903,437 of CM067374.1, forward strand.
ACTAACATCTATGGCACTAGCAAAACATTGGCGCTTCTACAAGATGGGAATCGATATGTCATGATACCATCAAGAGACCAGAGATCTTTCAATTTCTCCATCAAGCTGGCTGCGATGATGGTGAACTATGACTGGTGAGACTGTTATTAGCAAACACAAAACCTAATATTCGTGTCAAATCAACAGTTTCTGCACAGTTTCAAATGTTAATAGGATCGTCTCAAAACGATCGTTTATACAATGTGCTATTCATTCACTCTACAAGATAAAATCCTCCAATCTCAATGATAGGTGTGCCAAAAACAATGGAGCATTGATGATGACGACTTTACCGACGAGGAAAAAGATCATCTTGATACACTACTTTCTACAGAGCAACTCAAGGTTGCAGACCTCTTCGGGAATGAAACCAAAACAGAGTTCACTCACGTATACCTATCCGACAGCACATAAATTAGTGATGCGGGTATCCCCTTATGGGCACCGAGAAGTGGAGGAAGGACAGCATATTCTGTTCCCGCCTATGCATCTTTACCGACATGGGAACCCGCTGTGTAAAAGGAAATATCGCATTCCAGTCTTTTTGGATGTTATGAATTCGTGGCTCTAAAATCCCCTATGAAATGCGAGATGCAGCTCTTCTATATGACTTTGTATATGTGTCCATAGTGCTATGCAACTCTAGCATCTGTGCGGTTCCAATTAAAGGCCCTCTTGAACAAACTTGATGCATGTCCTCGCGAACATTTGCGAGCCATTACAAATTCATCGTTGACCGCAGAATCTAATATCAAATGCAGCACTTTTACAAACGCTGTACCACAGAGTAACTATCTGTGAGGGTATCGCAGCAGTGATTGTCTATGTTCGAACATGTTCTTCAAATGCCAGAAAATACGCCTGCTCTGAAAGCCCTAGAATTTGCAGTCGTAGGTGCCAAAAGTGATCAGGATGCCGCAGTGTAAACTTGCTACGTGTTTTGCTATCAGACCTCAAAGATCGCAATCTAGACCTTTTAAAGACGAGAAAGAACCTAACAGAGCTTGGGACGCTCGCAGTGGACAAGACATAGCAAAGACGGTGGTTGAAGGAGAACTGATCGCAGCTGAAAGACGTTTTCACTTCTTCAGCTACAGACGTCGTCGTCGTCGTCATCGTTGTCGTCGTCGTCGTCCCATAACCAATCAGTACAATGCAACATATGAGATGGGATGTCTTGTGCCTTTAATATGAGGCATATAGCTATGTCGATATTTTAATTCGGTGGGTGGCCAATCCCAACCCGGACTCCACACCCTCATCTTAATAGAGGGATCAATTTCTAGCTATGTACCGCCCATCTAAAGCTAATCCCGCCCATGATTTTCAATGTAACTATACAGATAGGCTGTTGAGTATTTTGAAACTAATTTGACTGGATGCTGTTGCTGCCTATAGCGCCCAGTCAAATTAGTTTCAAAAATCTTCAACAACATGTTTATTAAAAAATAAGTTTACCAACGACATGCAATTCATACACTTGGAAGCATTTTAAAGCTTGATGGCGGAGATAGATACATTTTTCATCACACATTTTGGTTGTGAGGTTAACCTACGTGCGATGTAATTGACTATAACGTAATATACTTGAGTGACAGTTCGGATCTCCTCATTGTCATATGTATGCTGCCCTCAACATTTCTTAATCTTACCGTAGCAATTCAACACTATTAAATATCTGATGGGCCAATAGAGATAAAGAATTAAAATTTAATTCCTTCTCATTAATACATTTATTATTAAGTTTAGCTTTCCAATGTGTTGAGATGGTACCTCATTACACCGCAACAAAGTGTGGAATAGTTGGATATACACGATGTTTGGCAGTAAGTATAATAATACTTCTCCAGATTTTCGATAAATGAGTAAATGAATTAGTAAATTGCTATTGCCCTAAGTAGATAGCAAGATTAATCAGACTAGGGAATATTCACTTGTTGCCTAGGATTTGTCATTTGTGGTAATACTGGCGTTGGTGGTTACAGAGAAGTGAAATACGTATTGAACTCCTTGGGTTTGTTGTGTAACAGCATTGCTGTATGGGCCATTGGATTCTTAATCGATAACCTTTCTTCTCGCTTTCTTGACCCATCCCGATACTGCATTATACATGAAATACCCCATTCATCTCGTGTGGTCGGGAACAAATGCTCGTGTTGAAATTAAGAATCTACTATTTGTAATAATATATGTTTGTGTAAAATGGCACATTCATTAATTTAATGTACTTTTCTGAGAAGTTAATAGTTAGTGGTTGAAAAAATCCACGTGATACACGTATACGACTTTGTGGTGAGGGCTTGACATCATTGTTGATGAGAGGAGTCAAATCTAATTGCTAGACAAAAATAAATTAAACCATATATCTAAAAAGTACTGTCATTGGAAACGGAGAACCTTTAGTAGATCCAAGAAGTGATGGTCGAGAATAATAGCATACACCATGTCCATATATAGGCACGGGGCATGACCTAGCTTGTGTAAGATCCAATTCATAGATCGAAAGTGAGCGGTTGCTAAAGGGCCTAGATTGTGTAAGAATCAATGGACCTTTCCAGTTTATCCATCCATCATATGACGTCATAATTAATTTCCTGACGTGTATGATGACGTCATAATCAATGACGTTGATAAGTTCGTCACGAACGCTTAATTGATGACTGACTAAGCGTCGTTGGTACGAATTGCATGTCTTTTTTATTTAATAAACATACTGTTGAATATTTGGAAACTAATTTGACTTGGCAAATTAGTTTCAAAATATTCAACAGCTTACCTGAAGGCCTATAGTTTTCTGGAAATTGATAGACAGGCAGTTCAGGGATCGATCGATGCCAACACAGCGAAGTGTGGGTGGAGCTTAGCTAAAGATGGGCGGGACATAAATAAAACTAGAAAAGTCCATTCATAGATCGAGTGAGCAGTTGCCATAGTTCCCGCGCCATGCCTAATGTAACAAACCACCCAGAAATTCATACTAGACCTAACAGCTTCCTATTTAATCCGGTTTAACAAAGCTTATTAAGGTTACTTATTATTTTTATAACATAAAGAATTTGGTGTAAATTAAAATGCTTATATTTGCTTTGTGAGTTAAACAAAGAGCTTGCTGATAATGGTATGACGTTTTTGCTGCTGCGCCCTTCAGCGGTTGACACACAAATACCCTCAGAGATTATTGACGCTGTCAAACTCACTGACGGTTTCTTGAGGTATGGCAGCCCTGATGGCTCGCACGCACGCACGCACGCACGCACGCACGCACGCACGTAGGGGTATGTTCTAATTGTACACGCACGCACGTACGCACGCACGCACACATGGGTATATTTTAATTGCACTAGCGGGGCAGATACGATGCAGGGGTTTTTCCAGGGGAATCGTGGTAATGGTTATACAAGCATGGAATTTGACATGATTAATCTACACAGGTAATTTTTCAAATCTACGGACTGGACATATGAAAATCCAAGATGGTGGTCATTTTTCAAGACAACCTCTATATTCTCATACCAGAACTAGGGCCTAGTTATTTACATATAACATAGGGTGTTGTCAATTTAAGTGATCCTGCTCTCGATTTATGTTTTCAAACATGTAGAAACTTATTTTGCTAGTTTAAAAACTTTTAGATATCGCATGTTTAACAAAAAAATTAAATCTATTTATTCAAGTAATTCTCAATATCATTGCAATTTTAATTCAGTTCATAATTTCTAAAGTTCTACATTAATCTCTTTCTCGCAAATACGGACATGCTCACAGTGAAAGGAGTCTCGCATTCCTCGGAGTGTCTATATGAGTCAGTGCTTCTTCTTTGTAACCGACAGAGCAGCTATACTGCATTTATACGACAATAGCTGGTGGTTCATGCATGCGAATTGGAGAAGTGATGGTGGAACAGCTCCTCCAATGCTTACATCATGGAAAGTTTTGTTGAATGCTGACTTGTGGTAGAGCTTCTCTTGCCATCATTTCTGCAGCTTTGTCTAAGTGAATGATTTCGTTGTATTTACACGTGTGCCAGAATGGAACAGACATCATCCTTGAAAGCCAGCAGAATATTTAGTACTTGGTCGTGAACTCCTAAGTATGTATGTGAAACCAATCGGTTCTATAGGCAAGTGGAATCCATATTTGCTTATTCAACTCTTAGCTGCTGAAGTCGATGCTTGCAGAGGAAGACTAAATCTGCGAGCCTAATATGGCTGGATATATGTATTTACTGGTAATTTTAGTGTCCCTGATGAAAGTGACCAACTCAGAGAAAGCAATAGCATATGCTTCCTTACGATCAACCTTTTCAGTATTTGTTTCAAATTTGTGTACATTTACATGTACTCGTTCGCGGTTACATAGTGCTGCCAAGCAGGCGGCATGCTGCTTCATTTCTCGTACCACAACATCGCCTGGACTTAGTTTAGCAAGACGTTGTCTATCACTGAGGGTCTTTACACATTCGTTTATTTTCATTCAGTTTCATCGTCATTGCTCGTCTGAGCGCATTTCCTGGAGCAGTCATTTCATATAGAAATCATTCTGTCGTAGTTGTAAGATCTCTAGCGCTTCGTGGGATATTTCTACTACAGCTTTCATCTCTATGAGTTCCACTGCTGGAAGTTGTTTTTTTAGCTCTATCCAGCATTGTGGTGTTAAAATAATCCTGCAACTCTCATGATAATGTGCGCTATTCTTTCCCTCAACGTTTCATCTATCCTACCGCCTTCATCTAATCGGGTTGTGTCAAGCTCGCCTGGCAGTGCATTCGATGAATGGAACCGCGGGATATCCCTAGCTAACGTAGGCCCGTTTTATAAGTCGAACTTTCTGTCGCGCCACGCTAATGACGACTGGTTGATTTATATAGTGGACTCCTTCATTTTCAGGCAGATTTAGCTGGCACGGCGCAAGAGAAGTTCGACTTATAAATCAGGCCTTATACCCGTCTTCTTTTTGGCATGGTTTGTATATAGTAACATAAAATCTTTATTCTTGTCCTCTTGACAAAAGGCAGTACTTAGCCCAATTTATTTGTCGGTTAAATTTGGCATCGATAATCATTTGATTTAGAGCCTATGTGAAGTAACATTACACTACTGGGTTGGAGGTAGCCAATCAGATTTCTGCCTACTTCACGCGATAGGAGAGGCTTCGTCTGGCGACCTAATTTGCAATCACAAAAACAACGGCGATCGCGACGCTGTTGGACTGGAACGAGATATCTGCAATTGTTTGCAATAGTTTTGCTTTAGACAAATTATTTGACGATTCTGAGGAACAGAAAATGTGTAAATTGGTTTTCGGTAATAAAAACCGCTAGTTTGGTTTACGCACATGTGTAAATTTGTCTGCTTCCTGATTTCTTATCGAGCAATCTCATTGGCGCAAGTTGACTGACCACAGTTCATTAATATGTATGGAGCTTCGTGAACTTAGCACAAACATCAAAGGTGTGCAAGCACGGTACTCGATACGGGAACGTAGTGGGACGACGATGCCTTGTCCCGTGTCTCCCGCGCTGGCACATCATGTCAATCAAGATATGGCTGCCTGACCTATGTGGAACTGGTTAGGTAGCATTTGAGACATTAAGTAGTTGCAGCTATCTCCACATGTGTGTTGTTAAGCACCCTGTTTAAATGGCACTGAAACGTATGCTGAGCTTTGCAGCAGTGGTGTTTCCTGGTAGTGCGCCTACATTCACTCTTTTAACAATGGTGGCTGTTTTCTTTTTGAGTATGCTTAGACATTGAATATTATCAACTTCGTGCTCTTGAAATCTTGGCGTTGGCATGCTCACGTTCAGAGAAACTCTGTACGTTACCCTCACCTGGTTTAGCCACCGACCTAACGCGGTTTACCTGAGTGTGGTCATTGTCTCGCACTAACAAATTCATAGAGCCATTAATTAGAGTGGTGTAAGCAATGAGAATCAGTGTCAATGTCCATTCAAATAATGTAGCTGACTGCTGAGACAGAGGTACTATGAGACAGAGGTACTACCTATGCCACTACACCCTACAACCCACGCATTAGCATTAGCAGTTGATGCTAAACACTGGTGCTACAAACAGCATTTCCAAGTCCTGTAACAACACCAGAATTTTCTCGAAGGCGGCCTAAACTGAATAATGATTTACCTGGGTATGCTAAAACTAGTAAAATCAGTTTCAGTGTGTTTGAAAACACAAAGATCAACACTAAGATCAAAAGCAGTCCACTTATAGGTAAATAAAATGGGTTTTTTTGTGAGTTCGGCAGCCGTCTTGAAAAATGCCAGCCATTTTGAATTTTCCAATCTCCAATCGCGTGGGTCTGAAAAGAGATATTATAGATTAACCAAGCCAAGTGTCATATCATACATTTATCACAATTTGCAAAACACTCTGTTATCTGTTCCCAATACACCAGAAGAGCCGTATGGTAGCACTCAACACGTACAAAGATGCAATATGAGAACATTCGATTGGGCTAGTATTATCAAAGTTAGCCTCACTTTGAATTCGTTTGTGCGAGTTTAGATCAATCATGTGCTGTTCATTACCCCTGATAACGCAGGTTATTCGCCCGGTGCTGGACCAATATGGACCAGTATGGAGGAATCCAGATTTAGCTATGCCCCGCTCATCTCTAGCTATGCTCCACCCACATTTTCACCCGTGTTGGGATCAATCGACCCCTGAACTCTCTGACTATCGATTTCCGAAAAACTGGATGCTGTTGCTGTCATAGACCCGTCAAATTAGTTTCAAAATATACAACATGTTGTGTTTCTTAAATAATAAAGACACAATTCATACAACAACGTTTAGAGTATCATCAATTAAGCGTTCGCGACGAACATGTCTACACCATTCATGACGTCATTTATTATGACGTCAGCCTACATGTCACGTAGACTTGTTGATTATGACGTCATATAACTGATGGATAAACAGGATAGGTCCATTGGCCCAGTACAGGCCCAGTAATCTAGGTTACCTAGGTCAAGTTTGACTCCTAACCATAGTTAGTTATAGCTAACTAGATTCCGAGTCGAACTTCACATGGTTAACTAGCTAGCCAACTATAGTCAACCGAGCACCCGAGCTCCGTTCAGATGGTTAGTTCGAAATTTGCGTAAAATGCAAAATGGCGGATAAGGCTCACTTGCCACGGTAAAATGCACATATACATGTTAATATTTCCCTAAACTATGTAAGTTTGATGAAATTATGATGCCCTGTAGTAAATCAATGTTCCCAAGGCCGATTTCCTTCCCGCTTTTTGGATGCTTTTTGACGTCTTGGCGGACGAAAATAAGCCATTTTCGTAGGCCATCAAAACAGAAGACAGAAAGGGTTAATGGAGACTGGTACCTGGCTCCAAATTTTCTGCAATAGAAATTCAATCGGAAATCGGCAACCAACGAACTATAGTTAACTATTCAGCGTTCGGCTTGTCATAGCGACTGCGCATGTTCAGTAAACCAACAAACTGACTATAGTTAGCGAGTCGAACTTGACCATAGTGGTTGGCATTGCAGGATGATGACGTCATAATTTAATCAAATTGATTAATTATGACGTGACAATCTGTCACGACGAGAATGCTGCAGAACTCGCCCAAATGGATTTGCTCAATGATGTCTTAATCACGCCATGGCAAATGCACGACTAGTGTTGGAACACTAGGCCAATCGAACGAGCTCTATATTTTAGCTGCGAGTAGCAGCTCAATAAACCACTATGTCCATTACTCAGTCGGCCAGCCAACCAGCCAGCCCGCCAAGTCACAAAAGCTGATTCCAGGCGGTCTCTAAAAAACTACTGATCCGATCTGGTTCAAGTTTTAACACAACGAAAGAACTTGACGCACATGAGGATTTTCAGACGTGGGCCATGATCCGGATAAAAGAACCCGCACCTGGATCGGATAAAAATCTGGATCTGTGGATATCTTGGAAACTATTTGTCTGATTTGTCTCATATTTTAACACTAAAATTCCGCAACCTTGGTCATGGCCAGAAAAAAATCCAGAAAATCCGAAAGATTCCGGAACCCACAGCTATCGAGATTCTATCCACATTGTTTAACGTCTCTATCCCTATATCACAGAGTCTGTAATATACATAGCAGTGGGTTAGGTCGTCAGATAGAGAGCTGAGGATACATGTGCAAAGCATGGCCTCTAACTCGCTACATAGTGCGATAAGCCACAACAACCTCTGATCGGTGTACCATGGGGAATTTTTTACTCTCTTCGAATTCTTAAAATTATCATGTTTCGCCTTCGAACTCGGAAAAACAAATCGGTTTATGTCTCTGAATAAAGTCTCATTAATAGGTAAATAGTGTACTTGAGGATACAATTGTGGAAGTATAGCCAAAACAATTTCAAAGTTTCGATATACACATACTTACTCGCCATTGTATGTGTCTGTATTACAGTCCTGAAGAGCTAGCAAACTATGCCATGCAACTGTTTGAACCAGTAGTCGAGTCCGGATCAGCTCTGATTGTGGGAAAAAATCGAGGAGCCGCTTTCCATAAATTCGAGGACATTTAAGGCATCACCTATCGTGACATGTTTCTATTTACGTTGTTAATGTTTCATCAACTCAGCATCTGAACAAACGAACATTAAATTACTCTTTTATAATCGGTTTCTGTGTTAAATTGTGTGTGCTAATGCAGTTGCCATTCAGTCAGCATATGGAAAGCGGTAGCATTTAATTTCTATCAGTAGAAGGGCGACGATATGGGCGTCGATTCTGAATGGTCGAGAGGTTGATAACGTCATCATATTTGAATTAGGCCACAACCCTTTCTTCCACGCCAGAAATACTCGAATCTGATAGGTCGAGAGAAAAATCCTTTGTTTTCTATCGACCAATCAGATTAGACTATTTTTGCGTGGGAAAACGGGTGCGTGGCTTAATTCAAATATTTATGACGTCATTGACCTCTCGACCCATTAAATTGATAATTAACAGGTGTAATGATGTTCGAAATCATTAGTGGACGTGGCCGAGATCATGTGACACATGTAGGCCAATCAGAATCGATGCCCATATCATCGCCTTGGTAAGGCCATCCATACTGTTGCCCTCCTGGTCAGATCTATTGATGGCAGCCGATTCGTTGCCAGGTCTAATGGCCCGTAAAATGGACATGGCCTAAGGTCTTGGGGTATGGCCTAATGCTGTCCATATCGTCACCCTGGTAAGGCCATCCAAACCATTGCCCAGGTCAGATCTATTGACAACATCTATGCTCGTTGCTGCACCTAATGACCTGTGAAAGGGGTGTAGCCTAAGGTCTGCGTGTGTGGCCTAATGACGTCCCTGTCATCGCCAAATCATAGGTCGGCTGCAAAGCTGTCCATACCGTTGGCATGGTCAGACCTATTGAAGACATTTATGCTCGTTGCCAGGCCTAATGACCTGTAAAAGTCGTGTGGCCTAAGGTCTGGGGGAGTGACCTAGTGCTGGCCATATTTTCACACTGGTAGGGCTGTCCATACTATTTCGCTGGGGTAGGTCAGATCTATTGATGCCAACTGGCTCATTGTCAGGCCTAATGGCCAATGATAGGGTGGCCCCTGAAGCCTTCCATACCATCACCCTGGTTAGATAATGTGACCCCAGCTGACTCGTTGCTGGAGCTAATGACCCGCGAAAAGGGGCATGGCCTATGCCCTTGGAGCGTGGGCTAATTCAAATATTGATGGCATCATCATTCTTTCGGCCAATCCGAATCTACGCTCATATCATCGCCCTGAGTTTACTGACTAGCAGCCATAATGATTCGGGCCCGATGAATGAAAATGATTTCCATTCATAACTTTCCATTCATAGATTTACAAAATATTATGTTTTCTTTGCTACAATTAACCATCGTGGTGGGGTGGGTGGGAGTGGGGTGGGGGGAATTGGTGGTGGGGGTGGGGTATCCTGATTTACATCAGGTGAAATGTGCAGGGTTGATTTTGCAGCTTTGCTGAAAATATGGCAACACTCATTCGGTCAATACGTTTTCAAAATGCACATCACATACCTATGTAAATGCTACAAACATTCAATTCATCCGAATGTCTAAGCTATTCTCCAGAGTTTAAATGATCTCATACAATTTACACCCACCCCTCTAATAATCAGTAACCCTATGTCGAGCAGGTCTGAGAAAGACTTACAGGTGAGCTTTTTCCTAAAAACCGAATGTTTATACGATACTCATGCTTGGACATACACGATCTTAACTTAATTACATTCTAGAGCGGTGGCGTCAACTTTGCTGAAAATATGTTATAGGTCATTCAGTATAATAATAATAATAATAATAATAATAATAATAATAATAAAAATAACTCATAACTCTACGGCACATCTTATAAATTTTCTACCCATGTGAGCCTCGTGCCTCCCCCTGTCCGTGTGTCTGTTCAGCCGACCAGTGTACCCGAGAGTGTGGCAGCGGCTACATCTCTTTTGACAAACACTTCTTGAATACGTGTTGACTCACATTTTAACAAAAACAAAAACCACCGAGTAACAGCCCCTCAAGTGACTCGGTTTCCAAGATCTTCACCACAATAATTTTATTAAATAGCGAAGATGTGTAATTCATCTAATCCGACTCTCTCCAGTCTCCCTGCCCAGTTCACTATGCCGGACATACCCGGAAGTCTCAGCTGTGGTGCTCATGTAGCTTGGGTCAGGGTGGGACATGAGGTGGGGTGGTGGTTGTGGTGTGGATATAGACATAAGGATATGTAGAAAACGAGGTTTGCCCACTCGAAAGATTAACATGACACATGTTGCTAATGACAAGTAGATACCTATAAATGCTTGTAAAACAACGAACTGATCGCCATTGTACACCATATACTATTCATATAGGCTGTGATTGCTTAATAACCATTAAGGTCGCCAATCATTTAAACGATTAAGGACAGATTATGACACATTCATGACTCATTACAATTCACCTTTCCAGAGTATCCATCCATCGCCTGACCTCGTATGGCGTCATAACAGCTTACCTGTGTAGTTTTTTTGGAAATTGATAGGCAGGGTGTACAGAGATCGATCGATCCCAACACGAGCGAGGTGTGGGTGGACATTAGCTAGAGATGGGTGGGGCATAGCTAAAACCGGAAAGGTCCATTGGCAATGAGCCTCACTAATGGATAGCTGGAAATAAGTCTAAACACTCCCACCCGCCCCTAAATCGATATACCCTTTTACCCCACTTCCAGCCTAATCATTTTCAAAATATTCAGCTCTTGAATTACGTGGTCATGAATAACCCATTAACTACACCATGCAGCTAGCTCTGCTTAAACCCTGAATCGTTTATACTTTGTACGTGTAACGGTATTAAATATACGCTGATAACATTTTAACATTTTGATAACTTCACAGTTGCCCCGTCTCAGTAATCTCAATGTAGATAAATAATGATGATTCTGATTGTCATGATGACGATGATGATGATGTCTGAGTATGAATACGCAGGGCTAACGTGCTAAGATCGGTTTCATGATTGTTTACCTTCTATAGTGAAATAATTTAATTACGTTTGAATCTAAGCATTCAGGATGACGCTGTGGATTGTCGTTAACATTGCTGTCCACTACACAATGCCCATTGCCATTCAAGTTATTATGCATAAATTATAGAAATGTATCGATGTTGTGGATGTATCTTTCTAGACGCCAAAATGTATTTTTACCTCAAAGCCCGTAACGACATGTCGAAATATTTGTCATATGAAATTTACTGAAAGTTGCGAGGAGCCGCATTTAGGCGACACTCCGCGTCAAAGTTTGGAACGTGGCAACTCGACATTGTACATCTGAATTTTAGTTCAGAATTAGAAAATTGAAACATGGACGTGTACAGCGGTTCCGCTAATACTCTACTATATATAAGGTGGATTATAATGATTAAACCTCATTCAGAGTCGTTAAGCTCAGTCATTAGTAAATTTGCGTTTTTTAAAGTTTTTAATTTAAAAAAACCTTAAAATGGATGCCGTCAATAACAACAACAACAGCAACAACAACAACAACAACAACATCGGATCGATGCTCTTTGAGTACCTATTACATCAGCGATCGTATTGCATTAATGGACCTGACATGCCATTGCTAAATGGTGCCACCACTAAGTGTCGTAAATTGTTAATGCGCATGCAGGAATTCTCATAATGGTTCTTTTGGTTTAAACGTGATTTATTTGTTCAGATGGGAGCACGATAAGACTTAGAGTCTTATGCCCGTGTCTCCCATACACATACAGATTATTCAAAACTTTTTTACAACAAAATGGCGGCAAATCATAATAGTTTAATTAATTGTAGTCTATTGGTGTGCATAAGTATGTGAATGTTGAGTGTGAGGTGGGGGAGAGTAGGAAGAAAGACCGAGATAGAAAGGGAGAGGGGGAAAGGGGGGGGGGAGGGTGAGAAATAGAGAGAGCGAGGAATAAGATCAAATGGAAGAATATCAGAGGTGAGCTCTAGGTGCTGCCTTCGCCCCGACCTGTACGTGTTGGGCTGCTGTCCATTCATAATGGTTCTTTTGAGGGTACATACCTGGAAAATGGAACCTTGGACCCACAAAAGTGGTGGCAGTTGGTCCCATGGGACCTCTGACAATCTTGTATGATTATAACATATTAATTAGGTTTATAGGTTTTTGCACAAAATACCCACAAAATCTAGTGTGTGGGCCCAATAATTCATAACTGTGAGTAATCCTAGCATGGATGAGAAAACTGCATTGGAACACCAGCCTTTCAGTTTGGACACCAGATTTCATGACGTGGGGTCCACTGGACCGTCAAAATGTAGATTCCGTGGAGAACATTGTACACATGGCCCAAATGCTGAAAAAGCCAAGGATAACACTTCCCTGATTCTATGGAGAAATAAGTTCGGCCATCACAATGGACCTTTCCGTTTTTAGCTATGCCCCGCCCATCTCTAGCTAAGCTCCACCCACACATTCCGTTATGTCTAAGAAGTCAACTGAACTATCACTGACATCTGCCTTAAGTGTGATATGTAGATGCCGTGGAGAACATTGTACACATGGTCCAAATGTTGAAAAAGCCAAGGACAACCCTTCCCTGATTCTATGGAGAAATAAGTAGACATTACCTAGGCCTTAGCCAGGCTTTGCTAAGCCTAACCTATGCCTTAACCAGGCTTTAATACACCTTACATAGGCCTTAGCCAGTCTTGGTTAGACATTGCCTAGGCTGTAGCGGGACATCGCTAGGTCTTAGCTAGGCCTGACCTAGGATTTAGCCAGGCGTTGTTATTCCTTAGCTAGGCCTTATCCAAGCTTTACAAGACCTTATCTAAACCGTACCCAGGCTTTGCTAGGTTTTAGCTAGGCATTAGCCAGTTTTTGTTAAGCCTTACATAGGCCTTAGTCAGGCTTTGCTAAGACGTACTTAGGCCTTATCCAAGCTTTGCAATACCATACCTAGGCCTTAGCCAGGCTTTGCTAAGCCGTACTTAGGCCTTATCCAAGCTTTGCAATACCATACCTAGGCCTTAGCCAGGCTTTGTTATCCCCATATGCCACATTGTGACCTGGGAGTACTTTAATAAACTTGAAACTTGTTAGACATTACCTAGGCTTTAGCCAGGCTTTGCTTTCCTTACATGTATGCCTTAGCCAGGCGTTGCTAAGGCTTACTACTACTACTACTACTACTACTACTACTACTACTACTACTACTACTACTACTACTACTACTACTACTACTACTACTACTACTACTACTACTACTACTACTAGTGTTCACCGTGTTGGGATCGATCGATCTCTGAACTCTCTGACTATCAATTTCCAGAAAACTATAACGGTAAGTTATTGAATATTCAACAGCATGTTTATTAAATAGTAGAGACATACAATGCAAATAGAATCATTTATGACGTAATGATTATGATGCCGCTTAGCCGTTTATGACAGCTTGATAGATGGATACTCTGGAAAGGTGAATTACAGCCAGATGTCTACTATTAATTTTGTTCGTCGATATTTTATCTCGGAGTTAAGCAGAAAAGGACGCAAGACTCAGCATGTACATGGGCTTCTAAGTTATTGACAAATGTAACAATGGAGATGTACTGGCAGCATTCATCAGCGCTCACAGACTCTGGCGCAAACACAGCATCCAAGCACCGATGCTGTCACTGAACAACTTGGACATGACAAATCACAGACCGCATAGCAGAAAAAAGCTTCCAACGCCAAAACAGCATTGATTATATGATGTGCAATGCCAATATTCAATAATTTTATCCAATATCCAGCTAACTTGACTGAGCTGGTTTATCGTTCAAATGGAGGCACAGAGCAGTGGTTACCCGACTTAAAATAAAACACATTTGCATCATGTATGCGCACAATTCCAAATAATGTGGCAAAGTGAACCATACCCTAGATGGGATCGTCAGTAACACCCCGCCGAATAGAAGAATCCGATCTTCGCTCAAATATATGATAATAAGACGTCATAATCAATTACGTAACATATAGTCTAACGTCACAATCATAAGTGACAGAGAATACGAAGTCATGACGCTGGAATAGTCAGTCAAGTGTACGAATTGGATATCTTTGATGGATTTGCTATTTAATAACCATTCTAATGAATATTTGAAACTAATTTTATTGGGCGCTGTTACTGCCATAGGCAATCTCAACTTCATAGCCAACGTAACCCTAAACCTAAATTAATATGCTCACGTTAGAGCACAAATTACTGAAGAAAAAACGGGAATTTGCAAGGATTTCCACCCACACCTCATAACTGGCATAGTTGCGAACTTCCATGAAGGTTCTCCAAATAGAACTTAATTTATCGAAAAATACCCGAAATAAGCCAATGATCCAAGCTCCAAGACGTATATTCATTGACGGAGCTCTACCCTAATAGGTCTGGTCAGAAGACGTGTTTGGTTACAATATTTATAGAGAAGATAAGCTGTATTTACCATTCCAGACACATACGGTTCTATACTGTTCAAGAGATGGATCCGATCTGTCACTCACGTATTTGAGGTCGTAGTCAAAATAGGCATACGCCACTTGTTAGCTGCCGTCATGATCAAATAACGTCGGATCGACACGAAAGAGGCAAAGATTCCGCAGCAACAGTCTGAATTGTATGTCTTTGGTAAATTGACAATTTAATAAACATTTTGTTAAATATTTTGAAATTAATTTGACTGAGAACTGTTGCTGCCATAGGGTACACGTCAAATTAGTTTCAAACTACCGCTTAACCGGTATTGTTGCCTTGAAATTGAGATTCTGGGAACTCATGTTTCAAAGTGTTAAAATCGAGTCAAACGCGCGCACAACGTTGGTGGATCCGAGCTAGAAATGGGCGGAGCTTAGCTAGAAATGGGCGGGTCATAGCCAGAAATGGATCCCTCTACTGAATATAGATAACAGAAAAGCAGATAGATCATTTTATTTCTAATATACACTGCATATGATGAGTTAAATGTGAACAGGACATGTATTTACATATCAGAAAGAGTATTATGTCCTTTATCACATAGCTTACACATTCAATATACAAACAATATAACTCAGCAATCACGCCTGGCTTCTGACTACGCTCTAATTTTCATTAATCTTCGATGACGAAATTTGGGGAAGAAAATTAAAATATTTGTTTATTGAATATCGATTTGCAGGGCAAAAGAAGACGTTTTTAAAATAATTTATCAATGGAATGACTGGCTCGATAACCGAGCCAGTCATTCCATTGGTAAATTAAAAATATGGCCATCTCTTGGCCCGCAAATGGACATTTAATAAGCAACTATTTTGATTTAACTTTCTTGACCAAATCTTGAACGAATTTAGCCACTAAAGGTTTAACGTATAAGTTCGTCTTTCTGTCACCCAACTCATCCCAGCGCGGTAACCACTGTCAAAATGAAGGTCTACGTTTAGTGCGACTTCAATAAAATTTAATTAACCCTCTCCGGATGAAACCGGTCAAAACCAGATTCGGCAGTAGCCTTGGGAAATGCCCATTTGCGGACCAAGTGAAGAGTATTGAAGTGAAGGGTAACCAAGACAGTCATTCCAGAGATACATTTTCAAAAATAGTCTTCTCTTGGTCTGCAAATGGACATTTTCTTTGAGAAAATTGAAATTTTCTCAAACAAATATAAGGCTTAAACTAAATTTAGACATTAAAGGGTTAATAGTGATATTTCTGACTGACGGATTTTATAATCTTCTTCCACTCTTTACGACGGACTAACCGTATTGGCAACCTGTCACGCGCAAACAGCGCTCCCAACTTTTTAACTAGATTCTTTGTGAGAAATCAAAGTCAATCACCATGGCTAAAACAAATATCTTGCTATATTGTCTATCGAGTCATGTAGACAGAGAGACATACTTTCGAAATTGTTTTTTGTGTGGATTTCAAATATCAAAGAATTCGACACGCGATTGGATTTTTCACCACCAACTCATGCGATGTAATTGTGTGATCGTAAAATGCCATGGCATTGTCACACTCAACTTGTAAGTTTGAAAGTTGTATGCGCGGGTTTTTTAAATGGACCCGACCGTCACCAGAACAATAATCAGGAGCAATTTCTGTGTTCAAGTTAGTTGGTCATAGACTGCCATCAAAATGAAGCGGTGCAATTCTGCTACGTGTATTCATGGGAATGGAGCAATGGAATACTGCACTGCGTAGTCATGGAGATGGAGCGGTGGAATGCTGCGCTGTGTAGTCATGGAGATGGAGCGGTGGAATGCTCTCGTGTGTATGTTGCTGTTGTTTTTTGTTGTTGTTGTTGTTGCTGCTGGTGTTGTTGTTGTTGTTGTTGTTGTTGTTTTTCTAGCGCAGAGCTTAGGAGAATGTAATGTCGCCATATGCGCTTATCTATGTGATCGAGGAATACCAACCAAACTATTATTTTGTGACAACATTGACTATAAACTATGATGGAATGTATTATTTAAAGGTTTAGTTTGGAGTGAATATGTTCGCCTAAATCACAGCTCTTCCTCCTTGACGCAGGTAGAATTGTGAAATATCTGCTTAGGCGGACCGCACTGCTCGGGTACCAAGTAGACCAGCGATCGCCATGACGAGGGTTTGGGAGAGGGTACTCGTATCCAGGAAACTGCAATAAAAAACAATGCTGTTAATTTATCTATATTCCAGTACTGATTTCGATAATAATGGGACAAATGTCAATATGTTATATTCATCTGTTCTGCAGAATACATAAACGCTTTATTATTTAATCAGTCGTATTCACAACGTTGTTAGCTGACGTTGCGATTAAATTAACTATGCCGGCCATGAATGCGACAATGGTAGGAAAATATGTATCCGAATTGTATGTCTTTGTGGTGAATTTACAATTTAATAAACATTTTTTTGAATATTTTGAAACTAATTTGACTGGGAGTTGTGCTCCCGGTCAAATTACTTTCAAAATATTCAACAGTTTACCTTTACATTGACGTTATGGGAATTCAGCCGCCAACATTTTAAAATCGATTTAGACACGTAAACAATGTGGGCTGAGGTTAGATAGAAATGGCTGGTAGAACACAGCGGCCATGTTTACTTACGTATCGGCTTTAATGGTATTTAGTCCCTAAGCATATCTCCCAAATGTCCGCACGAAAACTAGCTTACCCAAGATGACCGCTAAAGCATGAGGCTAATTAAGTTCCCTTGAACAAACTTGGTTCAGCTGTGGCCCTAGATGACCGTTAATGAGTTTTCAATCTATCCCCAAGCTGATTTGTAAAATAAGATTTTTAAAGGCGTTAAAAAAATCGGCCAAAATCCAAGTCGTGCCTGAATTGCACCTGCTTGGAATTCCAATCCAAAGAGCGGGGTTCGATCCCGCGTTCAGGTATGTGATCAACGTGTAAAACCCACGCCATTACATATGTCATACGTCATTCAAATGACACGTCCTTCTGGGGGACGTAAAGCCGTCGGTCCTGTCTCGTGTGGTGTCTGTGCTATGGGGGACGTAAAAGAACTCACGCTAAGTGTCAGGCCCTGTATCGAGAGCTCAGTCGAGAATACGCTCTGATAGCGTAAATAGTAGATGCCGGATGTCAGCCCTGCCGTCAGTATCTCCAAGATGTCATAACTGATGCCTGTAAGACGCCTATCTAAAAAGGCGGATTGTACAGATGTGAGTAGACTGGATTTCACTGTGCTGCATACTTGGCAGCCTGCTCTAGCCAACCTACGCCACAGCTGTCAGCGACACTGTCGGTGGCTCCCTGGTTCACTATCTAGACTGTCTGTAAATATGTTACATATAAATGTAGAAACGCCCAAGGGGTGCGAATATGTGACCAGGAACCTTACTGAGCAGTGACGCTGTCAGTATGGGCGGTGCTCCTATGTAAAGGAGGAAATTACGAAAAACAATACAATACAAGATGGCAACCAGCCAAATTGGCCGATCGGCTTCCTTTGAACAAACCTGTATCTCTATGCCATAAGGATACTTGCCTTAGTGTGGGAGGTTATAGCGAAAGAAAAAAAAATCCAAGATGGCCACCAAGCCGCAAAACCGACAGTTTCGAAACTGGTAAATTTGAAATCAACATATCCAAAAAACTATATAAACGCAATTACGGCTTCAACATCAATCAAATAAAAAAAATCCAATATGGTCGCCAAACATGCTATAATTTGATTGGCCCACGGCGGCCAGTTTTTTGACTTATGAAATTCCCTTGAACAAACTGTAATGCCCCTTAATGCTTAATCATATTTCCCAAATTTCCCCGCGATCCGTCCAGTGGTTCAGGAGAAGAATTTGTTTTCATGAAAACTAGGTCAACCAAGATGGCCACTGAAGCATTTGAGCAGTCAAGTTCACTCAAACAGATTTCGGTGAGCTGTTGGTCTAGATAATATTTCATGTGTTGAATTGATGCCTCAAGCGGTTTCGGAGAAGATTTTTTAAAGACGTTTCTAAAAATAGACCAAGATCCAAGATGGCCGCATGGAAATTAGGCCGATCGGCTTCCTTTGAACAAACTTGGATCTCTATGATCTAAGGATGCCTCCTGCCAAATATAATTGAAATTGGGTCATTGTGTCTGGAGAAGAAAAAGTTGACGGACCAGGATGATAGACGGACGGACCAAATGAGGTAATAATGGCAATTTTCTAATTTATTGGATGACAAACATTACAAAAAAATCAGACTGATCATAAACATTATACAATATGCGACATAATCGCTATCCCCAAGGCTGCTTACACCAATCGGTAATGAAATAGCTGAATCCAATCTGTCACTCACGTATAAGACGCCATAATGAAATGAGTCATATGCAGGCTGACGTCACAATCGTAATGCATAATGAATGACGTAACTAAGTCCGCCATGGACTTTTAAAAGTCCGTCGTATGTACTAATTGTATATCTTTACCACTTAATATACCACAGGCGGCAACAGCACCTACTCAAACTAGTTTCAAAATATTCAACAGCTTACCTGTATAGTTACTTTGATATTGGGATACTGAAAATTCAAGGTTCGATCGATCCCAACACTGGAAAATCGTGGACGGCGCTTATCTATAAATGGGCGGGGCATAGCCAATGTATTTTTTTTATTACACTCAGGCCGTAACAACGGCATATGAGGGTTATTTGTACATTGACTATGATGGTAGATATTATAATACAGCTCAGCGCGTGTATGATGACGTCACAATCATTACGTCACAAAGGGTTCCGTATAGACCGCCATCAAATCTCAAACAGTGCGACACGTTGTATGAATTGTATGTCCTTGTAATTCTTTGCTATTTAGAATTTTGAATATTTTGAAACTAATTTCACTGGGCGCTGTTGCTGCCTTAGGCAGCAACAACACCAAATCAAATTAGTTTTAAAATATTCAACAGTTTACCTGTGCAGTTTTTTGGAAATTGATAGTCAGGGTGTTCAGAGATCGATCGATCCCAACACGAGCGAGGTGTGGGCGGGGATTAGCTAGAGATTGGCGGGGCATGGCTAAAACCGGAAAGGTCCATTAGACCTACCTATTTTTATCGTCTTACCTGTTCCATTTGTTCCTGAAGTTGGAGTTTGCATATTTGGTAGGGTGATTGAGCTCCGTGCACAGCTCTTCGCTCACACACACGTCAGCTAAGGACGGTTTCTGTATAAGTGACACAATAATTTAAAAACTTCGTACGATATACTAAATCATAGGTCAACCTTAAATGAAAAGATGTTAGTTAGCGTACAGTGTTTTCTATGATTAGGAACTGAAAATATTTGTCATTATTTATCTTTCTCATTTAAGCAAATCCATAATAATTTTGGCGCATATACGCACAAATACAGGCTGAACTGGCTTCAGATGAATAGCATCTGTAATGATAATTCCTGTAAATTCTTGTAAAGTGTGCATTTGCAGGGGAGATATCCTGTCAACTCAATGGATGGATCCGAGCTACCACTCAAGTATATGACGTCATAATCATTTATGCCACATATATGCTGACGTCATAATCTTAATTGACAGAGACTACTCAGTCATGATGCTGGAAGAGTCCATCAAGTGTACGAAATGTATGTTTTTGGATTTCCTATTTGATAAAGATTATGTTGAATATTTTGAAAATTATCTGAGTGTGCGCTGTTGCTGTCATAGGCAGCAGCAATACCCAGTCATATTAGCTTCTAAATATTCAACAGCTTACCTGTATAGTAGTAGTAGCAGCAGCAGCAGCAGCAGCAGCAGTAGTAGTAGTAGTAGTAGTAGTAGTAGTAGTAGTAGTAGTAGTAGTAGTAGTAGTAGTAGTAGTAGTAGTAGTAGTAGTAGTAGTAGTAGTAGTAGTATACCTTGAAAATGGGATTCTGAGAATTCAGGGTTCAAAGTTTATAAATCGATCCCAATACGCGCAAAACGTGGGCGGAGCTTAGCTAGAAATAAGCGGGGCATAGCTAGAGATGGATGCCTCTATATAAGATCCATGACAAATTATGTACAATTGTAAAACATATCCCGTTAAATATTTGAAAATTAATTAAACTGGAAGCCTTTGTTGGCTAAGGTAGCCATAGCTTCCAGTCAAATTAGCTTTAAAATATTCAGCAATTTAACCGCATGGGCCACGGCTGTTTTAGTATGGAGACATATGTCATACTGTTTCAGGGTTAAACAAAATGATTGAAGATGATAAGCTAGCAGTCCATACACTGCCACTGTCCATAAAAGTCGCCCGGCAAAGATGGTCCATATTCGGCCATGTGCTAGGAAGACGCACCAGCGCAGAAAGCTTTGGAATTCGCCCTACAGTTTCATTTTTTCATTTTTTCTTTTATTACATTCAGGCCGTTTTACACAGCATATGAGGTCTGAATAATACATTTTTTGACGGTAGATACTGATGTTTGTACATTATTATTATTATTATTATTATTATTATTATTATTATTATTATTATTATTATTATTATTATTAATTAATAAGTAGTAGTAGTAGTAGTAGTAGCAGCAGCAGCAGCAGCAGCAGCAGCAGCAGCAGCAGCAGCAGCAGCAGCAGCAGCAGCAGTAGCAGCAGCAGCAGTAGCAGTAGTAATAGTAGTAGTAATAGTAGTAATAGTAGTAGTAGTAGCAGTAGTAGTAGTAGTAGTAGTAGTAGTAGTAGTAGTAGTAGTAGTAGTAGTAGTAGTAGTAGTAGTAGTAGTAGTAGTAGTAGTAGTACTAGTAGTAGTAGTAGCAGTAGTAGTAGTAGTAGTAGTAGTAGTAGTAGTAGAAGTAGTAGTAGTAGTAGTAGTAGTAGTGGTAGTAGTAGTAGTAGTAGTAGTATTAGTAGTAGTAGTAGTAGTAGTAGTAGTAGTAGTAGTAGTAGTAGTAGTAGTAGTAGTAGTAGTAGTAGTAGTAGTAGTAGTAGTAGTAGTAGTAGTAGTAGTAGTTGTAGCAGTAGGAGGACGCTAAGCTGCTGTTAGTTGTGTTAGTCGAAAGATGACGTTACCATATTGAGTCAATTTGAAAGAGACCGCCATCTTGGGTCTCTTGATTCTGTCAATCCACCATCTTGAATTCATTTGAGTCATAATTGCATTGACTTAACTTCGGTTTAGTTAAGCAATTCGGATCAAATGAATTGATTAACGGTAGATTCTCCCGATATTTAACCCCTAGACAACAACTTTCCAATTTGAATCGCTTAATTGAGCACTACAGGGAGGCTCGCTCCGTGACATGGGGTCATCGTCAAACCATATCGAGCATCCTTATTGTTGGTCAGCGGCAAATGAGTGGTTAAATTACGCAAAGTGAACACATTTGTATGCTATATTTGTGTATTGCTTTTTTTTGCAGAATTGCTAAAATATTTTAAGTTTTAATAATGTTGTTAAATGCAGTATAGTTGGTCAAATTGAGATTGTTAGTTTGCAATCGCATATTATTGGTCAAGAGAACTAATTTTTTCTTATAACTTTAAAACACTATAAGACGTCATCTACAAGATCGAATGTGACCAGTGTGACGGGACATACATAGGCGAAACCAAAAGGCCTCTCTCGGCACCAGAGTCATAGAACATCTTAAAATCAATTCCAACTCAGCTGTGGCAGAACATACGGAATCCACTGGCCACATCATCCCCGCCAGCAGTATCTCGGTCATCAACATTGAGACCAACTTATTCAAACGGAAGGTTAAAGAGGCCATAGAAATCTACAAGCATCAACCAACCATGAACAGAGACGAGGGCTACCGTACACCAGCAGTCTACCAGTCCATGCAGTCACATTACTCCACAAGAACTGACCAGAGTGACGTTGCCAGCGACTGTCAGTTAGTGCTGTAGAAGTGACCGAGATGGTCACGAAAGCTACACTCAAACAATTTCTACATCCCGGAGAGGTAACACACTTTTCATTATTGTATCTATAAGACGTATTTTGGCTATTAAAATATTCAAGCATTAATGATGGATTAAAAGAAAAACCAATTTTCGGTGTTTGTTTTGGCAATTAAATAATGAAAGATTAAATTACATTACTGGTCGAACAGAAATTGATAAAAAACATAAGGTTTGAAACGAGTATTTTCTGACCGACAGCACAGTATCATCTCATCTCCAAATTAATGTATTTTTTTCGGCATTCGTTGATTATGCATTGAAATATTCTCGACACTCAATTGATAGTGTTATTGTATATCGTGGTCAAGTAGCAAATTTGTTACAGGAGGGTTAAAATTCTGTCGATACAAAACCAATACAACGCTTATCACGATTGATTTCCTACGAAACCGATTTTCAGAAACCAAGATGAGTATTGGTCACCGGTAACGTATTGTCATGTTGTATTTCGGCACGTGTCGGGATAACCCTTGAATTTAAAACACTATTTGCATTGAGCAGAGCTATATAGCTATAAGCTAATTAAGAATTCGTTACAGGGAAGTGGGAAGATATATTTAACAAAATACTTTTGAGTGTTATTTTTTTTCCCTCCGATGCAAGAAGGTTAGATTGACTTACGGATTTCATAAAGATTATAATAAATCTTTGAAACCTTGAGTTAGCATATACCAGTCTTGCAAGGTAAACAGTTAATTCGAGTGTAGTTAACCAAATGCACTGTATACTGGTAGCCTCTAGTCAAGCATTTAGTTTCGACAAATTCAAACAACCGGAGTTTCCAGTTAATTACTTGATATGTTGTGGTGTGACTATTGAAAGTTCGAGACAAGACGTTTTGTCATATTTACGTGAGGACACATATGTCACAGAGCGAATCATAGTTTATGTCTGTATTGGTGTAAACGATTTTATAGCACGCGTTCAGACCAGGTTTGGTGCAGAATTCATTCCATCTGTTGTTGAATTTAATGAAATTTTGTCAAAACTGTCAAGTTTCAAGACTGATTTAATTAGCATCAGACCAAATTTGTCTTGTAAATTTATAGAGATACCTGGGTACGATTTACTAAAATATTCGCATTATCGAATTTCGTCAGGCAAGATTTCGAAATCAGCGTACTATGAATTGGAATTTCAAAATTTTCAGACAGAAACTGATGATAAAATTCTACGTTTGAATGAATTTTTGGCATCAGTAAACAGTAATACAGATGAATTTATACAACCTATAAGTTGGGCCGATTCATGTGTGTCAAGAATTGAACTAAAAGTAAAAAGTAAGTAAAAAATGCATAGAGTCACGATACATCATTGATTATTCTTGTCTCTACGACGGTCTACACGGCATCAGCTCAATAAAATGTGTTTGGTTTAACGCGCTGATCAATGCATTCTGATGCATGATTAACTGTAACAGGTAAAGGGAGATAACTTACCAGTTGTCAGTCGCGTATGATACTTACGCATTTATCACCCGTGAAAAATTATTTTGTCGGCGTAAAGGCATTAATCATACAAGTAAGTAAGAATTGCATTATTTAGTAGTTATGGTGAGACTTAGTCTCTCTGATTTAATTATTATTTTATAGTTAGTATTTTCGGATAAGTTATTTTGATACTGGGTTTGTTGAGGTCAGATTTGGTTAGCTAAGCTAGTCATCTGTGACTAATCTGAATTAACTTAGTCTGGTTCACGTCTTCTGGTTTGGATTCCACTTTACATAATGGACTCTTTTGTAAGAAGTTTTGCTGCGCATCCGGCAGTTCCCACGGTATTGGCTGTGACTGTAAATTATTTGCTAGCAATAGCCGTGCATTATAAAATTGATGTTCCATGTCAGGTAAGTAAGCCACCGTTACAGAAGCTGATAATCAAATCATTGGTGGACAGTGGAGATATGATTATGGATCCGATCGATTTAGATAATCTTCCTCAAGAGGATGAGGATGACGAGTCCAGGTTTAAAGATCCTGATGATGTATCCATCAAGTCAGAACATGCAGTTCAAGCCAATGAGGAATCTGCTTCAAATGACATTATGAAATATAAGTTGGCTGAGTTACACCTCAAATCAGAGCAAATACAATTTAAAAAAGATGAACTTCGTTTCAAATATGACACAGCCAAATATGACATGGAGGCACGGACACGTGACGCAGAAGCATGAAAACATGAGAGTGACGCCAGACGCCAAGAATGTGAATTGGAAGTTTGGAAAAGAGCACCATACATTCCTGTAGATACTGTTCAACCTCGAACTCCACAATTTCATATATCAAGTGAAGCTCGACTGGTTCCAAAATCTTTAGAAAGGGATCCAGAGGCTTTTTTCAGCGCCTTCGAGCAGATGGCTGTCGACCTAAATTGGCCAGTAAGTAGTTGGCCAATCTTAGTCCGTACAGCACTTTTTGGTCAGGCTTAGACAGCAGAAAATGGTTTAGATTCTGATGACCGAAAGGATTATCAGAAAATCAAATCTGCAGTTTTGGGGGCATACTCAAAGGTTCCAGAAGCATATCGACAGTTGTTCAGGAGAGATGAACAAGTGGAGTTCAATTTCAGAAATCATTCTAAGAGGTTATAACATAATTTTGATAACTGGCTAAAGTCAGAAAACATTAAAACTTTCCAAGAGTTACGTAATCTAATGCTCTTCGAGCAATTTCGACTTAATTTGCCACAACATCAGAGACGATTTCTTGATCTGCAAACTTCAGTCAAGAATCTTGAGGTTGCGGCTAATCTAGTCGAGATATACAGTGTCAATATACAACCTTTTTGGAATCCATCTACCAATAATACATCATTCAAACCGTTTAAAAATGGCATTAACCGTAACTATAACAAGCAAAATACTGCTGGCCAAACTGCAGAGTCTTCTTTGCGTTCTAGTGGTAGTCCAAACAGGAACTGTCCAAACATACCTTTTTCACCAAACAATGTATTAAGCCCAGTTCGCATTTATGGTACAAACAACTCACGGGTGGAGAGGCACAGTTTGGCAAGTCCAAACGGAAATCAAGCTAACACCCAACGCTGCTTCCGATGCAATTTGAGCGGACATTATGCTTCAAATTGTTCTCAACCTGTGAGTAAGATTGCTCAGGTAGGTTGTAAAGCATCCATGCCAATTGGAATTGAGGAGTCAGTTGTATCTGATTGATTGATTATTCTGATGCATCATTAACTAATGCGTTAACGAATGAAGATGAATTCGATCAGTTAAATACATCTGAGTCTTATGAATGACAGGAGACTGTCGTCGATCCACCTAAATTTCCCGAAGTTGACGTATTATTTAGAGATTATTGTTTAACCGGAGTGATTCGCTTAACTGTAAATAAAACAAGCATTGTTTCTTCTTCTTCTTCTTTTCGATCGCTGGTATCACACTTGGAGAGCCGTTCTCAAGATGAAATCTGTGGTTTTCTGCAGTTCTTCCACAAGCCCATACAGCTTTTCAACAAAAGAGGTTGACAGAGGCCAGACCTCTTCTCTCAGCAGCTGATATGTACTGCAACATTGAAGTATGTGCTCTGTGGTCTGTTCTGCTTCTCCACAAGGACAAGCGGGCGATGTCGTAAGGTGGAACCGCCTGTACATGTGTTGGTTTAGTCTGTTGTGTCCAGTTCTGAGACGAAAAATGGTCACTTGCTCTGGCCTCGAGAGATGATTGTAGGCATCTTCTGAATGAGGTGTTCTATAGAGTGACTTGATGATAGTCTTCATCTCTGTATGGGTAACCATGTTTTCTGTCTGATTCTCTTCTGCACCCACCTTTGTCATCTTGTCTGTTTCCTCATTTCTTTGGACTCCACAGTGTGAGGGGATCCACTGCAGTGCTATCCAAAAGCATTTGATGGTTTGTAGTGCTTCTTCAAGTTGTGGCAGCTTACCTTTGATGATAGCCTCAAGGACGGAGCGGGCATCAGATAAAAAGACAATCTGTGCAATAGGGTCTGCTGTTCTGCTGATGGTATTAGCTGCATGAACCAGTGCTTCGACTTCAGCTCTGTAGTTTGTGCAGTGTTTGCCTGTCGGTATTGCAGCTGACTCATGTTGTCCGTTTGGATACTGTATGTGCAGTCCGGCACCTCCGCTCCTAATTGCATCTTTGGCTGATCCATCTGTGTAGATCCTTATCCATGTCTCCTGAGGGTACATTTCTTCCAGCATGGCTAGGGTCAGGGCCTTCTTGCTCACATCACTGTGCTCATCTTTGGTTGTGAGATGAGGTACTGTGGTGCGAATAGCTATGCTCTCTAGTTTGTTTTCCCAGGGTGGAGGATCAAGGGTGTGGGTTGGGGCTTCTATTTGTGCTGGCAACATTTCTTGGTGTTTCCTTTGAAGTGCTTTTGTCTCTTTCACAAAACTTTATCTTTTAAGTCTTCCTGATGATAGCTGTGTTTGCCTGATCTTCATCGGGTGGTTGTTGAACGATTTGAACTTTGCAGCTTGGATCAGTGCTTTGCATTCCCTTCCTTTTCTAAGTGGGGTGATGCCTGCTGTCTGCTCCATCTTTTCTATTGGTGTTGATCTCATTCCACCAGTGATGATGCGCAGTGCCTGGCTTTGTACTCTGTCGAGGTTCTGTTGATGAGATTTAGCTGCTGTCATCCATCAGCTGGATCCATACTCAAGGTGTGGTCGTACGGCACCTAGGTAGATGGTCTTGAGGATCCTTTCATTGGCACCCCACTTTGTTCCTGCCAGCTTCCTCATGATGTTTAGCTTTCTTCTGGCCCTTGCCTCTGTATTCTGGATGTGCTCCTTCCATGTTAATCTTCTGTCATATGTGACTCCCAGGTATGTCTGCTGGTCCTCGTACTCGAGTGGAGTACCGCCCAGTGTCAGATTGCCAACCTTGGTTTCGGTGGACAGTGAGAATAGCATGGCTGATGATTTTTCTTTGTTGATGGTAATACACCAGCGATTGGCCCAAGCTGTAATTCTGTCCAAAGCGAGCTGCATTCTGTACGTGGCAGTCGTTGTGTACTCCTCGGTGCACCAGAGTACAAGGTCATCTGCATAGAGGGCTGCTTGGATCCCATTGGGCAGCTCTGCTACAATGTCATTAATGAAGAGTATGAACAGAGTTGGTAATAATACTCCGCCTTGTGGCACCCATTGTCTCAGCAATACATTCTGTCCTGATTGTCCATCCACCAGCACCCTAGCTCTGTGATTGTGTAGGTATGACCTGGTCCATCGGAACATGTTGCCACCGATGCCTGTGCACCGGAGCTTCACGAGGAGGCCATCCTTCCACATCTTGTCAAATGCCTTCTGCAGATCGACAAAGGCAGCTAGCATCACCTTCTTGGCTTGAAAAGTGTCCTCTATGACCTGTGCAAGATGTGTTGTTTGATCTTCTGTGCTCCTGTATCTTCTGAAGCCGGCCTGTTCTGAAACTCTAATGTTCTCCGACTCCAGGTACCATGGCAACCGCTGGTTGATGATGCGCTCCATGGTCTTGCATATGCAGCTTGTAAGACTGATAGGACGGTAGCTCAGCACTTTCGTCTTGTTCTTCCCTTTTTCAGAATAGGTGTCATTCTGGCATCCTTCCAGCACTGAGGAACCTCTCCATTGGTCCAACTGAGATTAGAGATGTCTAGCAACTTGCGAAGAGATGAATTACCAAGGTGTTGGATCATTTCATTCGTAATGCCTTCTGGCCCGGGAGATTTCTTCTTCTTCAATTGGCGGATAGCCTTCTTTAATTCTGCTAAACTAATGTCAACTTTCATTGCATCGCGAGTGTTGGTGTCTGTTCTTTCCTTTTGCTCTTCTCTAACCTCTTTTTTACGCATTCGTGGTATAGAAATGTTGTTTTCTTTTGCATATGCCTTCGCAAAGGCATCTGCAGCCATCTTTCGTGTCAGTGTTTGTCCATCTTCTTCAAGAGTAATCTTCTCTCCCCTGACACCCTCATCATTGAGTGCTTTAGTCAGTCTCCATAGCTTTGTGGTGTCTCTCTAAATTAAACCCTGCCGTCTTTTCCCTCCAGCTTCTTCTTTTGGCCTCCAGCATGGCCTTTAGATACCTGGCTTTAGTTTGTTTTAGCGTGAAGTGGTTTTCATGACAGGGATTACCATCTGCATCTTCTCTGGCCTTGTCCAGTTTATCATGTGCTGCTTGCAGTTCTGTTGTCCAGTAGGGGAGGTAGTTTTTCCTGACCCCTCGAGGAATCGCTTCGTTGACAGCCTTGGGGATACTTGAATTAAATTCCTTGACCAGATTGTTGATGTTTCTCCCTTCTATTGCTATATTTTGGGTAAGCTCATTGGAACGAATGCCGAACAGACTCCAATTTGCCTTTTTGTAGTTCCACCTTGGATGTTGAGGTGAACTTGTCGAAATACTTCCAGAAATGGAGAGGAGGACTGGGCGGTTGTCGCTTCCTCCTAACTGCGATCCGACCACTCTACTGAATGTCTTCTGTACAAAATGCCAAGTCCGGCATTGTTGTCGAGTGCCATCGGCGCGAGTAGAAGGTAGGCTGATCTGTGGGATCGTTGACAAGTAAAAGGCGCTTTTCATCTTGCCATGCTTCAATGTATTCTCCTCCTTTGTCAAGTGTTCTGTATCCCATCTCTGGGACTGGCTATTGTTTCAACCCCGGTCACCATTTTGAGAGACACTGCTTCATCACAGACTTTGTTATTACAGTCATTGTTGCAGTGTCCTGAAGAGTCATATACAGGTTCTAGCGTATTAATCCGTGGTGTAAAAATGGAATTTGTGAAGATTCCACGTCATAAAATAAATTTAGAAATCGCAAACGAGGTTCATAATGTAATCATTGGAGTTGTAAAGAAATTACCTATAGTAGGAATTTCATTGTTATTGTGAAATGATTTAGCTGCATTGTTTATTAAGCCATAGCAGGCTAAAGCATTATGCATGGGTAAAAGTGCAGTGAGTACTTCCATGGCATCGCTGCCAACAATGATATCCAGTTAGTTTAAGTCCGTTCTTAGGAATTAATAATTTGAAACTTTGTCTGGGATATCCAAACCACATTCTTGATTAACAACCAATTCATCGAGCGTTGAGATGGGACCATAGAATTTAATCTCGACGAGTCGTTCAACGAGTCATCCAAATAGGAATTGATAGTCCGCCATCTTCACACACTTTATGATTACGTCTTAATATTCACACGTCATTCGATTTTCAAGTTCATCGAGATGGTCCAATCATAAATTACGTCATATTAACTTAACGTCAGTCGACGTCTAGTAAATCCTAGAATTGTCATTGGCGGCCATCTTGAGTCTCCGATAAATTTACACTTCAGATTGGTTTTTCCATTTCGTAACCTTGTATCTTCTTGGATATTGAGATCGCCCTATAAGATCATTCTGAGGTCAAGAAGTCATCATATTGGATCTTCGAAAGATGATGTTACCATATTGAGTCAATTTGAAAAAGAGACCGCTATCTTGGGTCTCTTGATTGTGTCAATCCACCATCTTGAATTCATTTGAGTCATAATTGCATTAACTTAACTTCGGTTTAGTTAAGCAATTAGGATCCTCCCAATATTTAACCCCTAGACAACAATTTTTCAATTTGAATCGCTTCATTGAGCACTACAGGGAGGCTCTCTCCGTGGCAACTACTGTGACGCAAAATACAGTAATCGTACTCCGTACTGTGACTAAACACGCCATTTATACTATATATTCATACTGCTCCATTACTTTCAAAGCTTAACGTACCATTGATTTTATGCTACCTATCATCACAAAGACTGGAGAAATGCGCTCTACAATATAATCTAACAGCTAATAAGTAGTATAACTAGCCCTTACCCTGAGGTGCATATCCGCGTTATTCGCGGAGGCCATGCGTCTGCCATTATAGCGCGAAAGACGATGGTTGTCGATTCTGTATAAGAAGTTAAATTTTTGCTATTAAACAATGTTCAACAAACGAGCATAGCAGTGTTTTAGACAATATCAAGGATACATGGCCACAACCATATCTTAATATATAAATAATTAGTGGCAGACAGTCGAATTTATAAATATATATATATATATACTGAACCAAAAAAGTGTAACAACCCTGAGAATATTACTGTATAAATGTTATTTAACAAAAACAATAAATTGATTCAAATATATTATTTAATTGATAGAGCATTTTCCAATTTGAACAACAGTCTCTTGTTACTGTAATCCTAGCATCGCGCCTTTAACACGGCATCATTCAACGGAAGGGTCCAATTTAAATAATGACACTGAGCTGTCAATACCGGTTGTGACCTCCGCGCGCATTAACCACCGCCTTACATCGCTTTCCCATCCTTCGAATTAAGCACCTGATGTCACGAAGAGGAATCGAATCCCATTCCTGGAGCAGTGCAGCTTCCAGCTCCCGCACGTTGTGAAGATGTGGATAGTTCTCACGCACCATACGGCCAAGAATGTCCCACACGTGTTCGATAGGAAACAGGTCCTGTTATCACGCTGGCCAGTCCAACACCGGAACGTTGTTAGCCTCAAGGAAATCACCGGTGACCCTAGCTGAATGAGGACGGGCGTTGTCTTGCTGGAACATAAAGTCTGCATGATGCTGCATAAAAGGGATGACAACAGGGGCGACAACTTCTTCACAGTAAAGTTGAGCCGTTAAATTTCCGCGAATCACAATAAGATCTGTTTTGCCATTTTCATGGATTCCAGCCCACACCATGACATTGCCGCCACCGAATCTGTCGTGCTGAATGATGTTGGCTGCATCATACCGTTCTCCTAAACGTCACCAAACCCGTTGCCTACCATCCGCCACATCCACACAAAACCTCGATTCATCACTGAACAAAACGTGGCTCCATTGTTGAGCACGCCATCGCTGATGAGTTCTAACCCATGCAAACCGATTCTCGATGTGACGCTCTGTAAGCGGAACAGCAACAAGTGGGCGACGGGCATGCAGTCCAGCATCATGGAGTCTGTTTCGCACAGTTTGTGCATGCGCTGGAGTGCCGGTAGCGGTGTGCAAATTACGGGACAGCCGCGGCGCAGTCTTAAACTTGTGACGTCGTGATGACGTCACTAAGTAGCGGTCTTCTCGTGGTGTTGTTGCTTTCGGTCTGCCAGATCGTGGTCGGTCATTAACATGTCCAGGTTCCTGCTCACGTTGGCGGAGACGGGAAATGGTTGAGGCGTAAACATTAAAATGTCGAGCAACAGCGCGAACGCTCTGCCCAGCAGCGAGTCTTCCCATTGCTTCATGGCGCTGATTTTCGGGTAGCCCTGGGCGGCGGCCCATGTTCGGTAGGGTAAACTTTTAAGCGTTTTCTGTTAACGTTCGTTATCTGCTTTTGCAATATGGTGAATTTTTGCATTCGCTACCCGCCAATGTGGGCCAGTGCATGAAAAATGCATTTTCACATGCGGTAAGCGTGCGGCCGAGAAATGCAAGAAATGATTTGCATTTCTTCATGATCAGCGAGACATTACATTGACGAAACATGCCTGCAAATTTGGTTATAAATGGACGCCAAGTTATAATACAACAAACCAAACTTCACTGCTGCAAAACTTTTTTGGCTCAGTATATATAGGTTAGAATAAGTAGATCCTATCAATGGTTGATTTTCACATTTAACACTTTAAAGGTGCATATTCACAGCAGAATGGTTCAAAATAAAAAAATTTAAATTATATACTTTTAGAGTCTTAACTTTTGTGCCTAGATGTAATGAAACCAAATAAATCTTAGCATTTAATAATTTCACTACGTATAAATTAATTTTATTTTTCACGAGTCCCTAATTCAAATTCACAACTAAACCTACGAAATATATTTATATAGAATCAAATCATCATATGTTAAGGTTTATTTCGTTTCATTACATTGATGTACACAATTTAAGCCTCTAAAAGTATATAATTTCAACAATTTTTTCTTCCAGCATTTTGGTGTAAATAGCACCTTTAAACCTCGAATTTGTGAAAAAAAGTTCAAATTTTCTCATATAAAATGTCCATTTGCAGTCCAAGTGAAGACTGTTTTTCAAAATTTACCACTGTGGTGAGAGGATCGGTTATCGAGCCAGTCATTCCAGTCGTACATTTTCAAAAATAGTCTTCACTTGGTCTGCAAATGGACATTTCTCAAGACCACCGCAGAAGCCGTTTGTCGCCATGGTGAAGGGTTAATAGGTCATGCAGATACAACGCCTATTCTCGTTATTGAGCCAGTCAATCAAGTGACAAATTTTCAAAAATAGTCTTCTCTTAGTCTACAAATGGACATTTCTCAAGACCACTGAAGATGAGTGTTAAAGGGTTGGGAGGGGTGGGGTGGGGTGGTGATGGGGGTGGGGTGTGTCTAGAGAAATGCTTATGCGGTGAACAAGAGAAAACGATTTCTTTAAATTTATCAGTGGAATGGAGGTTTCCAGTTTATCCATCAATCACCTACGTGACGTGTAGGATGACATCATAATCAATTACATCATGAATGGCGTAGCTAAGTTCGTCACGAACGCTTGATTGATGACGGACTAAGCGGGTTTTTTTTAAAATTATGTCTACGATTTAATAAATATGTATAGGCAGCAAGAGCAACTAGTCAAATTAGTTTCAAAATATTCAACAGCTTACCTGTATATTTTTTTGGAAATTGATAGTCAGGGAGTTCAGGAATCTGGGGAAGTTTGGGTGGAACTTAGCTAAAGATGGGCGGGGCATAGTTAAAACTGGAGTCCTTCATTACTGGCACGATAAGTGAGCCAGTCATTCAAGTGATAAATTATAAAATATAATCCTATCTTGGTCTGAAAATCGATATTTTCTGTGATAAAATCGAAATTTTCTTGAACAAATTTGAGAATTAAAGTATTATTTCATCCCATTTTCACTGGTTAATAGCAAAACGGGCCAAGTAGTGTCGGTTTCATATGACGGATGCATGACGATATGACAACCCGCCTTAACGAACCAGCATCTCCTGGCCTCACACGTAGGAATGCGTTATAAACAGGTTTCACTGTACTTTAAAAATGACCAAGTTTTATTTTGCATACAGAACAATTACAAGTATATAGGGAGTTCTGAATATCATTTTCATATGAGATTGCGCGGATACATTCACACATCCATACAAAAGGCGTTTTTAACTTTATTACCTTTTGTCACTGGTGGATATCACTTGTAATGGCTCAAGCCGATGTTTCTGCCACACAAAAGCATAACCAATGTCTGAAAGATTCCTAGAATCACGCCTGACATCGCGCCTTGTGTCCTGATGTTTGACTGATACAGGCTGGCGGTCAAGGCTTGTCAACAATCTAGCGTCACGTCTCGTATCACGTCTTGTATCTCTGCGTTCTGCTGACACATCCTGGCGGTCAAGTCTGGTTAATGATCTAGCGTCACGTCTCGTATCACGTCTTGTATCTCGGCGTTCTGCGGACACAGCTTGGCGGTAAAGTCTGGTCAAAGATCTAGTGTTCTGTCTCATATCACGTCTTGTATCTCTGCGGTCTGCAGACACAGCCTGGCGGTCAGTTCTGGTCAAAGATCTAGCGTCACGTCTCGTATCACGTCTTGTATCTCTGCGTTCTGCGGACACAGCCTGGCGGTCAAGTCTGGTCAATGATCTAGCGTCACGTCTCGTATCACGTCCTGTATCTCTGCGTTCTACTGATACAGCCTGTCGGTCAAGTCTGGTCAAAGATCTAGTATTCTGTTTCATATCACGTCTTGTATCTCTGCGTTCTGCAGACACAGCCTGGCGGTCAGTTCTGGTCAAAGATCTAGTGTCACGTCTCGTATCACGTCTTGTATCTCTGCGTTCTGCAGACACAGCCTGGCGGTCAGTTCTGGTCAAAGATCTAGTGTCACGTCTCGTATCACGTCGTGTGTCTCTGCGTTCTGCAGACACAGTCTGGCGGTCAGTTCTGGTTAAAGATCTAGTGTTCTGTCTCATATCGCGTCTTGTGTCTCTGCGTTCTGCAGATACAGCCTGGCGGTCAAGTCTGGCCAAAGATCTAGCATCACGTCTCGTATCACGTCGTGTGTCTCTGCGTTCTGCCGATACAGCCTGGCGGTCAAGTCTGGTCAAAGATCTAGTGTCACGTCTCGTATCACGTCTTGTATCTCGGCGTTCTGCGGACACAGCCTGGCGGTCAAGTCTGTTCAAAGATCTAGTTTTCTGTCTCATATCACGTCTTGTATCTCTGCGTTCTGTGGACACAGCCTGGTGGTCAAGTCTGGTCAAAGATCTAGTGTCACGTCTCGTATCACGTCTTGTATCTCGGCGTTCTGCGGACACAGCCTGGCGGTCAAGTCTGTTCAAAGATCTAGTGTTCTGTCTCCTATCACGTCTTGTATCTCTGCGTTCTGTGGACACAGCCTCGTGGTCAAGTCTGGTCAATGATCTAGTGTCCCGTCTCATATCACGTCTTGTATCTCTGCGTTCTGAAGTCTGGCGGTCAAGTCTGTTCAAAGATCTAGTGTTCTGTCTCATATCACGTCTTGTATCTCTGCGTTCTGTGGACACAGCCTGGTGCTCAAGTCTGGTCAATGATCTAGTGTCCCGTCTCATATCACGTCTTGCATCTCTGCGTTCTGAAGTCTGGCGGTCAAGTCTGGTCATTGATTTAGTATCCTGTGTCATATCATGTCTATTATCACGCCTTGTATCTCTGCGTTCTGCTGATACAGCGTGCCGGTCAAGTCTGGTCAAAGATCTAGCATCACGTCTTGTATCACGTATTGTGTCTCTGCGTTCTGCTGATACAGCCTGCCGGTCAGTTCTGGTCAAAGATCTAGTCTTCTGTCTCATATCGCGTTTTGTATTTCTGCGTTCTGAAGACACAGCCTGGCTGTCAAGTCTGGTCAAAGATCTAGCATCACGTCTTGTATCACCTCTTGTGTCTCTGCGTTCTGCTAATACAGCCTGCCCGTCAGTTCTGGTCAAAGATCTAGTGTTCTGTCTCGTATCACGTCTTGTGTCTCTGCGTTCTGCGGACACAGTCTGGCGGTCAAGTCTGGTCAAAGATCTAGCATCACGTCTTGTATCACGTTTTGTGTCTCTGCGTTCTGCTGATACAGCCTTCCGGTCAAGTCTGGTCAACGATCTAGCATCACGTATCGTATCACGTCTTGTGTCTCTGCGTTCTGCTGATACAGCCTGCCGGTCAAGTCTGGTCAACGATCTAGCATCACGTATCGTATCACGTCTTGTGTCTCTGCGTTCTGCTGATACAGCCTGGCGGTCAAGTCTGGTCAAAGATTTAGCATCACGTCTCATATCACGTCTTGTGTCTCTGTGTTCTGCTGATACAGCCTCTCGGTCAAGTCTGGTAAAAGATCTAGCATCACGTCTCATATTATGTCTTGTGTCTCTGCGTTCTGCTGATACAGCCTGGCGGTCAAGTCTGGTCAAAGATCTAGCATCACGTCTCATATCACGTCTTGTGTCCCTGCGTTCTGCTGATACAGCCTGGCGGTCAAGTCTGGTCACAGATCTAGCATCACGTCTCATATCACGTCTTGTGTTTCTGCGCTCTGAAGCCTGTCTGTCAAGTCTTGTCAAAGATCTAGCATCACGTCTCATATCAGGTCTTGTGTCTCTGCGCTCTGAAGCCTGTCTGTCAAGTCTGGTCAATGATCTAGCATCCCGTCTCCGGTCACGTGATTTGCTTACAGACGAATGCATTGTGTCGTATGATGATGCCGGTGTGCTGGATTCAGTTAGTGTGCTATCACGTGGTTCAGTGGCTTGCTGGGTTCGAAAGTCATCTGCAGTAATAAATTGAATACATGATTTAACATTTCTGGAATAGAAAAGGTGGCTTGGTGAGCGAATGGCGATAAAGATTGAAGCGAAGATATTTAATTAACTCTAAACGCAATGTCCTAGGCACATATCTACAACGTCATATACACCAATCCCGACCGTAAATAGTCTTGCTGCTTGGTTTCTAATCATCTGGCCATTTACTTATAACACAGCCAAGATGGTGAGTCACTAGACCATTTACCATAAAACAAGTTAACCCTTTAATGATTAAATTTGTTAAAAAAATTAAAATATTTACTTATTGGTAGATTTTAAGCTATAGTTAAATAATATATTACTCTAAGATTGCTAAGGATAATCAATACACATACATATATGAAATGTAAGGTTTTCCTACCACGAAGGAGTCCTCACCTAATCTTAATATGGTTAAAAGAGCTGACAGTGGAATGGACATTGTGCAGGTGAAATGGACATTGTGTAGTCCTTCTCATGCTTGCCAAGATTTAGCATGAAAAGTGCAGTCTACTGCCATTCAGTGAAGCACGTGGTTTCCCACAGAAGATAATAGAATGAACCTTTCAAGTTTTAGCTATGCCCCTCCCATCACTAGCTAACCTCCACCCTCGCTGATGTTGGGATCGATCGATCCCTGAACTCCCTGACTATCAATTTCCTGAAAACTATACAGGTAGGCTGCTAACTATGGCAGAAAAAGCGTCCAGTCAAATTAGTTTCAAAATAGTCAACATAATATTTATTAAATAGCAAATACATCCAATTCGTACAACGTGTCGGACTATTAAGCGTTAAAGACGGATTATGACGTCATCCTATACGTCACGTAATGATTTTGACGTCATAAGATAGATGGACGAACCTGGTACGGTCCCTTCTTTTGTCACTGTATTTTTGCTGTTTGCTGATTCCTTTTGTCCAATAATGTCCCGCAGGCGTCATCAGCGCTATCAGGAACTTTCTCGTTGAATTTGTCTGCTATACGGCGGATGGGTCCAGCAACAGGTAGTTGTTGCCCAAGAAGTCAGTTGGGGGTGGGGGTGGGTGGGTGGTGGTATCTCTAGGGAATGGAACTGGTATCAGCAAACTGCTCAAGTGATTAGATGTCATGGTGTGGGACGTGCGAGGGCTACTGCACAAGAACAGGAGCGGTTCCTCGTCATGTCTGCTTACGGTTAACCGAACCACTAATGCTAAATTATTGTGGAACCACTTTAGAGAACCACAAGGGTGTTGAAACTATCCATTAAGAATGTTAGAAAAAGACTGCATGCATGTGGTTTGATGGCCCGCAGGCCTGTCGTGAGGGTACCATAGGATGAGAGGCATCGTCAAATGAGACTGTAATGGCGAAGAGAATATCTCAACTGGACTCCTGCTCAATGGGAAGTTGTCTTGTTCACAGACGACTGAAACGAGTCACGATTCTATTTTGACTTTCACAATGGACGCGTTCGTGTGTGACTACGTCAAAATGAAAGATTTGCTGATGCCAACAGTGTGGACTATGGCCACGATAGTGGGGGTTAAGTCATGCTATGGTGTGGCATTATTGCTCGTGGCCATACAGACGTCGTCAGTATGGCATCCAGAAAGGTTCCATGACTGGTGCGAGCAAAAGGGAGAAGTTCTCCATCTCTTTATCCAGTCGTACTCTTGTGCAATATGACAAGATTCATCTGATGGATGACAATGTGCGACCACACAGAACAGCCTTTACCTGAAACCCCACCCCACCCCCCGAGGTTATCAAGCGAATAGAATGGTTAGTTCTACCTCCAGACTTGAATTCCATTGAGCATGCTTGGGACCTTCTGCGAACAGCTATTTAGACTCGACCAGTCCAACTCACCAGTCTGCACGAGTTTGGCTAGGCCTTGACAGAGGAGTGGTTCAACATACTGCAAGTTCGGTTCCGATCTTTGATTGACAGCGTGCAAAGAAAGTGGCAGGATGTAATCAATGCTAGGGGTGAGCATACCCGGTAATGAGTATCTGCGAAACTCTGGCTGTGGCACTTGGCGGATTCGTCCGTACGGGACTGTAACTCCTCCACAGTACGCTACACGGCCACGTATGTCACCGCACCAGTTACGTTTGGTTACGCAATACCTGAAATTGCTTTTATGTGTTGATAATTGCAAAATAAATGTAGTTAATGGACTATCGATTCTGATTGGTATTCGTCTGCTCAATATTTACTGTTATTGTACGTTATCCTTAGCAATTTTAGTAGCATACGTGGCTGTGGCATTAACAACCAAACCTGCCTGAGAAACAACTTGTATTTTGTGGCCTAAATATGACGTTTCTTTAAAATCAGGTTATCCAAAGACCATTTGACTGAATGAGTTCATGCCATGACGACCGTCTATCGTCCGTTCGTCGTCCGTAAACTTTTGCCTTAAAATATATCTACTCCTGAAATGGTTGGCGAAATTTAACAAAATTTGGCTGGACGTGTCATCAGAAGGTAAGCTCGAAAAATTATATTCAGAGTTTTGATTGGTCGATTCTTTTGGCGCCCATCTGGTATTCTCTGAATATCTTTCGGAATAATTTAAAACACCACTCCCACTTAATCAATAGCGCGATTTTTCAACGAAACTTCGGGGTGGGGTGATCATATATCTTTACAAGATCCTAGGAAAATTTTGATCGGTGACCATCTTGGATTTTCTGAGAACTTTCCGAAAATCCTTTAAAACATATCTCCTCCTAAACCAATTAGCGAATTTTAATTAGATTTGCGTGGATGGGTCTATCGTGGTACACTCCAGTGCTTCCATTCATAGATTTGATTGGCCAATGTTTTCAGTGACTATCTTGGATTTTCCATAAATATTCTGGAAATCCTGTAAAACCTATCGCATCCTAGACCATTTGGTACATGCTAACCAACTTTGTCTAGAACAGGGCGTCGCGAGCTACTCGAGATGGTTAGGGCAATGTATGGAGATTTCCTCCTCCTAAAGAAAGGGATTTTGGCGTTTCCTCACCGGAAAATATTGAAAATTAGATCCTTTGAGAAGCCATTTCATACATTCTTCCTAATTAACTGCATCATTATGCTGTATCCAAAATTTTATTAGAATTTACCTATCAGTTTATTAAACAAACTCGAATTGGAAGCCAATGCTGACTAAATTCCCGGCTAGTTTTCTGTTAAGATATTCAACAGAATATTTCTTATGTCATAAGAATTAGGCCAACTTGGCCTCCACTCTCAACATCAACCACGGCATCATTTAACAATTTAACTCTGCAAGCCAAGTTTATAAATTTCAACGCAGTCATACCTGAAATCTGTTGTACCACATAAAAATAATATGTTGAATGTTTTCAAACAGATTTGACTGGAAGCCGTAGCTGGGCAGCATACGGTTCGAGTAAAATCCCTTTCAATATGTTCAACAGATAAATTTTATATGGCAAATAATTACTTGGTCTGATGGGTTAAATGGCTAACCAGTACATAACAGTTGTATTTTCATGATTTGACTAAATATCTTTGGACGAATTACAGGTATGGCAAGTGCCCTACATGCCATAGTTCTCGCGACATCTTGGATTGTCAAAAAATCTCCGGAAATCCTTTAAAACGTATATGCTAAACCACTTGGTGGATTTTAACCAAATATTTCTAGACGAATCTTATTGCGCTAGCTTCCAGATCAGAATTTTGGTCTGGCATCTAGGATTTTCCAAAATTAAAAAAATCCTTTAAACCGCCATTCCTCGTTTATTAATGTCCTGATTTCAACGAAACTTTGGTATAGTGATCCTATGGTAGTACGCTTCACCACTTCTAC
Organism: Chaetoderma sp. LZ-2023a; assembly: GCA_034401795.1. NCBI lineage: Eukaryota > Metazoa > Mollusca > Caudofoveata > Chaetodermatida > Chaetodermatidae > Chaetoderma > Chaetoderma sp. LZ-2023a. The sequence continues at coordinate 64,944,007 of CM067374.1, forward strand.
CGAGCATTTTTAACGACACATTTTTTTGGTAGCCGAATTTTAACAAAATTTGGCTGGAATGATTCTACTGTGGTAGGCTCCAGCATTTCTTTTCAGAATTTCGATAGATCGCTTTTTAGGTGGCCATATTGAAATTCAGCAATACAAAGATGGAAAGATCCTCGTGTAGTAGACTTCAACTCGACACACAAGAATTTGGATCATTTTTGCAGGCCATCTTGGCTTTCCAAATATGTCCAAGACTGAACTCGCTTACCAGGTTATCCCTATAACGCACGGACAAAATTTGTACTTTTAAAATTTAAATGTCGGTGTTTCTAACCAGACCTGTGGGATTTCTTTTAAAAATCTATTGAGCGAGCGATACAGGCCCTTTGGGCCTCTTGTTGAACCTGCATGCACCCAAATGCATATCCAGTAAAAATATAACCAGTTGTCTCTATAGTGACTAAATACCTGCATTCAATAAGGCTTTCGCTTAATGGTTTAACACACAACCTAATAAAACACGACCTCTGTAATGTTATTGAGAAATGTCCATTTGCATAAAAAAGAAAGATTATTTTTTGAAACTTACGCTGGAATGATAACCGAGCCAGCCATTCTAGTGGAGAATTAAAAAAGAATCTCGTGGACTGCATATGGACATTTTCTGAGAGAAAATTAAACTTTTCTTGAGCAAATTTGAGCATTTTAATTGGTTACGTCGCGTGTTGCTATGTTGCTAAGTGATAACTCTACCTTTGACGCGTTTAATGAGCCTATTTTCGGTCATTCCTGGCAGGTACTCGGTCTCTCGTCCAATCACGTACTCAGAGCACGCGCCGTGGATGGTGACCAGCACCAAGGCCACCAACACGCAGAACGTCACCTTTCTCCTCATGACGCCAATGTCTGAAATAGAAGTATAGCCGTGATAATTCATGTTACTGGACCGGCACTGGATCAATACCGGGCCAATACGGCATGGTATTGGTCCATTAACCTGCTTTATCAGAGAAATAGATAGCTATGTATACACACTGAGTCGATAATACCTCTTACTCTCTCAATCTCAATTTCTAGAAAACCGTACAGGTAAGCTGTTGAATATTTTGAAACCAATTTGACTGGGTGCTGTTGCTGCCTATGGCAGAAACAGCCCCCAGTCAAACTAGTTTCAAAATATTCAACAACGCATTTATTAAATGGTAAATAGGCCTACATGTATACAGTTCGTACAACAACGCTTACTCCGTCATGAATTAAGATTCCGTGACGAACTTATCTAGGTCATCCATGACGTCATTGATTATGACGTCATCCTACACGTCACGTAGTTAATTATGATCTACTTATATTTGCTACGGGTATATGCTGACATGTAAAACACCCATGAGCCATAAAAATGGGAAAATAAAATATCAAAACAAAAATCCTCTTGAGTGGATATTCCTATAATGGGTCATATGTGCGCATGTGTAAATAAGACGTCCTATCACAGAAAATCTAGACAAGGATACATAGAGATCTTTTAGCGTAAATGCGCATGTATCTGGGGTCCGTGAAAGAGTTTCAAAAAATTATAAATACTGAGATTTAAATACACAGTTTATTTTCGACATTTTTGCTATCAAACGCGCAGCTCGATTGTGAATGAGGCGTTATTGAATTCCACCATCAGCTAAGCGCTTGCCATTTCAGAATACAGCATATTATGTACTCGATTTGGGCGCTAGTAGAAAAGAACGGACCTTTCCAGTTTTAGATATGCGCCGCCCATCTTTAGTCAAGCTCCACCCATGCTTCGCAGTGTTGGGATCGATCGATCTCTGAACTGTCTGACTATCAATTTCCAGAAAACTATATAGGTGAGCTGTGGATTATTTGGAAACTAATTTGACTGGGTGCTGTTGCTGCCTTTGGCTACCCTCAAGGGACACGCTTTTGGCCTATGGCAGCAACAGCGCCCAGTCAAATTAGTTTCAAAATATTCAACAGAATCTTTATTAAATAGTAAAGAAATACAATTCGTACAACAACGCTTAGTCCGTCATCAATTAAGCGTTCGTGACGAACTTATCTATGTCATTCATGACGTCATTGATTATGGCGTCATCCTACACGTCATGTAGTTAATTATGACGTCATATGATTGATGGATAAACTGGAAAGGTCCACTTATATTTTCTAAGGATATATGCTGACCTGTAAAACCCCCATGAGTCATGATGGGAAAATAAATATGAGGTACAGTTGGGACATAGGCGGCTTTGTCCGAATTGTAACAAATTTGACAGCCAGATAGACCGACCGACACCCCGACCGACAAACCCCGTTATACTAGTTGCGAGTCGCAAGTTTTCCATAACACGAAAGAACTACGTCAATAATTCTCCCCAGCTATGTCGATGGTCGTAACATACATATACCCGGCGCACAAGTAAATTTGCCTTCAATGCTTATGATTTCTATGTTTAAATAGTCCAGGAGCTAAAGCTAGGTCAGAATCGTGACGTAGCACACCCAGTATTCGGAAGGTCTGACACTTGCTGTGGCTTGGGGGACATGTCTCACACATTTTAAGCCCTGTTGTACAAACAAATTGTGGTAGCACTAATTAGTTATCCTGATTTCTTTGCATAGGGGGTCTAGGCTTTGGCTGTATCCACAGTGCACAACGATATAAGCATGATCGTGTCATAACTCAAAGTAATATCGTATTAGATTCACCATATATGATATTTAGACGGATATCGACCTAACATATATCCAACATACATTTTGCATGCATATACCAAAGGCGAGGTTCTGGAAGCGCTGCTGCGATTACAATGGCAGTCTTTTTCCAAATGGGTTCAACAAAATGGACAACATGAAGACCACATTACTCCAACAGATTTGGAGAGTCTGGATGAGAAAATTAAGATGTGCCGAAGCAGCATTGACGACTTAGACGCACTGCAAGAAAATTTCAAAGAGGTGTGTATGTACGTGAATAAATTGCAACAGCTGTTCAAATCCTTTAAAGTTGAGTCAAGCTCGAAATCACACCTGTTCGCATTTTGGAACTCATATATTCATGTGGTAGAGCTGCTGCTTGGATTCATAAGAGCTGAGAGAACTGGAGATTGGCAGGCACACCTATCTGCTACTGCTGCTATGGCGCCATATTTCTACAGCATGGACAGAACCAATTATGCAAGATGGCTGCCAAAATATCTTGCGGACATGAAGATGCTTCCAAGTACACATCCCCATGTACATGAACAATTCTGGAATGGAAATCATTCCGTAAGTCGCTCACACCATCCATTCAATCACGTGTGGACAGATATGGCCTTAGAGCAATCGATTAATTTGGATTCCAAAAAGCGAGGTGGTATTATTGGAATAACACAAAAGCCAGGAGCTCTGGAGAGGTGGTTTTTAACTAGCCACGAAAGGGCAGCCATAACAACGGTCACAAAGCAAATGTGTGGGTTACAAGATAGTCACATGTTTGGAGTACATAAGGAAATGGGGACTAATCGAATGAACAGGATGAAACCGATGTGCAGAAGATACTTTCGATGTTCTCATCAGATATAATGACCAATCCCTTTAATATTGCGGAAAACGACGACAGCGAGTGTCTTCCGCTTGTAAACATTGCAACTGGCGTGGTATTGCCTAGTGAAATCGCCAAGAGACTTGTTTCCGCCTGTGACATTGGTAAGGAGATTATGGACAATTTTGTTCAGGAGCGGCTGGACACTAACACGAAAAGCTTTTGGGACACGTTGCCACACTTAAAACTTAAAACATTTGCCAGCCTAGCACAGAAGAAAAAACTCAAAACAAATGATGAAAAAATTCACAATGTGAGATCTGACCGCGAACTATTTGGTCGATTAATTATTGCCGCAAGGTCCAGAGATGTTGATTTAAAACTAGTGATGACGTATGAAGTGTCTGCTGTTCCACTATCATTGTCACATACGGATGGAACTCTAAGAAAGAATGTGAAAAGTGTTTTGTTAAGTGAACTAGAAAAGGAAGTAAATGTTGATGGACGGCTTCCACCTGTTGACAAGACAGGCGCAACAGCTTATGTAGTAGATGGCATGGCAATTGTGCAAATAGTTAAAACTGGAGGTACGTCTACATTTGGAGAATTGGCTGATAAATACTGGCACATCTTTACAATTCCACTGAATCAAGAAGACTGCAACAGAGTAGATATAGTTGTTGACAGATATGATAGACTGGAATCTCTCAAAGCGGAAGAGCGGCTAAAACGTGGGTCATCAACAGCATTGGAAGTAAAGATTGCTGGAGAAAATACTCCCGGTCCAAAGCAATGGGCCAAGTACATCAGCAATCCAAGCAACAAAAGTAACCTGGTTGCATTTCTCAGCAACCGGGGGCGTGATACTGGTCCAAATATGCTATCTGCCGACAATTGTGTCATTCTTGCTGGTGGCTTTAACGATGGAATGGATGTTGTTGTCATTTCAGCGAACAATTCGTCGTATTTGGAAGAACTTCGATCAGATCACGAGGAAGCAGATACGCGTATGATGTTGCACGCGCTACACGCTTCAAAAGACCACATGCGTGTTGTTATACAGTCTCCTGATACAGACGTGGCAGTACTTAGTATATATACGTATCGTTCGCTTCACTGTTCTGAACTAAGGTTCCGTACGGGCACAAAGGACAAATTGCGATACATACCAATACATACAGTTGCTCAAGTACTGGGCCCAGCTATCTGTCTGTCTTTGCCTGGGTTTCACTCTCTTACAGGTTGTGATAGCACTAGTGCATTATTTGGAGTCGCTAAGAGAAAATCATTCAATCTCTTAAAGTCATCTGAATGTCATCAGCTTAGCTTAGCCCAACTCGGCGAACATGTTGACTTATCACCGAATACTGCAATTCTATGTGAGAAATTTGTCTGTGAGTTGTATACCACCAGGGATGTGGGAAAGACAGCTGATGAAACCCGTTATTGGCTCTTTTGTCAAAAGAGACAAAGAAATGAAAATCTTCCACCTACATCGAATAGTCTAAAGCATCACACCGAAAGGGCCAATTTTCAAGCTCTTGTTTGGAGACGTTCATTGCAAGCTGTTCAGAATCTTCCATCTCCAAATGGACATGGCTGGAGTATAGTGGATGGTCTACTCAAGCCTGTTCTAATGTCAAAGGATCCTGCTCCATTTGGATTAATTGAACTCACATCATATAGATGTCAAAAGTCTGCCTGCAAAAGAACAGATCTCTGTCAATGCAAGGCTAACAATCTACTCTGCACTGAAGCATGCCTTTGTATGGGAGGTGAAATGTGTGACAATGTTCAGCATACAATTGTCGAAGATGACTCTGACACGGATGAGTAACATTCTCTCATTTGCTCACGTGATAAATATGTCCTGCCAGCTTGTGTAGACATGCACTGCATGTCAGTTAAAAGTTTAATTATGAAAAATGTAGAAAACATGGGCATTGTTGTAGCTACGGTATTGCTAGTCACAAGAAGACCTAAGTGCCCCAATATGTACAAAGCAACATACGGGTGTCTTAAACGAGGTTGATTATGTATAAATCTGCGATATACGATCACTCCTTTCCATTTTGGTACAGATTGTATTGATATAACATGCGCTTAAGTTTGTGAAAAATTTACCATTGTGAAAATTGTCTGAAAACTACATTCAACACCTATTGTAAATGGGCTTCTCACGGGTTAGTGATACCACACTTTTCTTGTACAACACGGCTCAGAATATACCCAAGACATCGGTCTAGCATAATATAGAGACAAACCTTCTGAATACTGGGTGTGCTACGAAACCATTCTTCTAGACCCCTTTTGAAAATTGGCTCCCGGACTAAAATAGGTTATATACACACGTTTTATTGGTTTTGTGCTGTATTAGTCAGGTTGAAAATCAGAGAAATATGTCTGAATAAAATGTTAGAGGAATTTTTGGGGAAAAGTCGGGAGACAAGTTTTAAAATATGATTCGAGGCTGCTGAGTCCATTTTTGCTGTCTGTTACCTGGCCCCAAGCTCTATAGTGGCTAAAATGGCTAAAAACAAAATGGCCGCCTCTGATTGTCTTGTATGTGCCAGGTAGACTTAGAGTCAATAGTGTGTAGTCAGTGCTGGATTAAGCCTTGCCAGGGCTGGGGCAAAGAATATTTGTGGAGTTTAGTGGAAGCGAAAGGCAAAACAAAAGGGGTTCTCCACCTGAAAATTTTGAAATCTAGATGCTCGCAGATGGCATCTCCAGCATTTTCCACAAGTAAATATGGACCAGCAGTTGGCTGTTAAATTATTCTGTTTAGCCATTTAGTTTCATATTTTTGTTCGCTCAATTTATTTAGCCGTTCAGTTGTGAAAACAGGAATGGATAAAAAACTGAATGAACAAAAAAATTAAATTAAATAGCTTAGAATAATTTAACAGCCAACTGAAGGCCATATTTAACCAAGTGATGTCATCTGAGAGCATCTAGAAGATAAAAAAAAAATATTAATCTGTAATACATTCATGAACCATCTGACTCCTAAACATCAGAAAAGTCTCAAGACAAAAAACCACTCTTTAATAAGAATAATACTGAAACAATATATAATAGACAAATAAGATAATAAGACAATTCCCCTCCTCCCCCCTCCCCCCCCCCCCCCCCAGCCAACCACACTCACACACACACGCACGCACACACGCACAGGGTTGGTGGGTGGGTGGGTGGGGGGGATTGCTCACCCCCAGACAATTTGTGAATTTAAAACTGCCGAGATGCGATTTCCAGCCGCCTGAGTGGAAATATTTTGAGTTTTATTTTACCTGTAATTTAGAACATTCTTGGAGATAATCAAGCTGTCAAATGAAAAAGGATTCTTTATGGTAAGACAGATAATAAGATTGTGAACATGCATTAACCTATCATTCTATTCACCTATTCATATTCATAACTTAGTAATGCTACATGCCACTACAGATGTGATGTAGCTATGGAGGAAGCATAATATGGTACAATTTTTAGAGGTTTAAAATTGCATCAGTCAGGGTGCTGTCTTCACTGCCTTAGATAATAAGTGTAATTCTGCAATGCACACGTCATACCTTTATAGGTATTTTGCATTACTTAACATAATGCGTTACTTATAATAAGGCATAACGGATGCAACAGCTTCCAGTCAAATTAGTTTTAAAGTATTCAACAGATTAAAGACCCGTATGAGTGTCTTGAAATTGAGATTTGAGGACTTCATGGTTCTAAGGACCATAATTTTCCACGACATCTTCATGACTTATGAGAAAATGTTTTAGTTAAGATGAGGGTGGGTGGAGAGGTAACCAGGATTACTCGGGCCACCCCATTGTATCAGCCACTGAGTCTTATTGTCCATTAACAATTATGGAATATACAATTCTCCTTTCCAGAGTACCCACACATCATATGACGTCATAATGAACTGCGTGGTGTGTACTGTGCAATGACATCATAATGAATGACGTCATGAATGACGTCGATAAGTACGTCACGAACGCATATTTGATGACGGTCTATGGGCTGTTGTACAAATTGTTTGCTTTTACTATTTAATAAATATTCTGTTGAATATTTTGAAACTAATTTGACTGGGCGCTGTTGCTGCCTATGGCAGCAACAGCACCCAGTCTAATTAGTTACAAAATATTCAACAGCTTTCCTGTACAGTTTTCAGGAAATTGATAGCTAGGGCATTCGGGGATCGATCAATCCAAACACGGCGAGGTGTGGGTGGAGCTTAGCTAGTGATTGGCGGGGCATAGCTAAAAATGGAAAGGTCCATTGTGTGGGGATGCATGCCCCACTCTGTGCTATTGTTGAGTATACAAAACTAATACATGACTACTGTTATTTTATGTTGCATAACATCGCAAATTGTCAAGTTTGTACCATATCCTGTTATGCAGTTTCTCTCTTTACAAACGAAAATAGCTCCCTTATAAAAAAGAGAAACTGCATAAAACACATTATTCACTTCCAACAAATTTTTTGGGATAGAAAAAGTTGGGGGCTGGTCAAGATCGGGGGCCGGGGGGCCAACTGTTCCCGGTGCCCTATTATAATCCGCTACTGTATGTAGTGTTAACAGTGGATGAAGTGCCCAATTGTAAATGGTTAGAATTAAAACTGGCAAAGAAAGAATACCAGGACTTCCTAATCATAAGGCTTGCTTGACTCAACACTTCACCGATCTAGTCACCTTTCTCAAGGTCATAGGAACGCACAATCAGTCATCTGGATTATTGGATGCCTTTATTGAAGGTAACATGCTCGGGCTGGGAACAGCTGAACACGTCTTGACTTGCAAGTCCTATGTTAGAGGAATAGGAACACACAAAATAACTATCCAAGCTATGTGAAGATTTATTCCACGGATTGCTGGGTAGAATTGATCAAGAAATCCCACAACTCAGAAAGGAGATAGAAGAAGCAATTAATGATGGGGATATAGAGGCACTCATCTCTCTTTTTGAAATGGATAAATTCAAAGATTTAAAATCGTTATATTTGTAAAGCCGCTAGACAATATCATCTTCAGATTCTGGTGGAGTTACATATAGTCCATATTGTACTTCTCTTTACCAGAGCACTTCGCAATAGAAATTGAGGACTCTATTTGTTTGCATTTCAGTCAATGCTCATCCTTTTCATGAGGTATGACTATATACACGATACCAGACACGGAACAGATGGGCTTTGAGATCAGAGACAGTTCCTGTAGTTGCTGGAAAGTCGTCCATGACAGAAGAACCTCTCCAATCTGAATATCTACTTGTGCAGAAAGCAAAGCCATCATCAAACAACACTTGGCTAAGAAGTAGAAAGATACACATACTCTCATAAACAGAGGAGACCGTTTCCACTCAGTATTCAGACAACACCAGGTTGTCATATTCCACCTCAGGATTGACCATTGCAGACTCCGAGCACATGTTTTCAATAACTAATGATAGGACAATCTGCGATGTGCCCATGTGGTGAAGAGCAAGAAAGAGTAGCGCATATAATGCAGCATTGTATCCAGTATTTGCAACAACGCCCAACACAATGACCAATGAATACTCCAATGCAAGAGAAGCCATATGGTAGCTACAACGATATGGTAACTATACCACCCTGCACCACAGATCATTTGTAGCCAATACATGTGAACGCACGAAGCTGCTCGATGGCGGACCATCTATGTCAATGAGATGTATCAACTCAACAGTAGAAGAGCTACACGAATTTCAGAGTGGCAACTTCGTTGTGAAGAAATTTAACCAAGTGGATCCAACGAAAGCCGGGAATGTTTGAACAGAACTGACAAGAAGAGGGGAGGCACTGTTGGCATTGCCAAGCCATCCTCAGCCTTGAACTCGTGGGCGCTGTCTTACAAACTAAGATCACATATATCCTGTGATAACAGAGACTGATAATAGTACATGATGCTGGTCGGTTGGTCAACCTAGATCAAATCCTTTACCACGAGCTCTTGCCAGTTCCAATTGCTCTGGCTGAAAGGAATTGAGATCTGCGAACAGGATCTAGAGCATTTCTGTCTGAAGTCATTAACACAGTCTATGTTATATTTTCACCAACACGAATGCCGCCATCAGAGGTTGGCGACAATATAACGATTATCATTGGTCACCAAGCTTTGGTAATATACATTGGGAAACTGTACAGAATTGCTCAATTTGGTGATCCATCCAATGCATTTCGAAATACCGTGCTTCAGGTGGGGTGGGGTGGGGTGGGGGTGGGTAATGGGGGTGGGGCTGTCAATTTGCCTCGATAGACATTTCATTTGATAGATACTACTAAGTATCCATAAAAGTACCAACAAGAAAGAGACCAATTCGAAGTGTTATTGAAAATTGTAATGTACCATTACCATCGGATTCGAATAATTCTCTGACACTGGCAGAACATAAAGCAGATTTGACTCATCTTGGAACGGATCGGAGCAAAAACACATCCTGACAATACAGTATGTGTAGCAGGTATGTTCAAGTATGAATCTAGTCTCAACCAGACGTTGAAACAGTCAAACTCCAAGCACGCCGAGAAGAGGCGGACACCAGGCTAATTGCATTGCGTTGAGAACCAATCCAATAGGCTATGGGCTTGTCCCAGAGATAATGATATTATGGGTCACCTGCTGTATCACTACCACCGGATGTTGTGCATAAAACTAGCTAAAAGCTAGCACTACCAAAAAGAGGAAGTACATACATATTCACACAATTATCGCGCAGATGCCATATGATTCAATCGTAATGGAAACGATTCCATCCTTGCATGCTTTGACTAAAGGGATATAACATCAGTCCTGTCACACCACAGCAAGAAAACGGCATGGTGCGTTTTCAAGTAGCACCACGAGTAACTACAGAACCTAGAGATTGGACCTTTGGCAGAGGAAACAGCAAAAAAGCAGAACGCTTCATCCGTCAACTTTACACTGATATACAGAATGCGGATAACTGACAAGTCTCGATCGCTATTGTTCACCCACACCTGAGTGTCTTCCACAAACGAGTGATGCATTGTCATTCCACGTGAAAAGATCACATTATCAGGCTGCAATCTGGAGCCAAGCACATCCCAACTACCCTGATCTACCCTCTCCTAAATCCGTAGGTTGGAAAAATGACAATAGTTGGATACTACCAATAATGATGTGGATACAACGGACAATTCACACACACCTGAGGATTCAAAGCGGTACATTTTAAAACTAACTAATGATTTGTACAAAACTGTTGCTCATGAATGTGCTTCATCGGATCAACCTAAACACATACCTATATTCATTTCACTTGCTGTTCTCAATAAAGTTAGCATTAGAAAGTACTATCTTTGCATCATGTTATCAGACAATAGGAAAACTGCCACCACAAACTATGAGTAGAGATTTTCTATAATCAATGAATGGATGATAAAGTAATCATTATGTATGCTGTGTGATGGTCTGTGTTGAATGGGTTTGTTTATTTTAATGTGGAAATGCCTCAGCTAACCACAGTCTTTGATTAAATATACCCAATATCTTAATCATTACTACATTAGAACTAATCTCGCATAGATTAATCTTAGTTCTGGTAGTATGAAGCAATTCTCAAATATAAATGTACTAAATGATTTGCTAAATGCAACAACCTAACGTTGAAAAAAACAGAGGTCAAATAGCATTGTCACAAAGACCCTGGCACTTGACCTAGTGACCTCACTATTAGCATATGGCATATGGAAGAGTTGTCAAAGTTTAATTTTGGTAGTATGAAGCAATTCCGAAATATAAATATAAATGATTTGCTAAGCGCAAAATCTGAACGTTGACGTCCCCGTCGTCGGAAAGGTGAAGCCTATGTGTTGGTTCCTGCTTCACAGGCGAGACAAAAATCATGTATGTTGGAAGCTATCACGTGTCGTGTAACCATAGCGGCCATCTTGAAATTCAATATGGCCGTTATAATTATGTTAAAGATTTTAAGGAACAATGTTTAGTGATCATCAGATATGAATGTCAGATGAGTTAAGAGACATTCTATCATAGATTTAACTATCACCTTGGATTTTACATCAAGTGGTACTGAATATGTATATTGAAATACATTCAATGGTGGCCATTTTGATTTTCGGCCATTTTGACAGAGTTAGGGTCTCATGATAGTTTGGCAGACAGCAGAAATGGTTCAGCACCCTGAAATCATTAAGAAAGAATTGTTAGTCAACTTTTCCCCCAAAATGCATCTAGAAGTTAGATTTTTCCAAAATCCGACCAGTCTATTCCATGAATAATAATTTATAGGCATCAATATGTGTCAAATGTTTACAGTAATGTAAATATTTAATAAATTGTGTACTAGCATCATACATGTATACTTCTTACCATCCAGTATAGCAAACATACATATACATATTGCATGTGTTCCGAATACAGGAGATGACGTCTTGGAGCGTCTAGATGCCAAAACGCTTCTTGGAAGATACACAAACCCGCCCACTCCCACGGCGTGACGGTCCCATCATGTTTCATACCCCATCAGAGCAACCCATTATAATGCTCTGGCCATATCACTGACAGTTTCGTGACATATTCTATTGCATAATTTTTTTAATTATATTTTTGTCTATGACAAGTAGAAATTAAAAGTACTTACATAATTTTGTACGTGGGTCAGTCACTGGAAATCCGACAATGTGTATGTCTTTGTATTCCGGTTAAGAGTTGCGAGTTACAAATAAATTTTGAAGGGTTTGTGATATCGCGCGCAATGACCACAGTCCTATTTATAAAGGAGAATTCTGTAATCAAGTTCACGCGCCGATGAACTCAATTAAAACAATTTCTTGTACAGCTTATTCTCCTTCTCGCTTCTAAGATTGGCCTCATATTTTCAATGGTCAATTATCTTCCGCATTGACCAATGGAACGACGAGAAAAGAGTTTCTTAAGAGAATAGAAGTGTGGTATGAACACATCCATGCGTTTTCCAGTCAGCGAGGCAACAACATTAGCCACTATTGAGGGTCGCATTGGCGGATTTTGGGAATGGATTATGCCAGGTCTAAGACGTTTCGAGTGTCCCTTGAGGGTAGCAGACCGCTAACCAGATGACATGGTAATAACTCCCGTCCGCAGATTCCGCACTCATACAGAACATTATGACAAAATAAAAAGCGAGCATTCATAAGAGCGGAGAATTAAATATTTGCTCATTGAATCTGGAAATTGATTCCATAAGATGTGGGCAGATATTTTTTAAGAGCGTGTGGATGGTGCGTGTATTCAGACATCAGTATCGTCATATTACATCACGATCCGTGTGCGGATTGGTCTATATAGGCCCATATGTCTATTCCCGAAGATGTATTGGTCTGTGAAAGTCTGATAAGGTTCCTGAAATTGGCAATATTTTGCGGTCTTACAGAAAACATCAGATTTTTATATCAATTTTATGACGTCCATCGATTACGTGAATTATTATTTGACAATTAACTACTTTTGCTCCACTGTTATAGTCTAACTCCGTTAGATTTTATGATTGAGTGCCATGATAAACTAGTTGGCTGCGTGGTAAATTCGCATCCAACGCATTACATTGCCCCTGCCAATAGAGGCATCCGATTTATCGCTCACGTATCTCAGGTTACAATCAATTGCCTCACTGCTTAGCTGACGTCACAATTCAAATGACGTCGCTCCATCACGAAATTCGAAAAGTCCGCCACGAAAGTGTACGAATTGTATGCGTTTGATGTATTTACAATTAAATAAACATCTGTTGAGTATTTTGAAACGAATTTGACTGGAAGCTGTAGGCAGCAAAAGCTCCCAGTTAAATTAGTTTCAAAATATTCAACTGTTTTTGCTTTTAACTCTATAGTTACCTTGGAATTTAGACCTACGTTTCAACATTTCAAATTAATGGAGCTTTCAAGTTTTAGCTATGCCCCGCTAATCTCTAGATAAGCTCCATCCACACTTAGCCCGTGTTTGGATCGATCGATCCCTGAACTCCCTGACTATCAATTTTCCGAATACTATACAGGTAAACTGGACGCTGTAGGCTGTTTATTAAATAATAAAGAAATACAATTCACACAACCTGACGGACTATTGAGCGTTTAAGACGGACTAAATCGAGTCATTCATGACTTAATGATTATGACGTCAGCCTACACGTCACGTAGTTGATTATGATGTCATATGACTGACTGAGGAAATGGATTCATGAATTCCAATAAGCGCAAAAATGGGCGGATCTTAGCTAGAAATTGGAGGGGCAATGCTAGAGATGGATCCCTCTAATATTGCGACCATTAAACTAATATGCTGACGTCTTTCTGTGATACTGACTGATGTTGTGGATCAATGTCAATTTATTTTTGTCACAGTAGGGTCACTAGATACCAGTCGCACATTATGAGGAGATCCGATCTGTCACTCAAGTGTCTCGTCATAATCAAATACGACACTTGTTGGCTGATGTCACAATCAAAAGGACGTAGGCCAGTCCAAAAAGTGTCAATAGATCGTCACGAAAGCGTTTGAATTGTATGTCTTTTATCTATTTACATCATGTTGAATATTTTGAAAAGAAATTGGACTGGGGTTATGTTGCTGCCAGATGCAGCAACATTCTTCAGTCAAATAAGATTCAAAATATTCAACAGCTTACCAGTATAGTCATTGTGCAATTGGGATTCTGGGAGTTTAGGTTTCAAAATGATAAAGTTAAGCTTGATTCATCTAGGCACACAAAGTGGGCGGCACTTAGCTAGAAATGGGAGGGGTATAGTTAGAAGTGGATCCCTCTATTAAACACAGAATAGAGGAATCCAGTCTCTCAGTCAATCATATGACGTCATAATCAACTACGTCATATGTAGGCTGACGTCATAATCAATTACGCCATGAACGACTTGATTTAGTCCGTTTTAAGCGCTTAATAGTACTTTAGGTTGTATGAATTGCATGAAACTAATTTGACTGGGCACTGTTGCTGCCATAGGGAGCAACATCACCCAATTAAATTAGTTTCAAAATATTCAACAGCTTATCTGTATAGCTTTCTGGAAATTGATAGTCAGGGCGTTCATGGATCGATTGATCCCAACATAGGCAAAGCGTTGGTGGAATTTAGCTATAGATGGACATAGCTAACACTGGATTCGTCCATTACAGTAACACGATCTACTTTTTGCAAACAATTAAAGGTACATATTCACAGAAGAATGGTTCAAAACAATTAAAAAAAATTATATACTTTTAGAGGCTTAAATTGTGTACCTAGATGTAATGAAACGGAATAAATCTTAGCATTTGATGATTTCATTGCGTATAAATTAATATTATTTTTTAAGTTGTCAAATTGAATTAGAGTCACGACTCCCTAATTCAAATTCGCAACTAAACCTACGAAATGTATTTATATAGAATCAAATCATCATATGTTAGGATTTATTTCGTTTCATTACTTTGAGGTCCACAATTTAAGTCTCTAAAAGTATATAATTTCAACAATTATATTTTCAAGCATTTTGGTGTGAATACGCACCTTTAATCAAGCCAAAGTGAGCAGTGAATTAACACGACTTATGCATTCCGATCTAGGAGAAAAGAGGGAGTGTTGTATTATTTGCTGGGGATAGGCGAAGAAACATATAGTTTTCTGAGGTCCATTGCACAAGACATAATATTTTTAACCCTGATCTTAAAATGAGGAGCAGGGTGTTATCATACAATCTGGCATGAAAAGGATACATTCCATTTAGACAGATTTGAAGAAATGCTGGAAGGAAAAAACATACATTGTACAAGCATGATTGCTCTCAAGTATATTTCTGATGTAGAATATTCTTCACATATAATCCTGATAACGCAGGTTACTGGGCTGGTATTGGCCCAGTACCGTCTCAGTAACCAGTGGTATCAGGGATGTGTTCACTCGTGGTAGCTCCCTTTCAAGAAGATTCATTTTTTGCGCTGAGAGTAACATCCTACTTATAAGAACATTGTCAAGATTTAACTTCGCCGTGTTGGGATCGATCGATCCCTAAACTGTCTGACTATCAATTTCCAGAAAACTATACTGGTAAGGTGTTGTATATTTTGAAACTAATTTAACTGCCTATGCAGTAACAGCGCCCAATCATATTAGTTTCAAAAAATTCAACAGCATCTTTATTAAATATAAAGACATACAATTCGTAAAACAGCGCTTAGACCGTCATCAATTAAGTGTTCGTGACGAATTTATCTGCGGCATTCAAACGGCATTGATTATGACGTCATCAAATACGTCACGTAGTTGATTAATACGTCATATGATTGATAGGTCCATTGCTTCTTCATTTCAAACACCGATGGACAAATGTGAAAACACAGCAATACAAAGATATTAGTGTAAAGGAAGCCGATAATCCAGTTTTTCCATAGAACATGAAATGCCTAGCCATTTCACTGGTATGTTTCAGTCCCATAAGTTTCAAAATAATCAACCGCTTTCCTGAATAGTCTTGAATATGAAATCCTGACATTTCAAGGGTTAAACGGTTAACCAGTTGTATTAATACAATATAATCCAGGATCTAGGTTGTATGATATAGCAAATTGTATCATCCGAAATAATGTTTACGGAAATCAGTGAAAAGCTATTTGTCATGTGAGAATCATATAATTGTGACGTCACCAGAAGTTGTGTGTATCTCACTTTCGAGTTTCCACCAAGTAGATGGTCTGACATATAGTGGGGCGGGATAGCAAAAAATACCACTAGAATTGTGCTATTGTGGATACAAGCAAGACATTTGGCGAAATGATAGTACTTTCAATGGCGAACACGCCTAGCTATAGAACCATCTTCAAATATCACCATTGCTCATGCACCAAACGTTAAAACGCACAGGTTCTATTTAAGCACTCTTGCTTTCTTAAAATCAGTAATTCTTCAATAAATGATATATAATATAGAGTAAATGTATGTAATTCATCAACATCTTACTTGAATAAGTAAATGTGCACGCTTTGTTATGTTCTGTGCATACACAAGATGACAAACGCTTGCACTATCATGGCTTGTACGCATATTCACAATAGCGTAATTTATTTAAATACCAATTATACCATGCTGCTATACTTAGACCAACGCACATTGGGCGCAGCACATATGAATAGCTTACTGTAATTAATTTACCATATAGTTGACAGCAGTAGGACAGCCAGAAATGTGTCCGGTTGTCATATTGTAAAAGCATGAAACTGGATTGTGCGATAATGATGTTCCGGTGTAATTTTATAAACCGGCAATCAAAGTAACTTAAAAGCAATTTTTTTGGCTACAAATTATTTTTGTGATTCTCGTCTGCTTGACAAGCCAAAGAATCAGTCATATTAATCGTTTAGCTTGTGTTACGCATGCCAATGAATATCGTGCTGGTTTAAACTAAGGAGGCGAACCCCGAACCCCGTGTATGCAAATATTATCATTATTTGTGTGCTAAATGTATTAGTAGGGCAGATATGTGAAAAAGATGTTCCATTCTGGCAGAAAGCATGAAATTTGGCATGTATGTGGTTTACGGTATCCTGAGCATAATTAGATGCGGTGCTACGTGATTCTACCAAGGGAACCCATTCAAAATGGCGGATTCAAAATGGCCGCCTTCCCAGCGGAAAATTCGCATTACTCAAGCTCTAGACAGAGTAGAGAAATGGGATTAATGTCAAATTAAGGGTTTCATGGGTCAATCGTTATAATTCTACTCACTACAATGCTCTAAATATGTAAATATCAATCCTTCCATAGCGACCACATGTGTTTGATGTCAAAAGACGGTGGCTCTTTAAGATGTGTTATCTAAAAGATCCATCTCTTGAGAACAAATGCAATATAGCATCTCGAAATAGTTTAAATAACTTGATTTCTTAATATCGAACCAAGTAATGGTCGTTATAGATAGGTTCAATTATCCTATTGGAGTATGCAAGGCTATACATGATGTTGTTGATTGTTGAATCATGATTCACAGATGTCACACGCACTGTGCACCGCATGAGCACAACTGTGTACAAGGTAAGTTGGATTTATAGCATTTGCATCTGCCAGTGCAATTACTTTTGCAAGCACATTTCACGCGTTCCCGGCATGCCTTAGATACGTCTGCAAGCAAACTCCATTGCGGTGGCCAAGTGTCTCCATCTCTGACCCAAACCCAGCCAGCTGGCGATAGCGTTTTTGCATTTGCGTGGAGTGATTGGCCCCAAAGATGACCTGCCTGGAACGCAGCACGTTTGGTGTGTTGCAGCAGAGCTGCACTGGTCGGAGGAATGTTTTCTAGCTGCCTGTTGCCAAAAGCGAAAAGCCGGTTTCGTGCCTTATTAACCTTTGACAATGGTGATGTGCGTTTGTACAGTAGTACGACAAACGTCTCCAGCGTTTCCATGTCATTGTCACACAGAGACGCCGGGGCATCAGACAGTCTCCTAAATAGTGACTTGAATAGATCTGAAGTCCTCCAAACTTCCCATGCTTTCTTCTTGCCAATCCCACAAAATGCAGACACGGTGTCACACCCAGAGAAAGCATGCATAAATAGCAGTCCTTGTGACGCTTCTGCACCCAAAACTGTTGCAATGCCATGAGCTGATACATAGCGGAAGGTCTTCCCATGGCCAAATACGACCCAGAAATCACACCCATGAAGAAAGTGTCCTGTCCGTATGGCTAGGACTACGACGTCTGTATCTGTAGCATGAATCATTATTGTTCAAAATCTCGAAATGTGTTCACAACCACGTTTGATTTCTTAGGATCGAGATTATGCATCGTAGCTGCTCCGTCAATGATCTTCACTTCAACCTCTGGACAATCAGCTGCACTAGCTACTAATGCTTCCAAACATCCCACCAGATCTGATTTGCTGCCTTGGCGTATTGCGTTGCTCTCAGCAAGTGATGAGGGCCATGGATGATTCTCATGCTCAAAGAATGAATCAAGGTCTCCGTCTCTGGATTGGCAGGAAATGTACAGTCTAGAGAATAACTGTACATCTCTCTTCATTGCAACAAGCTTCTTGTTGGTTCTGGTACGCTTCCTCTGTTTTGATATGAACAAAGCCAAATTGGTCTTTTGGATTGGGTCATATACCGATTTTGATGATACAGATAGTCGATCTGCGACGAATGCGTGGTACTATCTGATGCCTAGTTCTTCTGCTGTTCGGATCGCATTCACTACAGACTCGGACATAATGACTTTGGTATCTAGAGTCACTAAGTCAAAACTGTCATCTAAAATGGGTTTCCCATTTCCTCGATTGCATCAATAAGACAAATTGTGTTTAAAGCAAAGAATTTCTGCTTACTCGGAATCTGCTCATGGTGACAGTTATCATTGATATTTCTGTGTGTATGTTTCACTTCGTACTTGCTGATCATCCTTCCTATTTCTGGGCCTGACACCATCCATCGTTTCAAAGCAGCTTCATTTTCTGTGATTCCGATTATTCCACCATCGCCCTTCAGAATAGCATTTTGCTGCTCGTGGATTTGATCATGTGCCAAGGCTGAGAACTTGTGAACCGTTTTCTGAGTAACGAAGTTTCCTTCAACAAATTTCCTATGTACAAGTGGGCATCGGTTCTCAAGTTGCAACAGATCAGCCACATGGATGCACAGTTTTCTATGAGCGTCTCCGCAATTCCAGATCCATCATTCAACCTACATAGATCCAGGCATGGTGGAAGGGCATGGAGTTGATGTAGCCTATCAAGGGTATCAGCTAATGACCTATAACTCGTGATCACATTCTCACGATTTGTGTTACTACATGGATCTATGAGATGCTCCGTTGTGGACTGCTGGCAAATACACACAGGGACCAGTTCGTGTGTGCTAAATCCACTGTGGGATCAGATGTCAATTTCACTTTCTTTGACATATTGACTTGAATGCGAGAATATAATAGGCTATTTTCTCTGTCTATAAGCAGAGCACAATACGCGTGTGCGTGATTGCTATGCAGCTATGCATTCTCCTAATATATTTAGATAGTCAGTGTGAGTTTAGGAAACTACAATAATTATATGGAAATCCGCACCGAAATAATGCTTGGCGAAGCGACGGGCTGGCGTACAATCACTTTTACTGGAGAAAACGTGTAGACCAATTGTTTTGAGTAGCGAAAACTTGTTTCTAAACTGTTCCGCCAGGAACATGTGTGTACAAACGTTTAGCAATAATACTACTAATTTACAAATGTTACAACAACAACGACGACGACGACGACGACGACCACAACAACAACAACAACAACAACAACAACAACAACAACAACAACAACAACAACAATAATAATAATAATAATAATAATATATTTTTCAGCATGTTTATCTATTTAGAGTATTGTAATGGGTAAAATCATAACCAGTGACCCAAGAAACCCTTAATTTGACATCAATTCCAGCCCTCTACTCCATCACTCCGGTAGAATCACGGGGCACCGCATCTAATTATGTTCAGCATACCTTAAACCACCTATGTGTCAAATTTCATGCTTTCTGCCAGAATGGAACATCTTACCTCAAATTTGTTACATATCCACCCCACTATATGTTCCCCGTTCCATTATATATCTTCACAATGTAGCATGCTGATCTATACGGCTTACTCGGATACATAACTCACTATGGCCTTTTCCAATGATGAATAAACTAATTTGACCATAATAAATAATACCCCCCCCCCACACCATCCTATTGGCAATTATCTGAAAAATTATGGCAAAACGTATGAAACTAGTTGACGTTTCCGATCCGCGGCGATAGAAGATACTGACTGGACAAGGTGTATTATATGTCAGGAAAACACAGAGGATCGCCTGGAATGCCCAGCAAAATCAAAGAAACAAAATGCTGGCGTCAGATATAAATTGTTTGCACAAAACTTGATTCGATTTCATGAACTGACTATTCTTCCTGTTAATATCAATTTGAAAAGGTTAGACAATGGTGATGGTATTGAAGAAACCCTAAAATCAAACAGAGCCTCGTGGCATAAGCTATGCCGGTGCAAATTCAATAAACCGAACTACAAATGGCAGAAAAACGGATGTTTGTATGTGTAGATGAAGCTGATGAAAAGAGATACACTCGTCCTGCCAGTGAACATACTGTACATCCTAAAACGCTTTCTTGTTTCTTTTGTGATTATAAAATTGAAGAAAAAGATTACCGTCAAGCAGAGACATTTGGCTTAGATTACAGAGTAAGAAAATGTGCAATAATGTTAGAAGATAAAGCCCTTCCCACATAATTAAGTGATATGATAGCAATAGAGGCAAAATATTATCCTAAATGTCTAGCTGAGCTCTATAACCAGGCAAGAGGACTAGAACGGAATGAACAGTCCAGCAAAACTCCAGCCGATAGAATCCATATCATTGTCCTAGCAGAACTAATTTCATATATCGAAGAGACACACGAGGATGCATCTCTAGCCCCAGTGTTTAAACTGTTAGATCTTGTGACTTTATATACCTCCAGACTCGAACAGTTAGTTTTGAGAGTTGACACTAGGATTCACTCTACCAAACTGAAATAAAAAATTTTCTAGAAAATCCCAGGTATAAAGGCCCACATCAAAGGTAGAGATGTTATGCTAGCCTTTGAGTCTGACATTGGGCCTGCTCTCAGCAAAGCCTGTTATCATGACAGTGATACAGAAGCGATGTTTCTAACTAAAGCTGCAATGGTGCTTCGGAGGGATTTGTTTGAGCTACGAACTTCTGCTCAGGACTTCAATGGTACTTTCAGCTATGACTGTCAGTCCTCTTCTATTCCCGCATCACTCTTAGCCCTAGTTCGCATGACACAAGAGGGTCCACGCATCAAAGATGAGAATGTTCAATCATTAGTAACTAGTGCTTGTGCGGTTTCTCAGATAATGCGTTTTAACGTGGTGAAGTACAAGAGAGAGAGAGAGAGAGAGAGAGAGAGAGAGAGAGAGAGAGAGACACCTTTATCCCAGCATGTACGTCATACAAGAAAGCAGGAAACGTCATTGCCTATTTACATCGGACTCTTCCTTCATGCGCGCACGCGAAAAAGAGACGTTATCGACAAGCTGTTTCATTTGGGACTGTGTATTTCCTATGACAGAGTATATCGCATGTCAGCAGACCTGGCAAATGATGTATGTAAGTTATGTAAGTATGTAGTTTAAGGAAGAAAATGTTGTATGTCCAGCAAACCTTCGTGGTGATCTTTTTACAACAGCAGCAGTAGCTACTATTGACCATAATGCAAGTTCTACAACTGCTACTGATTCTTTCCATGGAACTGGAATTTCATTATTCCAACATCCTGATACAGAAAATCGAGGTACAGACCGTGATATTGTGGTGATAGAGACAACATCAACACAGACTGTAGACACTTTGCCTCCAAAATACACAAATATAGTTCCAGTAATTCTTACAAATAAGGTGCCTGATGTACCAACATAAGGTTGGGGCATTAGCGGGAGATGGTTCTCGTTTGAGAAATGCCAGTGAATATGAATACAAATGGCTCGGTACAGTTACAGATAAACTACGAGCTGATAAGCTTAAGAAAGATGAGAACATTTCTTGAGCAGAATATCATGCAAACCTACAATCACCGAGTTCAACATCGGCTTCACTTATCTCGTTGCTACCGCTCTTCAGAAATGCTACACACTCACCCGCAATGATTAGGCATTCAATGGTAATCATTAAAGAAGCTATTCAGCTTGCTCATCCTGGCTAATTACCAGCCATTATGCTGGATGAACCGCTCTATGCCATTGCAAAACAACTGCAATGGAATTGGCCTGATCAGTTTGGTGAAGACCACTTTGTTATTATGTTAGGAGGGTTGCACATCGAGATGGCAGCATTTAAGACATTAGGGGACTGGCTTGATGGGTCTGGCTGGACAGACGCTTTGGTCCATGCGGGTGTTACAACAAGTGGTACTGCAGATTCGTTCCTTAAAGCCACACATATAACCCGCACAAGCCATGCACACCAAGTTACAGCTGCTGCTATATATTCATTACAGAGGCGTGCATACGCGACTTACTTAGACACGACTGATGAATCAACAGATTGTAAAACCAGAGATGACCTTTATACCAGGTGTGCTAGTAAGAAGGACATAGGCCCTCGGTTTAAGTATTGATGTCCCTATCCGCACCATGGACTGATCCGACCCTGGGAAACTATTGGGGTTTCCGAGTGGTGATGGCCAGGGTGTGGTGTCACACACATTCCCCGTGTATCTTCGGATACTCAGTAGTTAGTTACCTTTGCCAATGTAGGAAAGCACTGCGAAAACATATCTTAATTATTATATTCTGTAATCTGCTGAACAATCCTCCCGCACCGCAGTGCATAACTGGGCAACTTGTGTTTAAACCTAACGCCAGGTTAAAAAGTTAGTTCTGTAGAACCTGGTGACGGGCGAGATGCGCATCCCCACCGAATTCTGTAAGAATGTCTGGGCATGATATTAAGATCTACCACGCCCTCACGGGAAGGACATTCATGGTGGGATTCGTCTCTCTTACCCCATCATAATGATAGATCAGTTACCTAAAAATGCTTTTGTGGAAATCAACCAATGTCCTGTGACGTTTTATGTGGTTACGGATCGAAATGTCCGGATCCTTACCCAGTTCAGAGGTTTTGCACATGTATGCACGCTGTCTTCAGATTGATGTCTTAGGGCAGCCATTCTCAATGACAGCCATATCTAAAAGGTTAGGTAGACGCCAGCCATTTGCAGCCTAAAATAGTTCTTGTCTCTAAAAATTAAATATTAGGCTAGGCATGGAAGAAGGCCCGCATAAATAAAAGTGGCAACTACTAATTCAGCATATTGAGAATTACATAAGACGGTGATGTGGGAATCCTTTGGGAATCGCTCATCCCGTCTTCACGTAAAACAGCATGCAACCGTATAGTCATAATTTCACTACAGTATGGTCTTTTCTTTACAGCATTTTGGTTGAATATTAGAGTTGACCCTTTTCGGCCAAAACTCTTCTCCCGCTTTAAGTGATGGTGACATTTTCCCATGACAGAGGCCCGCACGAGGCACTTGCCTCTTGCAAGGATTCAGTAATGATGGCCCGTGCAAGGATAATACTCCTCACCCAAACTAGCACTAGGAGTAATGCCCGCATGAGGCACATGATTTTCCGACACTACAAAAGATAATTTTCTTTCCTTTCAGCTTAGTGGTATAATAGCTTATATTAAGTTAATTAGTTATCTCGTGTACGGGTGCCTCCCTTACAGGGATACCTCTGCGGACCTACGAGTCTGTGTGGTACCTCCGACAGCCCCACGTTTAGAAGTTCATCAGGCTGTCTCTATGTCTTGTATTTTCGTATGCTCATTATACTTACCTAGCATACTTGACAGTCTGTTTAGGTAAAAATATTGCATAGACTTATGTTAATTAGGTCACCAAATCAAATCTTGTAAGACCATAGATCACAAAATTGCTATTGACAGGCATACTGGTGACACAATCACTTGGGAGGAGACTGTAGCGTTTAATGTTCACGACGATGGTCGCACAGGCCCTCTGGAACGATTGGGTTCCACCGGCCATAGGAGCCGGTCTTTGTTACCCATAGGGCAGTATCGTACAGGATCCATCACCCCGAGACCGGAAGCTAACCAGCATTATCATTCATCGGGAACTTGCGGCATGGCGAGTCGACCCCAGACACCGGAATGACACTACCCCATGAGCTACAAGTGGCACCCGATGTGGGGCCCGAAGAACATCATTATTAATGCGCAGCGAACTCATGCCCACACCGCATAGTGAGCTTAGTTCTATACCGTCTCCATTTAGCAAGGACTCCCTCGACCAAGAGGTAGCGTCATACGATGGATTCCAAGCTCACATACTCACTGACTATGCCAGAAATTCACCAGCAGAATCAACAACTCCGCAATATAACCTGTTTTCGCCTGTCAGTAATGGCACCTTTCGGGAGTTTAGAACCATATCGGACGTCCACGACAGGCCAACTCCATCAGGGCCGAATCGTGGACGATCACGACAAAGACCCGATTGCGGGCACACCCATAATCCTTCAGACTACTATCGTTCACCCGTTTCATCTATGGAGACCATGTGGCAGTGTGACAATCCAAATCATAGACAACCTCCCACGCCGCCCCCATCAAACACAACACTATACTCGAGAGGCACACCGCGGCATCATTGGGAGGAATCGGCATCACCTTTTCGCTGGTACATCAGTCATGCTACACACCACAACTGCCAGCCGACTGCACCACTGCCATATGAGGAATATCAGTCCTCACCTCGAGAAGAACGTCCGCGTAATCTTCATAATATTCCGCCTCCCATCCATGGACCCATGCCGGTTTATGGTTCTACAACGGGGCATGCTTCAATAGATTGGAGTACGCGCATTCTAGCTCCTCGGCATCGGCATCGACGGGAAACACCAACACCATCGCAACCACCATCTACACAACGACCAGCCTCAGAATACTCGTCAGTCTCCCGAGTACCACAACCGCCTGGATTTCAACCACTTCATTCTTCCCGTGGTCTTGGCCGAGTCATTCTCCCTCCAGAATTTAGTGGGGAGAGTGACTGGACCAATTATAAAATACAGTTTGAGATAATAACTCGAACTAACCACTGGAATGATCAGCAAATGGGTGAATATCTCACCGCAAAGCTTTCCGGAAAAGCCCTTCAAGTTCTTGCTGATCTCGGGACTGATTATACACCCACTTACACCCAATTGGAACGAGCACTAACCGAATGATTTGGCGACACGGCTCTCGGAGATACAAGCCATTTACAACTTAAAAATCTCCAATGACGTGCGGGAGAAACTCTACCCGAGCTAGCTAGTCGAATCAGAAGGCTAGTCACCCGCGCATATCCTAGCACCAACTTAGAAGGCATAACATCTGCATCTTGACACTTTCATCGATGCATTAAGCGGTGAACCCGCCCTAAAAGAAAAACTATTTCTTGGTGACCACAGGAGCTTGGCCCAATTAACGGTCACCGCGGTCCGCATAGAAAACTTTCTGGAGCGGTAGAAGAACAATTGACGCCAACTTCACCCTATCAATGAGGTAGAGGGTGCAGCTATCGCCACGTCCACCAACGTTCCACCCAGATCATCAACACCTACTGCACCTGAGCAGTAATGGGGGGGGGGGGACTCTGTTCGTTATTGTTTTTTTCGTTGGAATGTGTTTTTAACCAATCAAAATGCTCCATTTCAGTAGGCTATTGTTTATAGAACAAAGACGAACAGCCACGCACACATTTGTGTCTATCTGTTCGTTATTGTTCTCTAAACAATGGCGAATAGCCATGCACAAATTCTAGAATGCTGTCGAATCGTGTGAATGAATAAATAAGTTTGTGTATTCTGTAAATGTTAACCCTTAAAATTTGTGTATTTTACGTTTTACCATAGCGGCGGTGACCCCCCCCCCCCCCCATCCGTGGTTATCTACCGTTGTAAGGTAAAAATAATAGAGTAATGTAAAAAAAATAGAGTTTAAGAGGTGGTCTGATAAGGGAGGTCTATGAGTAGGATGAGTAGGAGGGAGTATGAGGTTGAGGAGGTTTGAGGAATTAGGCCAATGCTCGATATTGATGTATATTTTGAAAATAATTTTTCTGTTTCGTCGCTTACGTTAATTTATTAGTAAACTATTTTGTTGAATATTTTGAAAGCGTTTTGCCTGTTGGCTTAACCGTCATAATGTGCAAATTGCTTTTTAAATACTTAATATTTCATTTGCAATAATGTCAGTCATTTTAGATTTAGTGGTAGCACGCTGATTAAAAATGTAGTCATTATGTTTCTGAGGGTGGCACACGTTTATGGAATTGTATGTCGAGCGTACGTATGATAAAAAGATTATTTGTTGCGTATGGTTTTAATTTAACCATTACTGTCGCAATAGCTGTGGGATCGGTCCTTAATCGAGTTACAAACATTGCACGTGTTAAGGAATAATGAAAGAATGTTAAAGCACCAAGATCAATCTTTAATCGAGATACAAACATGTCACGTGTTAAGGAATACTATAAGAATGTACCACCCGTCTCGTTCTAAGCACGGGATATTACAATGTCCTCGCCGAGTTTTAAAAAAAATCGATACTAAAGCGTGCACCCGCTCACCGGCTATTGCTGTTTACCGACGCGTAAAGATTTGGCAATTAAGAGCAACATTACAAGCGTAGTAGCATAATCATAGATGTTCGTTTACTACAAATATAAATATATCCTTTTGGCTACAGAGCACTGATACGTTATAACCATGTTTTTTACTATATAATTCAGTCCTGCCCTAGGCGACCACCTCGTGTTACACCATTACATGTGCGCTAGTGACTTTCTTAACCCTTTTAACCCTCGAATTTCTTCAAGAAAAAGTTCATTTTCTTCATATTCATATTTGTACTACAAGAGAAGAGTATTTTTGAAAATTTATCATTGGAATGACTGGCACTGCAGGCTATCCATTTGTCTAGTCATTGCGCCAGCAAACACCCCTCCCCCCACCATCATCATCACCAACACCCACCACCACTACGACCTACACCAAACACCATGCATTAACCCCACCACCAACCAACCACGCACCCGCCAACCCATAGCGAATTTATTCATCCTTAGAGAAGGATATTTTTGAAAATTTATCATCGGAATGACTGACTCTGACAGCTATCCATTTGTCTAGACATTGTGATCGGAATGTGTGAGAGCGCGGTGTTTGAAAAAAATGGCATATAGGTTGGCGGATGGCAACAAGTGCATGTACATGCCTGACGAAATCCTTACAATATCCGTCATCCAAATTTCTTCACTCCATTCCGCTGCCGTACTGAGCTCTTCTATGGATCCTTTTTCCCAGCAACGATCCGCGCCTGGAATATGCTAGATAGCCTTGACTAGACAATACCTAGACGTTGACTAAGCCTTAGCTAGACTTGGCTATGCCTTACCTAGGCGTTACCTAGGCATTGGTGAGGCTAACGTATGCCTTACCTAGGCCTTAACAAGGGTCGTGTAAGTCTTACATAGGCCTAGGGAATCCGAGCTAAGGCCCAGGTTCAGCCTAGGTAAAGGCTAGCCAAGCCTATCTAGGGCCTCGATAAGGCCTAATCAAGCATGTCTAATGTCTATCTAAGGCTTAGGTAACGCCTATGTAAACCGGACTCACGCCTAGCTAAGCCTTAGCATGATTACCTATGCATTAGCTAGGCTTTAGCTCGGGCGTGGCTAGATCGTGTCTAGCTTACTAGCCCTTAGGTAGGTTTGGCTAGGCCGTACCTTAGGTCTTAAGTGGGTCTGCCTATGCATTGTCTATGCCTTATCCAGGCTTCCTTAGGATTTATCCAAGCGTGGATAGACCTTATCGAGGCCGTAGATAAGGCTTAGCTAGGCCTTAGGTAATATTTATTTATTTCACGGTTTATGTACACTCAAACAGATACTACAGGCAGTCCATCCAAGCCAATGCCCATAAAATGATGGACCCCTTACAAATATATATCACACTTCATTACAATCAAGAGACACACAAAGAGGACAACAATAAAAAGCATTCTCATAACTTACAATACATAAAAATACATATGAAGAAATTAACATGTACTGTTTGTTGTAAAACATGTTTGGAGTGGGGGTGAGGGTGGGGGCTGGGGTGGATGTGCTCGCCATGGGTGATTGTAGTTCGGATCGACCGGTCGGATACCGGCTGTACCAGCTGAGCTGGGTACGCGCCGCCCGTCCTGGATTCGTATCCTGAAGACGCCCCCCTGTGTAGAGCCATAAGTGTATATAGTCCTATGGGAGAGATAGCGTGTCGAAAAACGACTAAGTTCGTTAAAACGCATGATGCGCATGCGCGCGCCGAGACGCTGTTTGGATGGAGCGTGTAGTTATGACCAAGATAGGATGGCGCTTTTAGTGTAGCGAGATGGTACCCTGTAATCCTTATTGATTGCATGTTCCCGTTAGATCTGGCATTAATGAAGACCAGAATTCAACGGGCTTTTCAAATCCGTAAACCATTTCAAAATCGGTTGAGAAATGGCTGAGTTATCTAGGGAAAACTCTTCATGATTATCTTCAAAATATTGCCGTGACGTCATAACCACGTGGGCGCAAAACTTCTAGAATGTTCTAGAACATTCGGCTGCGCTATTATGAGCTACGCGCTGATTGGCTGTTGCTCGAACAATGATTGGTTGGAGCCCGCGCCTGTGACGTCACGAGGAGTATAAAAGGAGACGCGATCCAGTGAGCGAGAGCATCCTCGGCCAGGGGCCGAACAGGTTGGATCTGTACCAGCTACTAACAAGCGCGACAGACAATATGCATTTTCCTTCGTTATGTCTCGGGTTTTTATCCCGTAGCGTGCGGTTCTCCAACCCACCGCACTAAAACAATTTTGTAACTCCCCATTTACGGGAGTAATTTGGAACTTCTGATAATTGTTCACGAATATCAACATCTCCTTCGGAACACAAATTTGCGGTGAAGCCTTTACGGCCTGAATACGTTAGTCTACTGATGTAGAGGCAGGATGTTCTTTGATGGATGACTCGCCGGATCTGCTGGCCATGCCTAAAAGTGGTATTTCAATCGCTGCCACATTAATCATGTAGGTTCTTTCAACTTTCGACCGCAGGAAGTAAACTTTGCCCGGTGCGTCTTCAGAGCTGGCTGACGTACCCAGCACCGTGAAGCTTTGTTTTGCATCTTCATTTGCCTCTGACAACCCGCCCTGTGATCGGGTTGTTTACACCTTCCATCCGTGCCATCAGTGTATGGGAACTTTCTTCACCACGTAGTACTATCGTATCTTTTACTGACTGCTCGTTAGACATTCTATTAGGCGTACAGCACTGAGTGATGTACTCCCGCCATGAGTGTTCTTGCGGGAGTCTTGTTTGCGGAAAACAGCTTGCGGGAACCAACCTGCGGGAACTTTCCAGCTTCCGGAGAGCGCATCATCTCACGTCGACTACGGATTTACGTATCAATTTCAGTAACACGGTAGCCTAACTTAGGAATGACTACCAAGTATTCAAGTAACTATACTTCACAGTTTAATTATTTCTCTATATAGGTTTTGTTAATTATATTGCATCCGTAAAAACTGTCCCGATGACTAAAAGGAACCGTAACGGTCTTAGGACCGATAGTTATAATTTCTGTCATTGTTGATAATTATTCTCATTTTCCTCAATGTGTTGCTAATCGCACTATAGTAGGTTCGTTAACCTGTACTGATAGATATATCTTAATAACTTGACACCGTATTGATTGATCTGTTTAGATTATGTATATATATGGCCAGTGGCCATCTGTTCATATGTTTTGTTTATTCATAGAAAATATAGGACTGCAGTGCACGTAAGAAACACTATACAGCAACACTTATATATGCAGCACTTTCTCCCGCAACCAAAAATTGTACACTGAGGTCGCTGTCTGTGCTATAACTCTGTTTATGCCGGCATGCTACCGACTAAAACCTTTTCTATTCAGCTCAATAGGATCGGTTCAAAATGATTAGAGACACTTTCTTCATTACATACTGTGTAATATATTCTTCTCTTCCGGTAGTGCGATAATCTAGCCCCGCACTCCGGTAAGTCTCATAAGTAGGATTTTGTCTCTCTTCGTGTTCCACTCAGCCTTGTGGCTTCTTAAATGTTTGGATGTCCCCATCCGCACCATGGGCTGATCCGACTCTGGGAAACTATTGGGGTTTCCGACCGGTAATGGCCAGGTTGCGGTGTCACACACATTCCCATGTATCTTTGGATACTTAGTAGTTAGCACTTTAAGCCAATGTAGGAAAGCACTGCGAACACATGTATTAATTATTATTTTATTTACTGACAACCCTCCCGCACCGCAGTGCAAAACGGGCAACTTGTATAAAAACCTAATGACAGGTAAAACGGTTAGTTCCATAGGACCCTGTGATGGGCGAGATACGTACCCCCGCCGATTTCCGTTAACATGTCTGGGCATGATATTTAGATCTGCCACGCCCTTGCGGGAAGGAAATTTATGGTGGGTATTCGTCTCGCTTACCCCCACCATAACGATAGAGAAATGGTCTAATAATGCTTTCGTGAAATGTAACCCATGTCTTGTAATGTTTTATGTGGTTGCGGAGCGGGATGTCCGGATTCTTATCCAGTTCGGAGATCTTGCTACGTAACATGTATGAACACCGTCTCTAGTATTGATGTCTTAGGGCATCTGTTCTCCGTGACAGCCGTGTCTAATAGCTAGGTAGATATCAGCCAGTTGCGGCCTAAACTAATTCTTGTTCTGAAAACAACTAAAAGGAATTAAACAAAGCAGAAGGCCCGCAGAAATAAAGTGGCAACTACTAATTCAGCATACCAAGAATCACATAAGACGGTAACAAGGGAATCCATTGGGAATCCCCCGTCCCCTCTTCACGTAAAACAGTACGCACCCCTATAGCCATAATCTCACTAGGTATTGTCTTTTCTTTCTAAAGCATTTTGATTGAAATATTAGAGTAGGCCCATTTTTGCCTACTATTCTTCTCCCGCTTTAAGCAGTGGCGACACCTTCCCGAGACGAAGGCCCGCGCGAGGCACTTGATTCTCGCAAGAATTCAGCGATGACGGTCCATGCCAGGATAATACTCCTCACCCAAACTAGCACTAGGAGTAGTGCCCGCGTGAGGCACATCACTTTTCGTCTAAAAAACCTTCTTTCTTTCAGCTTAGAGGTATAATAACCTATATTAGGTTAAATAGCTACGTCTCGTGTATGGGAGCCTCCCTTGCGGGGATACCTCTGCGGACATACGAGTCTGTGTGGTACCTCCGGGAGCCCCATGTTTAGAAGTTCATCTACCTGTCTCTATGTCTCGTATTTTCGTATGCTCTTACTGTAGTATTATCTAGCATATTTATAATTGTTTAGGTAAACTCATTGTATAGACTTATATTTTTAGGCCACCAAATCAAATCTTGTAAGTCCATAGATCACGACATTGCTATGGACAGGCATACTGGTGACACACATTCTTGGGATGAGACAGTTGTGTTTAATGTTCGCGACGATGGTCGCACGGCCCCACCGGAATGATTGAGTTCCACCGGCCTTAGGAGCCGGTTTTTGTTTCCCGCAGGGCAGTCTCGTACAAGGTCTGTCACCCCGAGACCTGATGCTAACCAGCGTCATCACTCGTCGTGCACTTGCGGCGCAGCGAGTCGACATACTACACTGGAATGGCCCGACACTACCCGGCGAGCTACATGATTACAATACCTATCATACCATATTTATGTATTATCATTAATGTTTAGGCCAGACCAGTTTTATCACAACAAATTCGTATGGCCTTCTGCTTCTTCTTCTTGTCGTTCGCTGATCATACCGCCAGTCCTGTAAGTGACTTTCGACATGATCATAAGCATGGCCTTATGCTATAAGTAACATTAGTATTATTGTGATCATCAACATAATCAATAACATAATTAATTAATTAATAACACTGTTGTTGGTGTTGTCGTCGTCGTTATTATTATTGTTAACATCATTATGTTAATTATAGTCAACTGTCCGAAATTATCATCAGACATAATTATGTACATCAGGAAGATCATTAATTTAATTTGTGGTCTGACTGAATACATCTGCCCTGTAACAGCCATGGTGATCTTTGCATCATAGCCCTGAAACACTGTTGATTGGGTATTAGGATTTTGTCACTAATTACTAGATGAGAATAGGCGTCCATTTTGGCTACAATGCTGGTCTCATGGCAGGTGTCTTCTCTGTCTATGTTTGGCAGCACTGTTACCAAAATGTACCCCTGTTTTGGTGACCATTGGGTTGGTGTTGGGGACTTGCATTGTGCCAAGGGTTATTTCAGTAGTTTCCTATTAAAAGGATCGTTACAGTTTTCTTGTATGAGGTCTTAGTTAAAATTTGTGTGCGAACGTTTGCATCTGTATTATTCCATAATTTTATTGCCTGTGTGGAGGGTTTTTGCATGGATGTTCGTATATGGCAGTGGCTCATGTAACGGTTCTGTTTTGTTCGGGTGTTATATGAATGTATTTCGGTGTTGTTATATTACCTAGGCCTTACATACAATTTATCTAGGCCTTAGATAAGCTTGGCTCGGCCTAACGAAGGCCCAAACTATGCCTTAGCTAGGTTTGGCGTGGTCTTACCTTAGGTCTCAGCTGGTCCGTACAAATGTAGGCTAGTCCTTAGCTAGCCTTGGTTGGGCCATAGCTGGGCCATACATAGGCCTTGGTTCGGCGATAGCTATGCTTAGTTGTGCCTTACCTAGGCCTACTTTAGGCTTTTTCTAAGTTTGGCTATGTGTTACCTAGGCCTTAGGTAGACTTGTGTAGGCATTAGCTAGTCCTTGGATAGGTCATAGTTAGGCTTGGCCAGGCGTTAACTATGCTTAACTAGGCCGTATCTATGTTGTAGTGATGCTTTGTTAAGGGTTATCTCTGATTTAGTAAAGCCATCGCTAGGTCGTACCTAGGCCTTAGACAAGCTTACCTAAGCCTTAACTAGGCTTGGATCGGCCTTATCTAGGTCTAACTAGGTCATAACGAGACTTGATTAGGCCATAACAAGGCAGGTCCATTCCTTACATAGACCTTAATTAGGCTTAAGTATGCATTAAGTGTGCATTAGCCAGGCTTTAATAGGCCAGACATATGCCTTAACTCGGCTTGACTAGGCCGTACCTAGGTCTTGCGTCGGCCTTATCAAGGCTTGGATAGACCGTAGCTAGGCTTGGCTACACCTTACCTAGGCCTTCGCCAGGCTTGACTAGCCCTTAGCCAGGCTTGACTAGACCTTAACTAGGCCATAGCAATGCTTGAATAGGCCTTAGCTAGGCTTAGCCATGCGTGGTTGGCCTTAACAAGCCTAGTCGACATCCTACATAGGTCTTTGCTATGTCTTAGGTATGCGCTAGCCAGGCTTGGATATTCCTTACGTAGGCCTTCGCCAGGCTTTAATAGGTCTTCCATAAGCCACGCTAAGACAAGTTAAGGCCTAGATAAGGCCTATCCAAGCCTCGAAAAGGGATAGGCAGGGCATAGCTACGGCCTATGTAGGGCCTAGCCAGGCTTAGCTACGGTCTAAGGCTTTCCCGTCAATATTCGGAAACTCCAACATGGCCACCAAATATTTGGCCAATCAAAATTCGGAATGGTAGTTCTAAAGCCTGGCACCATAGAATCCTACCATCTAAATCTGGTTGAAATCCGGCAATAGGTTAAGGAGGAGATGTATTTTGGCAATTTCCGATAGATCTTCCATACAATCTAAGATTTTCACACAAAAAACTCCATGAACACTTATGACCAATCATAATTCTGAAGGGAAGTTCGAGAGCCTATCACCATAGGATCATTCCCGACAAATTTAGTTGAAATTGGTCAAGTAGAGGAAATGATTTGACAATTTCCGGTATTTTCACCCCCAAAATGAATGAATCAAAATTATGAATGGAAGATTATCACCATACGATCTTACAAGACAAATTTAGTTGAAATCATGGCCGCAAGGCAGAAACTCACTTGGCCCTTCAGGCCAGGTGGGCTAACACAATTGGAAAAACTTAAGGGCACTAAGCTTCAGAAAACTTGCGTCAGAAAACTTATACAGAAATGTAATTGGTCAGTAGCCGTCTTGGATTTTCCAAAAAAAATGGAGGGAAATAATTAGACCGCTACTCCTCATCAACCCCTTGTCAGATTCTACCCACATTTCGCTGGAATGGCCATAGGTAGGCTTCATAAATTTATAAAGAAATTTGATTGGTCAATATGTTTTGCAGGATTTATTTGATTTCCCAAGTATTTCAAAGATTTATATACAGAAATATAACTGGACAATGGCCCAGGTGAGTGCCATGGGCCCTTGGGCCTTTTGTTTAGCTCAGTTTACTCACAATCCAGCGTCTATCCATCTGTCTGCCCATCCTTCTGGAGTGAACAATGGTGGCAAGATTTGTTATTTCTGGATTGAATGAGACGAAGCCTGGTCGAAATGTTCATAGTGACATCTAATATCGGCAATCTGCATTACGAAATGAATTTGAGTCGATCCCAAACTAATGAGGTACCACCTTTGGAAATTTTGTACTTGTGGAAAGACATTTCTTTTGAGGTACGTTTCTTCATATTTACAGTTATTGACTTATGGGCATGACCGTACCTTCATCAATAAAATAGTGGAATAAAAAAATTTCTAACGCTTTTGCTATTGTCAATGCTATATTGTATTTTTTATAGAAATGAAAGAGCTTCCTCTGACCACATAGGATCACATGATTCCATATATAAACTGATACTTTGATAATTCTGGCACATCGTCTTTGAATGTTTGCTTGTATATTGCTCTGTTTAGTTCCCAGCAGACAGACTGGCAAAAAGGAATTCATACAGTTGAAAACCTTCCTCTGCATTTTCAGGTAATTGTCTGCCAGCCTGATTAATGATTTGCCAGGCGAGATGACAAAATTCTGGTGAACAACCTTTTTCCAACGTTGGCTTCGTCACTAAGAGCTAGGCTGCATCAACATCATCCATTGTTACAGGAAACTTATAATCCCGTGTACCTATAAGCGGAAAGCATAACACATTTCTCTTATCCATTTGTTTCAAACATGTGTAAGTGGCCTGGCGTATTGGTAATTATGCTTCCATGAGCGAAGCCCTGGACGGCTCAAGTAATTGTTCCATTTATAATTTATTATTATTATTATTATTATTATTATTATTATTATTATTATTATGCTTCCGCCATATTTGTCAAAATTTCAATTTCTTCTCCAAAACCAGCTAGTCACGTGAACTGAAACTCGGGCCATAATTATGATGTCGATCACCACGAGAATCAAAGTAGCTCAAGAGAACAAGATCCTTATGTAACTAACCGAGATATTTAGATTTAAATGTTCTTCTTTATTATGTATTAATAAACTGGGATTCCTCTATGGGGTAGGCAAATAAATTGCCTTTGATAGAGCTAATTGATGTGACAGATTCTTGTCATCTAATGGCAGTTGATAATTGGGACAAATGACCCATTGACTTATGAATGACAATATAAAACTCGAACTTATTGTAGATGCTAAAGTCACTCACTGAATATTTTTGATTGTTGAACCCTTTTCTGGCGAATTTGTAGCTTTGTTTAAACCCATATGCTGTTGAATACAAAGTTCTTATTTTTTTTTTATTTTATACATATTTACCAATGTCTAATGTGCAGTTTGGAAAGCTAGAATGGTCATTTACAGTTTACTCATTTTACTGTTGAATGCATGTCAATCGCTGATTAACATGCTTACTGCTGAATGGTCAACCATCGACTAATCAATCCGTTTTTGTCCTAATCTGGCTGATTTTTCGCAACCCATTTAAACCATTTTACTGCTAAAGTTTCAGTCGCTGATTAACATGTTTACTGTGGAAATGTCAATCATCGACTAAATCTTATGTGTAACCATTTACCCGATTTGGCATGACCAGATTTGTGTCAGTATGGAAATCATATCCAAGAGCACCAATTATTAACGTCAAATGACAATACATGCAATCTAGAAATGGAATTACACAAGAGAATTGGATTGAACATGCCGTACAATGAAAGAGGGTCTAGTTCGAGTTCATGGACACTTGGAAGGCGTAAACCTGTTCATGAAACAGATCTAGTTATATGTGGAATTACAGCTATGTAACTAATGCATTTTTCACACATACTCTGAGACTCTGCAAGTCCGCAAGCGTTGTACACGTGGAGGTCCTATGTTTGGATGATAACTGCTTTGTTCACAGTGAAATATGTTGTTGTCAGATAGCAAACCGTGTAAGGCAATAGGTATTTTGTCAGAATAGACTAAACCTCTGGGGAGATTGCCTTAAAATTTAGCAGCATAGGAAGAGATCGAAGGGACCGTCTTCGAAATTGTTAGCAATGCCTACTCAAGCCCCTGTGGGTTCGGTGTGGTGTCGCCAGTTCTGAAGTGGCTACACCGAAAAGTGAGATAATTCCTCTAGTGTGTCGAGGATTAGATTAGCAACAGATTCGTGGCTGTGCTAACATTCCTAATGTTACCTTTGTCTTGAGCATGGCCAGAGTGGGCTATCATAAGATGGGGAGGCTGGCAGACTGGACACAAGCACGTAAAGAGTGCATTCTACAACCATCCTAAGATTAACTCCTACTTGGCTGTAGCCAAAAAGAATAGAGAATTATTCCGACTGCATCCCGCAGGGGCTGGATCATGTTCAAAACTGCACGTTTGCTACACTCATGCCACCTGAATGCAATATGGCTTAGTAGTATCTCAGACTAAGGGGTATCTAGGTTTCTCCTGGGTTGAATATTTCTGATAGCAGTGTTTCGATGATTTCAAATCACTAAATAGGTTTGGTTAAAAAATGGTGGCCGAAATTCGTTTCCAATAACGAAACTTAATCTCAATAGATCAACATGTTATTAAGTAGATAGACAGCGGGGGAGAACCTTTTTATGGGATGACTCATCATGGTGGGTGAGCGAGGTGGTCTGAAGATCGAGGTATTAACGTAGTATTTACAAATGTGTGTCTATTATAAGCTGCAATCAACATTGCTTTGTTCAAACACAGGTAATTCAAGCACAAGTAATGCCACCAGTATTCAGGTGACTGTGTCGTCACTTGAATACCTATTTTATTCACAGGTAGTGAATAACAACTCATAGTAACAGAGGCTGATTTTTTATTCACCACTGGTCCGCAGCCATTGAAAGAAAAGGACCGCTTTGCAGGGCAACATCTGGATTTCAGAATGCCCGTTTACAAGCCGAAGGAGGAACACTATTTCACACTTCTCTGGACGCCTGTGAATTACTGGTGGAGTCTGATGAACTTTGCATGGGCGCCTTCTGATTAAACCATGTTCATCCAATAAAGCCATGAAAAATAGCAGCAGGAAGACTGTCGATGCAGGAGGCAAAGCAGTAGCATAGCACAAGGTATATGATTAAACATATGGTTATATGCATGGTGGTAATAACGACATAACAGAATGGAAATGGCACCATTCTTAGCTTACCATAGAGTTCATAACTGTAGTACATGATATCCGGCTTGCCTGGTGGCGATTCAGAATGTCTCACAAAACGTACCCTATGCTGGTTCCACTCGAGAGAAATCTGATCTAACTCTCGCTGGATGAGATCAGTCAAGCAGAACCTCAGGCATTCACTAATGTGAGAATAGAAAAATAAAAATATATTAATATGAAAGGATGTGAATGACATATTATGCTCAGACCACAACCGACTGGTTACGAACATTTAATCACATACTGGAAAATGAATTGGGTAATCGACAATCGGCACACATAGGGGTGGTTCCAGAAACGTGCACATTTACTTAGTGAGAGTGGCCTTGGCATTTGAACTCGAGCCAGAGTATATATTCTTGAACAATCAGACCCTTGGTAATGTATGTAGTATTGAACTAGATTGAGCTTGGACAATGTGAATTTCAATGTCGATTATGTGATGACGGTCGGTAGGCTTACCTAGTGCCAATAACAATCCACTGCAAAATCTATTTGACTGTCACGGACATTACCAAGGGCCCAATATTTCAAGTAGGCCTACATAACTTAGACAGGTACACTGTAAATAAGTGTTGGATATTTGAGAGGAATATTGGACCGAACTGTCTTGGTTTCTAAGAAAGCAACAACTTTCAAAGTCATGTTGAATATTTTAGAGTGAATTGACTTCACAAAGTGGTCAGCAATTTCCACTTGTCCCATAGAAACATTAATATATATATATATATGCATTGCACTATAATATGCAAATCACTATAACCTGCTAACGTAGGCCATCCAGGTGTAAAGCGATAGCTTGTGCGTCATTCCTGCTATTGTTGGCAATCAAATGATGAATTACACAGTTGATGTGGGTGGTCTTATAAGGGAAGCCCCCAGCCCAATAGAAGCAATAAGCTTGCCCACGATGGCGGTCATCAATATGCCGGCTAGTCGCTTGGGGTTTTAATATGCTCTATATTGTGAGATGTGTTGCATCAATGAAACTCAAGGTCAGCTGAATATGAGATAAGACACCCAAAAGTTTTTCTTCCATGCATTTGCTGCTTGGACAGGTCACGTACCTCTGTGCGTTAAGGCTTGAGGGTTCAAATTAATCAATGGAATTAATAACTGTATTGGGAGATGCGAACGTTGAGCAGTTGTCCAGATTGGTTTTGACGGCTCTAAAAGTGAATTATCACTTTTAATGAGGGCTAATCTGGTTCCTTTATGAATCAGTTGAGATATGGGTATGAGGGGTGATAGCTTCTATTGGCAAAATTTCACGGCATTAACAACTTAAGAATGAGTAAAAATAATATTGCCAAAACCTGTCTTATGATATACATACATTTGTAGAGCATTCGAAGTGGAGAGATGGCCTGTCTGTATTATGTCTTTGAATCTGTCAATCCAAAATCCAGTGCAACTATGCATTGAGTTGACCACCACTGCTCAATCCTCTGAAAATTGGGAAATATATCACATAAGCTGTTAACAATTGCATCCTTAGCAGAGGTAAAGCTTATATTCTGTATGACTGGGGGAGCTGATATACACAATGTTCCATTAGTATATAACTAATACTGTAAGTTTAAACATAGAATTTGAATGGGACATATGAATTATGAGTTTAATGTGAGCTACCTCCTTTAATATTAAAGGATTAGTTTTGTTAATTGTTGGTTTCTCTAATTAATAAATATGGTAATTACGAATGAGCGGCAGATATTCACGATGGAAAGTGTTTTAAATATAGTGATAAGTATGAGTTGAATACAGAATGAAACCGGTTAATAATTATTATTTCAATGAATTGCATAAATCTCCTATTCTTAATAGCTGCAATAGCTTGACCTTTGGTGATGTATGTCTCACGACCATTCCCTAAGTCACTCGTATGTAATAGATATGCGCGTGGTGGGGTTCTATATTATCTAGCTAAACATGTAAAGAAAAATTGGAGATTATCGCCTTAGAAAACTCAAAGCATTGACAGAAAACCATTAATGAAACCAACGATGCTTGTATACATCTGGGATACTAATCCCCAAATTGATTTTACGTATCAGCTTATAATTCAATACACACAGTGGTGTCTGAAGAGTCTTGTCTATTTGGCAATATATTTGTAAATTACAGGACCATTTTATATTGACTTATAATACTAAACTCATAACTTCATCCATAACAGTGATTGCAAACCCCCACCCTCCCGTTTTTACACAGTTTTATCTTTCGAATTCTTCAAAGAAATTGAAGCAAGATGTTTGCTCGGATCACCACGAAGATTTGGAAAACATGGTGTATGGCAACACTATTAAGGCTGGGATGGGATATATATATATATATATATATATATATATATATATATATATATATATATATATATATATATATATATATATATATATATATATATATATATATATATATATATATAAACCTGATTGGAGTGAGACGATCCTTTTCTAATGCTATTTTCTCCACATGTATCATCATTATGAAACCATCGGAATGCTTGTTGGATGCCCTGTATTGTGACATTCTCAGTACCGTCGTCCATCTGGACCCAGCATGGAACACCTGTAAATCAACAACGATAACATATTATCAGGATTATCATAACCAAAACCTACTGCGTACAGTTTCAAAGAAACAGTGTTGCATTTGTATTTGTTTAAATTATCGCAGTAGTGCAATCAGAATATAGCAATCAACCTTTCGTTCAAGCTCAACCATCTATTTTTCGCATTCATTTATTTATTCCTTCATTCATTCCTTAATTCCTTCCCTCCTTTCTTCATACTTCCCACGCACCCATCCAATCACTCGCTCGCTCGCTCACTCACACATCACTGAAGCGTATTTGTAAGAAAGACTATATAGAGCTGTTGATGTTGTTGGAGACAGGGCTGAGGGTTTCCACCTCTGCTCTGTAGTTGGTACAGTGTTGTCCTATTGGAACTGCAGCCTTCTTCTGTCGCCAAGCTGGATATTCGATGTACACATCAGCCCCTCATCGCTGGACTGCATCCATGGAATGATATGGTATGTGCACTCTCGCGTCCACGACTATGTGAATATCTCACATCAATTATGGGTTGCGCCAAAGATGCCGCTATGTAGTGAAGTACCAGGTAAAGATCAATGGTGTAGACTTTGATGGCCCCAACCTGCACTCCCTGCTTCTCCATTGGTTTGGGATTCAGCGGGTGGAGAACTGATGTCCTGCACTTGAACCTGAGGCTTTCTCTGATGCTGCCTGAGAAGAGCATTGGACTCTCTTATGAAGTTTGATCTTTTATGCCTGCTATTTGAATGCTCTTATTGTCTTAAATTCATGGGATGTTTTCCATGGTTTGAAATTTAGTAATTTGAATCATGGCCTTGTTATCTCTCTCTTCTTACTAATGGGTGTAATGCCTGTAATGTTCTCCATTCTCTCGACTGGTGTTGATGCACAGTGCTTGGTTTTGTATTATTATTATTCCAGCAAATTTGTTGAAAAGTGAATAACTGTAAAACGGCTATGCCTATCATCAGACAACCTCACATGCTTATAGAGACCCCAGGGGCTACTGTCCGAAAACAATAATATTGGATTTAATATCCTTGCATCGGTGGCCATCTTGGATTTTTGGCGAATTTTGTACTTTTCAAAAAACTTGGATACTACTAGCATTCTGATTCAGCCGAGACTTAAGAACGCGTCTCTATGATTGCCCATGAGCAGAGTTTGCTCAAGAGAACCTGATTGAACGATAGGATTAGTAGGCATCTTGATGACGTCATCAATAACTTCAAAATCGTATCTGGAACCACTGAGCGGATTGAATTGAAATTTGGCAAATATCATCAGATAGCAATTGGCATTCATATTTGTTCAAGAGAAGCTGGTAGCTAAAAAGAAACCTGTCTGCCATCGACCAATCAAATTTGATCATGTACTATTTAGCACATTGAAAGTGGTGATATGTATGTTTTGACACATTCTGAATACGAATTTGACACTTTCAATTTGATTGATCAATTGGATAGGCAACCATCTTAAATTTTTGCTGAATCTTGCGACTTAAAAATATGCTTCTTCAAAACTACCATGCAGATTGAGCTGAACTTAAGAAACTCTGTCTATGGTGGGCTGTGAGATAAATTTTCATCAAGCAGAGCAGATTGGTCAATTGAATTGACCGGCATTTCGATGACGTCATCAATCACTTAAAGATCTGTTTCTCCAGGACCACAGAATGGATTGAGCTGACATTGGGGAATGAGCTACTAATGGCCATTCCGAGTTGTTCAAGAGAGGTTAATAGCTACAAGCATCTGGCTACCATTGACTAATCAAAGTTGAGCATGTGTTATTTATCGGGTTTTAAACGTGAAAGTGGTGAGATGTATTTCTTTTGGGTTCTGGCAAAACTAAATGCAATTATTATTATTACTATTACTTTTTTTACATGCTTTCGCCAAAATTTCAAAATTCTTCTCTGAAACCAGTGAGTCGTGTGAGCATATGGTCTAGATCACCACGATAACAAAAATATCTCAAGAGAGCATGATCCAATCGTAAAATAGGTGAGATATTTAGATTTCAATTTTTTTCTTTATTATGTCTTAATAAGCTGGGTTTCTTCGACGGTCTAGACAAATAAACAACCTTGGCTCAATCTTCCAGTCAAGTTAATTAATGTGACATACATTGTCATTTAATGGCAGTTGATCAGGGGTGGGGTGGGAGTGGCAAA
Organism: Chaetoderma sp. LZ-2023a; assembly: GCA_034401795.1. NCBI lineage: Eukaryota > Metazoa > Mollusca > Caudofoveata > Chaetodermatida > Chaetodermatidae > Chaetoderma > Chaetoderma sp. LZ-2023a. The sequence goes on from CM067374.1 coordinate 64,986,480, forward strand.
TTGACTGAGAATGCCAATATAAAGCTTGCACTTATTGTAGACGATAATGCCACGCGCTTAATATTTCCGAAAACATTTTAGATTGACTGCTGCTGCTAATTATTAACCCTTTGACTGGCAAATTCATAGATTTGTTTTACCTCTTATGCTGCTAAAATACTAAGTTTTTTATGTTACAGATTTTGTACATATTTGGCAGTTTAGACAGCTAGAAATGTCATTCACAGCTTAACCATTTTACTGCTGAGCGCATGTCAATTACTTATTAACATGCTTACTGCTGAATGCGCATCAATCGACTAATCAATCCCTCTGTGTCCCGATCTAGCTGATTTTTTCCTGAACAGTTTTAACTGTTTTTACTGCTAAAATGGTCAATTGCTTATTTAGATGCTTACTATTGAATGGTCAATCATGGACTAAAACTTCTGTGCAATGATCTAGCTGAGTTTATGTGACTAGTTTTGTGTCCTTATGGAGATCATCTTTCAAATCACCTGCCCTATTAATCAGAATGGCAATACATGATATCTATAGCAGTTCTAGAAATGAAATTTCACAAGAGAACTGGATTGAACATGAAGTACAATGAACGAGTGTCTAGTTCGAGTTCAGGGACACATGGACGTCTTAAATATGCCCATTGAACAGATCTGGTTGTTGTTCTTGTTCATTTTTTTAATTTCATAACATTTTACAATACCTCTGGTTCTACTTGAGAGATTTTGACCAAAATTGGGTAAAAGGTAACACATGTCGGCTGGAACAGTGACCTTATCCAAAATATAAACTACATCAGTATTCCGGAAATTATGTTATAGGCATCCGGGTAAGCAGTTGAATATTTTGAAAATAATTTCAAAATATTCAACAGAATATGGCCACAGCATAGAAAATATTATATATAAAATCAATAATGTCTTAAGAACAAAAAGCACTTTAGCCTGAAGGCTCTTAAACTCGGCAAGGCATTCTATTTTAAATCACATTCTATTTTAAATCTGTGGTTGAGCTGATTCCAAGCTTTCTTCTTTTGCTTAATTATTTCATTAAATTTGTCCAATATCTACGTCGTTGATATATCTGTCCTTGATTTTCTTTTTCTTAAGACATTACTGTATTTCTTAACACACTTTTCAATTGCTCTGGTTCTACTGCACGGATCTTGACCATATTTGGGTGGAAGGCTGACCTTGGGTTCCTGAACACCTCTTGCACTTTTGGGCATCTAAAGATCAAAACTCAAGGTCATGGCGACACAGTTACAAATATACCAATGAAGCAGGTATTGTACACATTTGTCCTTGTTTTAAATATCATAGCGTTCCATTATATATACCTTGTATTTCCTTAATGTAATCGAGAAAGTAAGATGCTATAATTGCGGGATCGCTGTTCGAGTTACATACTTTTAACCAAAGGACTCTCCTTGAGTACCTGGAAACAGTAAAGGTGTGGTTAACATGATCACAATTAATTAGCAATGTAGTACATATTTTACAAAGCAATTGTATATTTATCTGGTTTGTCCATATTTTATCCACCGTAAGCCTATATGTGATCATCTATCTCTCAATTCTGATGATCTGTACATTGTCAACCGATTTTTTTTGTGTGCCAGTGTGCATATGTGTGCCGCCTATGTGCATGCCCATGTGATAATTACTACTGTTTCATCGCTTTACTTAAATTATTCAACACAGTTGATATGAATGTAGAATAATAATAATATCATCTGACTTACTCTATAAAAAATACATACCCATCCAGGCATCCGTGAATAGCAAAGCCGTATGGTTTTAGTTTGTCATATCCATCCACGTGAATGAGGAAATTAGGCCCTGCATTATGGTAAACGCGTCTAGTAGCGTTATGCTCTTTGCGGCTGGTAACGCCAGCAGGATCCAGCTCATTTTATATTTGGAGGACTGTAGCTCTGCATAAAAATTATACAATAGTCAAACTAATAGCAGAATAAACAGTACACCTTTTGCATGACTGTATAGAAAACGGATGTTTGGAATGATCAGTGAGAATAATCAAATGCTCTGCATCATAAACATAGTTGAGAAGTCGTCCCCCAGGCATTGGTAGTTAGCTTTCTAAGCAGGTTAACTTGTTTATTACATCTATTAACCAACAACTTGTTTATATGAGAGGGCCAAGTAAACCCCTTATCTAATATTAGGCCTAAGAATCCTGCTTCATTTACGACGTTGATCGCCTGTCCGCATCTCCTTGGAGAAGTTGATTTACAGCTTCTTCTGGGCATATAGTTTAAAGTCATTATCTTTACGCCACTTAGCCAATATGTCCAGGAATTGCCTGACTTTGCACGCTATGCCCATGATTGTGTATCTTGTCTATAGTGCAGTATCATCAGCATATGTGGAACCACTAACCATGCTCCTTAAGCATTCCCTCCCTTTTAATGTCATGGTTGTTGTTTTTGTTTGGGAAAGCGAAGGTGGCTACGAGTTCGCGCTTTTCACTGTCCTTGGCATGGGTAACTTCATTTGACAGTAGGGGTGGGGCCTCTCATCTTATCGCTGGCTATCACTGGCGTTCGCCTTTTTCGATATGGCACTAGATCCCATAAAACGGCATACATTACTACAGAATTCAATTCAGTTGTCATGTTTGGCCATTTTTATACGTCTTTTTACTTTAGCCTGACGTCTCTTAAACTCGAAAAGACATTTTATTTTAAATTTGTGCTTAAGCCAATTCCAAGCTTTCTTTTGCTTAATTAGTTCATTCGGCATTCCACCAGGAACCTCCCTCCAGTTGGGTTTATTGCTGAGTTTTGGTTTAGGGATGGTTGCATCTGCAGCTTGTTTAAGGATATCGATGCATTTGCTATAGTATTACTCAGTGTCACTATTGGTGATCGGCACTAAACTCGTCTGTGCTAATTTTCTAAATTTAGGCCGGACACTCTGAATGTTCCAAGCGCTGCCGTTTTCTGGTAACTTACTACCAGTTTCCAGCTCAGATAGTTTTATCTTAATTGGTAGGTGATCACTCCCGTGGAGATCTTATTGTAAATCCAGGTGTTATTAGGCTTAGATCTATAATAGACTGTGTGCCTCTATTGGTATCCAGCCTAGTAGGCCTGCCATCGTTTTAGTATGGTGAGGTGGTATCCATCAATCACCTTCTCAAGGACCCACCCCGTTTTATTGGTCCTAGAGCCACCCCATATGGAGCGGTGGTGGTTAAAATCATCTACTAGTAGGGGTCTATCCGACCACATTTGTGAGTAGTGTACTGTCGTCATCAACTGTATGGATATTTGGCCTGTATATAATGATACAGTTAAAGTGGTCATCATTCGTTATGATTTTGATCATTAGATTCTCCACATTGACATTGCATTATTGTTGCCTTCTCTAATGATGGTTGCGATGCCACCCCATTATAAGAATTGGCATCGGTGCTCCACAATGTATCCAGTTTTCTTAAGTCTGTCTGTATGTGTTCAGTGTATGTCGTGTAGATAAACAAATGTCAGAGAAATCATTATCTTAGTGAATAGTATCCCAAATTGGTCTAGATTTGTAGTGGTTCTGCTGAAGTATTTAACCCCCATTATTGTGTATTGTTAAAAACCTCAGATTGGAAGGCGCTTGCCAATTTTAGTATATTATTTTTTTTTTTACATGTCGGTTCACCCCTTGCATACAGATATCTGCTACATGTGCAATGAAGGTGGAGAGCTTTTCCCATTCAACAATTATCTGCGTGTTGTTTTAGCAGCAGCTGATGTTCTAGGGTCTTGTGACTGTCCTATGCATTTATTCTGGGCCTTTCTTATTGCTTCGCCCGTAGCTATTTCTGTTGCTGGTACTGGTGTGGCGCTGTTGTTTGTATAGCGGTATTTTGTGTCACGCGTTCCCAATTCTTTGTTTTGGAGTCAGAGTTATCTCCAATGCAGGTGTGTCTTTCTGTGGGGCTACTTTAAGAGATTTGTTGCTCTCTCGATCTATCTTCCCTTTTAGCTTGTGAGTAAGTAAGTCCATCGTTGGCCTTGACCTTGTTAATATCATTGGCAACCCAGAGGGATATTAAAAAAACCGATTTTTTACAATTGGGATGGGTGAGGGATCAAACACGGTCATCGAAATAAATGACCAATTAAATTTGTATATAGAAAAATTCGGGTGGCTTTCACTATTGTGCAATTTCAGTCAAGTATGGTTCAAATTGGCTAATCGGTCACAGTGTCACTGGGTGATGCTGAAATAGATATTGTATCCATAAATCTGGAACGCAAGTAGGTAAAATCACCACATTCATATTACAGGTGGTTAGAAGTTCTATGAGTTTCAGGTTAAAGCCGCAAATATCTGTTACGATCTATGTCACGAGGTCACGATGTGCATACCAAGAATATACATTTTGGCCATGACTCTGGAATGCATTCGCTTAGGCACGATAATGTCATGGCTTTACATGGCATGAATGGGACCTAGTAAATAAGCATCCTAGGGATGCCAACCAAAACCAATAACTACTCTACTGTATATGTCTAATTGTAAAACGGCAATGTGAACTAGGAAATTGCTCAAGTTTAGAATGATTACATGACAGAGTGTGTACAGCCACTTTGAATTAATTTATTTTGTTATAGTCAATGCATTAGACTCAGATGAAAATCGTGACACATTCCTGGCAGAATGATGTGCAGTATGATAGCCATACTTAATTGTATTTCAATCACGCATCCACAGCACCCACACACATGTGTATACAGTTTGTTTCATTAACTACCTGGAAACATGCAAATTGTATTTTGACATTGGTCTTCTTGCCATGCTTCGACACCCAAGATATGCACCACTGCCTGAAATCTCATGCCGAAATAAAGTACGCGGAGATTAGAGTATGATTTGGATGTTAAATAGCAATAGCGAATCATAAATGCTACATAATGTATTCTATATAGATACAATTTCCTCAAAACACCATCAAGTAGCAGTCTTATCCTGACCACAACGATTGCAAATGATGATAAACAATGAAATTGCAAATTACAATGCAATACTACATATGCATACTTTGTTTGAGGTGTACCTCAATAGCGGCAACCACTTGTCTGGGGTCAGCACGATGTCGTAGATTGAGCTGCATTAGGATTCAAATGGCCAATACTTTGAAAGAAAAATTGAATAGATTGCATATTCGTAAAAAAAACACCCAGTAATATACTGACACAGATTGAAGTTATATTGGAAAGTACTGAAACAAATGCCGATTCATTCTGTGTGCGTTAAAGGATTAAACAAACTGTATGGTTTAATAAACATTACTTATTTAAAATGGTTGGAACGCATTGTTCAGCTTATTACCTTGAAATTGAACTCAATATTCTGGCGATTCGAATAATACTGTGATGTACTTGCCTGACCAACCTTCATAATGATGATATTCTACATATCATCCACAATTATGGAACTAATATCATCATACTTCTTGTCATACGGATGCGATTTCCTTTCATTGCTGAAAGATTAGCACATGGCCATTGCAACCATTTTGATATCACATGGCATGTCACAAACGTGCTGATCTTACTGAATTGGCCATTTAGTGTGGGAACCTGTGTAGCCAAAATAAGTTCCGTGAGAATTTTGGGTATAAAGTAGATAACGTTGATATTTTTATTCCCCATGTTCTTCTGAATCAGAATAACCATGTTTCCACTTTTTCATAGCGAATTTACTGTATTTTATTTGGTTTCAGATTTTCGGGATTTTTATTGCAGTAAGGTGTCTAATTTACATAGCCAAGCCTTGCGTATGTACACAGGTAACATTAATTTGGACCATGATATCATTCCTATTTGACTCTAAGCGTATGTATATGTTATTGACTATATATATATACAGACTTGAAAATCCTCATTATGGCTAAACATTAATGGTAATTTGTTTGACCGTTTAAATGCTAAAACCAATGTAACATATTGTATAGTAAACCATACTGGTACCATAAACTGTTTAATATGTTTAAAAAGAATTTGACTGGAAGCAGTTGCTGTCCTAGGCAACAACAGCTTCCAATAAAATAATTTAAAAAATATTCGATAGAATATATTTACACCAGAAATTGTTGTATTTCGTATGGAGTGTTGAAAGGGTAAGCAATTTTAATATTGGATTTACGGTATTTATGTTTCAAAACAAATAGACAGGTAAGCTGTTAATATTTTGCAAATAAATTTACTGGATGCGGTTGCTATCCTGGGCAGTAAGGGATTTTTTAATAAAATTGATTTCAAAATAGTGAATAGAATATTTCTAACGATGTACAAAGTTTTTACTTTTTGTAACTGGTATTTAGCGTTGTAAGCGTTACTTTGTTTTCAAAGTATAGGGCTACACTTAAATTCATTTAATGTTCCCTCTTAGTTATTTTCAGATTTCTAGCATATCATTAGCGTGACTGTATAAACATGGATCCTAGTTGTAGTTGTGCGAAGAAACCACGGTTGAGCACAGCCTTTAACGTTTGATTGTCTTGTCAAAAATCTGGCAGTCATTTGATAACATCTTAGACTATGTTCACAAGTGCGCTAAATATGGTGATGGAGACTTCCTTGAGATAAGACGTAGACCTGAAAACACCCCGCCGAGTGACGTAGCTCCTAACAAACTCATATGGCATCGTGCAAGCTATAGTTATGGCAGCCACAAGAGACACTTATAATGTGCAAAGTTTCAAAAAGCAGTAGTATTTAAAGTTCGGATCTTGTGCAGTTTTCGGTTTTCATAAGGTTCGTCTCTCCATACACTTGATTGTGAGTGAGCATTCCATTACAGCTCCATTGCATTTTCCTCAAGTTTCATCATTTGAAGGGGGTTGAAAAATACCGTTGAGGCAGCAGCCAATGCCAAACAAAGTCCAGCTAAATTCTGTTCTTGATTCTAGAATGCACAATCAATTGATGTTAAACAGCACTACAACTGTTGGTCGCAACTTAGACTATCGACTAATAACACCTGCTCGTTGAAAGAAAGCTGTACAGGTATTTTCTATACAAAAATGAGACATTAAACGCAGTTACTAAGAACTCGCTAGGTACTGACAAAGATATGAGAACAGTGTTTGAATGCGCTAAGCTTCTGAAAACAGTTGTCGGGCATGCTGATACATGGCAGTCTAGTGGTTCATTTCGTCAGGCAGATGCCATTAAACATGTTCCAAAACAGTTATATATTCCTCTGCGTTGGTTTCTGCATGGTTGAAAACACCTTTAAACGTCTAGTATATGATGTAACACATTACATAACAATTCTCTGTCAATTGCATAAGATATGATGTATGCCTAAGCACGAGAGTTCCCAATTCAAAGATAACGGTAAATTCACTCAATCGATAGCAGTAGCTTAGACTAGAAACACAAATTGCTAATTCTGTATTTAAATCAAATAAAGTTGTATAGGGCATAGATTCCTCCATTTGCTGACAGAAATATATTTATTTCATTTGCAATAGAAAACGGTGATTTCAGGGAGGATACGATTAATCGCAAAAGAACACTCCATCATGTTCATACAACAGTAGCAGCGATATATCAATGCAATCAGGGAAAATAGAGACACTGACAAGAAAGACTAGAGAGACTTGTGTCGAGTAAGAGTTGCACGAGATCGGTCTATTAAGATGCTCCCTATTACATCAACATACCTAGTACCAAGTAATATGATTAGCACATCTTAGAAACTGCAGGGACCAACTCATATGAAGTTTCAACCGAATTCCTAGAAGATGCACGGGTTCCTGATACATCTATGCAACTTAATGACCATATTCCAAAATAGTAAGCCTATTATTCTTTGGTTGGCACACATCATCATCCATTGACTGAAGTGGAATTAATGGGATACTTTGCTGACAAGTCCAAGGTCGATCAATGAAAGTTCTTGGTGGCCTGATCGGCATACTCCTAAATCCTGGAGACCGTGAATTTTCTTTCTAAACAACACCTAAGCTAAGTATGCTGTCTAGAGAAGCACATGATATGGCGGTCATGTTATCAATGGTAGAACCTGTGCTGATGATGCTACCCAGTTCTGAATAGCTTGCACCAAAACAGAGAGAGAGAGAGAGAGAGAGAGAGAGAGAGAGAGAGGGAGGGAGGGAGGGAGGGAGGGAGGGAGAGAGAGAGGTGGGGGGAGAGAGAGAGAGCTATGACAAGTTATATCTAATCTGTATAACTTCGCTGTTAATAAGTCACTAACACGCCTACAAGGAACATCGACAGAAGACTTAAATGATGTGTTTTTTCCGATACAAACTCAATGTCAATGGGCAAGATGATGGCCTAACCACTCCATTTAAGTATTTAAACAAAACAGAATTAACTGTGTACATTGCCAACAAAAGGGCACAACAAAGTACCACCAGTATCAGTATCCCTTCACCATACACTGATGAGATCTTGTGCACCCCACTCGCCGCCAAATGCAGGTCTTCGTTATATACAACTTTGACGTTATTATGTTTCATAACCTCTAAGATACTATCAGTTGACACATATTAGATAGATACATTTATGATTTTTATTTTACGTTTCTTATGAAAGTGTCCTGTTACATAATCAGTAACTGTATTCGATATAACACAGATCTCTTTTGACATGTTCACGATGGCTGCTATTTCCTATCGATAAACTGAGCCATGATATTCCTAATGAAGTATTATTATTTATGATTTTGCAACCTGTGCTGTATTTTCCCTGGATTGTTGTACAGATTTATGATATATTATTCAATTCTGAAATGTGTATGCAGTGAATGGTAACATGGTCTCTCTATCTAAAAGGCTATTTGCATATGTATTTGCACATAACATGACTAAATCGCCCTGAGGGTCATAGTGCTTACCTGGCTCATGAGGAAATGTGTAAATATGTTTACTTTAATTAATGCACAACGAGCAGCATTGGCCAATCGAACAAGGATAACTGTTGCCACAGACCAATGAGCTGTATCTTACCACTAATGACTAACAGTGCAAGTGTTAGGCCTACTATTAAGTGATAGGCCTACTATTAACCAATTGGACAAGCACTATTTGGCAATAGGACAAACGTAACTGATGCCACTGACCCATGCAACCATGGACTCTGGCCATATTGAGCAATGAGTAAAGTTTCATTGACACGATTTACCAATGTGATATATGCCATTGACCAACGAGAACACGGGTGCCTGACATTATGTACCAATGTGTCAAGTATTACAGACATAATTGGCCAATGTATCAAGCACCCTTTGTCAATGTAGCATGCCTAACTGATGCGATGGACAAATGAGTCGCAAGCATCCTTGACACTAATGACTAACAAATCATGTGTGATCTACACTATTCACCATTCTCCCGATGGGGTTCAATAGGTTAAACGCCTTGAAACCACAGTTATGGCCCTTGTTTCAAGACATGACCTTTTTATATCCATAGTTCAAATAGATATTTGACTGAAGGAACGTATCTGCTAAATTTGGTTTTAATCTATAGAGTTTCTCTATATGGTTCAATACTTTAAACGCCTTAATGAACCAGTGTTATGGCCCTGGTTTAACGATGTGGCCTATCCATTTTTATAGTTCAAATAGACATTGCCTGAGCCCTGAAGGAAAATATCCAAATTTGTTTTTAATCCATCAACATTTGACGAAACATGTCAAAGCTTCCCCCATAGGCTTTAATATTTTGAAAATCTAACAACGACCATATTTCTGTTATTTAAAGGCGTGGCCATGTCATATTAAAAGCGCAAATAGATGTTGCCTAATGGAGCATATCTCTCAAATTTGGTTCTAATCTATCTATGAATGACGAAACGGGCAACACATGTATTTTCCCCATAAACTTCAATACATTGAAAATATATCAAGGGCCATAACTCTGCTATTTGAAGGCGTGACCTCTTCCTATTGATAGCTCAAATAGATATATCCTACAGGAACAGATCTACTAAATTTGCTTTTAATACATCAACAAAGGGCGAAACGTGGCGACAGATAGTCGACATAGGCAAATCGTGGTTGTATAAGCTCACCCAGGTGAGCTAAAATGTTTGCATATAGCGTAAAAGTGGACAAAAAATGGTAACATGTTTTCACTTATACATGTTCACTCAATCTGTGTGTAGATCACTTGAATCAATCGCAGATCGTGAACGTACATGGTGTTTGTATACACGCTCTAACTCACCATACAAATTCAGAAATTAGGCCTGTAGCTGCCACCCTCTGATAAACTACATATGTGCAGCGTGTGCTTTAAGCGACAACTGTGACATGCATTAGGATAGATGGATGGCCGCCTCTTATTTCAATACATTTACTTTAGTACATACCTCAGCGTAATTCCATTCTTGGTATAAAGAAGTGCACCTATTTCTAATTGCTTGGACCCAGCACGGAAGTATTCAGTAAGTAGTTCTTCTCCTGTGAATAGTCAAGGACACAAAGATCAGAATTCAATTTCAAATTATTCTACTAGTCAGTCGGGTGATTAAGATAAGAAAAATCTATTATTGGCTGAGGGTTAAATAGAGGACTATTCCAGTGGCTAAGAGGGCTACATTCTAGTGTTTAACCAGGATGTGACATGCACAGAGCATAGCCAGATTTTACATCACGTACTTCAGTTAGTCAGTGAACGATTTGTAAAATAGCGTTGGTAACATGGAACTGAAAGTAATACATGGGAAGTTATTCGATTGACGATAAGTTCGCCATGCACAGGTGTCAGGTATGTTTCATAGTCATTGGATATATAGCATTCAAGAGGGTAGCTATTGATACGTATATGGTGATGTTAGAGGACGTTGATGTAAGAGAGACAGAGGCGTATCATCTATACATTTGTGAAAACTAAGACGGAGTAGTCATCTACTTGATTAAACGTCTATTTGCCCATCCGACATTTAATCCCGCCACATTTATGCTTATTTGCAGGGAGACTAAGGAAGCAATCAGCACAGCCCTTCCTAGCAGCACATATGTAATTGCATTACACTATACAGTTGTCGCCATTAAATATTTTTGTTATACTCATAACAACATATGATATCAACACATTCAATTTGGCTAATAGTGTGAAATTAGCACATTACATCTACTACAATGCGGTGAGCACACATCTTTATATCGATACGCACAGATGTCTGCGGTATGTTGCTGTTTTCATTTGCAAACACTATTATGGAAATGACTAAATACTAATTTAAACGTATGATATCAATTTTCTTTTTTAAATATGATTCTAACCTGGTTGGAATGGGATGATCCTTTTCTAACACTTATATCGCCATTCATATCGTCACCATGAAACACACATAGTGTACGGTACTTTTAAACTCATTATAAAGACATGTAGTGGTATAATAATGTTTATACGAGACACATTCTCGTCATATAACAATAGGATGTCCTGCGGGTCAATCGACAGACAATGGCCTGTAAATAGATATGCATCACTATAGTGTGTAAATGCATAACAATATGCGCCCATAACAAGGCCTTGAAATACGAAAATAGTTTTCTATTCAACTTAATGACGTTAACGTGTTCATAGCGAATAACCTTTCAACTGATCAGAAACAAGAATGCATGTACAGATTATTTTTAAAGAACCTCTCAGTCGAAGTATAAGCCTGATCTGATTAAATCAGTCAGTCAAAGGCCAAAACACATAGACGTCAACATCCATCTTTAACATGCCATATCATACACAAACACTACCTGGCCCTAGTTAGGCCTACTAAACATATTGGTAAAATACTAATATAACATTTATAAAAAGGTAAGTTACTTAAATGAAAATTGCTGGCGCGTTAAAGGATACTCGATTTCTGTTGCCTGCCCACACCAGGCGCCAATGAGGGGTAATTTGTTGGAGGCATTTATACTTTTTCCGCATACCAACTCACCTTTCTCTGAAAAAGAAATCAATAAAATACCATTCGAAAGAGACATGATGTATAAGCATACTAATGCGTACGCACTTGGAAATTAATTTCTGTAGAAAGGCCTTCCATGTAGGGCAAAGTGCCTACCCACCAAGTCCTACCATACTTTACCCGTACCCTAGCTTACCCACCAACCTCATCCATACCACAGGTTACACTTACAGTACATCGCATCTGCCTGCTATAACTTATCCATAGTCTACTCCACTCATACCAAACACACCCCTAACCTATCTTATCCATACCCTACTTACCCACCCCATCTCATCCATACCCTACCATACATTATCTTACCTGATCTCACCCGCCTACACTATCTTATCATTAATCACACCTACACTATCCCACTGTAGCGGAGTGGCCCCCGACGAGTTCTATAGTTAGCTCAGCATCGCCCACGTCACTCATCAGTGCGGGCGGTAGCTATACTCTATATGAACAAGTGGTCCAAGAGGTACACGACAACGTTGCTTATCGTTGGAACCCGTTGGTTCCTTTGTGTTCATGTGCGCATTCGCGCCAGCACCACCACCCATCTCGTCCAGCCCCACCGTTGTGTCAGGGGCCATACTGTGGACACTGTTCCAGTCAGTGGACTAGCGTAGAGAGGAATATAGAGGGAAATAACATCGACTTTTCCTCGGAGTCTGACGAGTCCGAGTAGAGATCCATGCTGAGGAAGGGGAATACTGGTTACCACGAACGAATCGAATCAATGATTTAGAAGGTGGAAGAATTTACCAACACTAATGTAGAACGCCAAGAAATTTGTATTCGGCCCGATGTTAGGGGAGCCTATCCATCTTATATGTTAGGACAGCACAAAAAACAATACAAAGCTAACCCTTTTAATTCCAACATGGAGTATTATTGTGGTCTTCACCGGTAGGTACGCCGGTATCCCTAAGGTGACAATTTGGATAAGGTGAGAGAACCTAACCCAAAGAGAGTTAACAAGGCCTGAGTGGTAGGAATGATAAACAAGTGAGGTATAAAACAGATATGTTAATGTTTGTTTTGCTGTGTGGCTTTGTGCCATTAGAATTTAAACTGGTTTTAGATTTTTAGGTTTTAAGCATTGCAATACACACTATTTCTTCCTTTCCCCGAATAATTTAAAGACACACTATACTAAGTTTGAATTCGAGTGCGTCAGACTAGCTACTATGTGCGTGCAGATGAGTACGGTTGCATTGATATGAAGTAACGTGGATTACTGGAATGCAGAGGATTTGAGGTTTTGAAGAGAGATATGAAGACTGTAGCACGGAGAATCAGTTTATCCAGATGGAGAAACTCAATAAGACCGTAGGCTTACAGGAGACTCTGCTTGTTTAGGTTTTGGCGGAGATTTACTAACTCTAGCAAAGTTTAACACCCTGTTCCCAGTTTATCACGTAGTGTACACCTCTGTGAAAAATGTGTTATGTCCCAGATGGATCGAAATCCAACCTAACGATTAGCAATAGTTAGTAGGAACCATTTCAGCCACGAAGCGAAGTGCACTGTCAAGCGGAATTAAGACAACCAATGTGAGTAGACTTTAATCCAGGTCAACCAATGATGCCTATACCTGGCGAGCCCATTCCAGGGAAGCTTCATGAAAAGCAGTGAGCATGGAAGAATGAATTGGCTGTCACCGCATGAGAATCGTCCAAAAACTATGTTGCAATATGACTAATGGAAACGTTCCTGAGAAGCCCGACTCCGAAGAGTGAAGACGAAAAAACAAGTCACAATCCAAAAAATTGACGGCACAAAAAACGTTGAAAACCGTGTGTGTTTTAAGGAAGTGATGTAGGAAAGCTACATCCAGACCATATCTCGCGAAGTGTGGCAAAACCCACAATTTTCGGTTTCTAGTGACAGATGCCGCAATATTCCTATTTCAACCTCCGATCAGTAACGAAAGGTATACTTCCATTACCTAGGGCTTAAGTTATTTTATAAATTTAGACTAGTTTAGTTTTAATTGATACATATTGTTCCTGCCTAAGACTTGAAATTACGTTAGCAGCTAATTCCTAATATGGGATGATAAGTCCTAAAATAGTGCGGATGTGCACGGAGGAAGTGAGTGTACCAGGATAGTATACCACTTCGATAGATCCGGAATCTAGCAAAACAGACCAGCTATCACAAAAGGTCCTAACTTCATCGTGGGCAGCAAAAGATGTAGTCCTAAGACTACTAGGAAAGAAAATAAGATCACTGGTTTTTAGAGATGGCATGGCGTGATTAAAGAATAGTTATGTTTGAGTGAGCTTACCTAGCTAAAATATGAAGCTGTAAAATCACATATGATACATAAATTACTATAATATAAAATAAAATGAAGGGTCTCACTAAAAGCCTGAAGGTTAGAAGTAATTTGGTGGAAACTCCTTAATGATAACAATTGCTTCCTGTTGAAGCGGAGTCCGTTGTACCACGAAACGAGCTAACTAAAATAAAATACAGTGACAATATACTGAATACTAAATAAATGAATTACTAGTCAGTGGTAAAACTAAATATGCGTAGTACTGAAATGCCGACACAGTTCTAAATTGTAAACGATATCCGGTCAGATAATGCAGAAGAAATGATGCGGACAGGTTGAAGGAATCACCGAATGAAGATAGCTGGAAGAAGACAACATCTCAGTAAATTGCTCGTTACGACAGTGTTCAAGTGGAGCATTCATGTGAATTTCTATACATAGTCAACTCCATGGAGCACAGAGTACAAGTTTACATAGTTGGATGAATCCTCGGTTCAGGAAATTTCTCAATTTGTCGAGAAACAACCCACTGAGCACATATTCAAAGTTGTAATACTGGAAAGGCTACACCAAGGCTGGTGTGGATACTTTGCAGCAGGATCATACAAAGGGATGTTGACGTGAAGATTAGTGAAAGTCAATTCTCTCACAGAACAGAGATACCAGGAATGTTTATGCAGTTCAACGGAGTGTTTCCGAAGATGGAGGCTTGTGAAACTATCTGGAATGTCTGCGGATCAAATCTGATGTCCGGCAGATGACAAGCAAATCATACAAGTACTATAGAATATACAGGAAAAGTCAGTAACAGACCCAGTGATAAGATGGCGTGAACCAGGCTGTTCTTGACACTGGTGACAGAAAATTTCGCAAAGTGCTGACGTAGTCGAGATGACAGCAAGAATAACTGCAGATTGTCTAGCCATAACGCTGGAATGTTAAAATCAAAATGCCCGCCTGCAGATGAGACAGACTCCTGGATGCGGAGCCTTCCGGTGTATGAAAGGTCAGGATGTTTCTGATTTTAGTTTTATTATCACCCTAGTAGGAGGGTGTCAAAAGTTTCCGATGGAACGCTTCTGACTACCGCTCCGCAGTCACACAGTCAAGATATTACAGTAATGGATAGTCCGAAGACATTTAGTGTATCAAGCCATGGACTGATGGTAACGACTGTACGACCCGAACAGTGCGCCCCCACCCCCCCAACTGGATGGTAACGACTGTACGACCTGAACGGTAGCCAAATCCCCACTACCATCACCTCCCCCAAACCACTACCCCACCCCACACCCCCCCCACCCACCCCGGAGAAGGTGCGACAGACCCCAAAAACGTATTACACCACCTCGCCCATACCAATTGCTACATTATTCATACCACATCCATGCCAAGTTCACCGCTACCCTAGCTCATCCCTACCAATCCACGCAACCCACTCTAACCCTACACCGAACTACCACTACCCTAACCACTATTCCCAACCCCATCCAAACTACCCAACCTACTGTAATATACCCTAATCCATCACCCTACCCTACCCTGTACCATCAAGCTTACCATACCCCCATCACGCTACCCTATCCCACCATCGTAATCCATCCCACTGCATCACTAACCTATCTTACCTATCTCAGCCTCACCTTACCCCTACTCGACGCTATCCCACCCACTCCTACCATGGCCTACCAATACTTCAACCTACCTTAACCTAAACACAGTGTAGTTGAGCTTCGTCCTAGACAGCAATAACCTAGACCTAGCATCATCCCAGCCCAACTAACACTAATCCAGCTTTGTCTAGCGTATCACAGCCTAGCATAAACCTAGCGAACATTAGCATAGCCATAGCGCAACCTAGCCTAAACTTAGCATACCCTATCCTAGCCATGGCCAAGTCCAACCTTCGCCTACCTTAATCCAGCTTTAACTTTGCTACCTATTATAGTTGAGCCTAGATTTACCCAGCTATAGCCTAGCGTAATATTAGCCAGGCATAGTCTAGTCATATCCTGGCATGGCCAGCCAATAGCCTAGACATCGCTTAGCCTATCATTAGCCAGCCATAGTATATCCTACATGTAGGCAATCATAGCCTAGCCTATTATAAAACAATCATATCCTAGCCTAAACGTAACCAGTCATAGCCTAGCCGTTAGCCTAACTGCAACCTAGCCATTGCCTAGCCAGTCAGGGCCTAGACATCACTTAGTTTAAATTTGGCAAGCCATATCCTAGCGAGAGCCTAACCGTAGACAGTTATAATTTACCAATATCCTGGCTTAGATTAGCCACTGCGTAGACTAATCGTAGCCTACCATAACCTCGCCTTAGGTATAGCCTTAGCCTAACTTTGCCTAGCCATGCGCTAGCATAAACGTAGCATATCCCTAATAACCCTCCCCCCACACACACACCCCTTAATTTTAGGCGCGCGCGTAAGTGTCTGTGTATGACTCAGGGGCGTTCCAGAGGTTCCCCTTGACCTTCTCTCCAAACAGGGTGGGGTCTGTGGATCATCACCCTAACAATTTTGAAAATTACATGCTCTGAGAATGCATTTCTGCATTCTGGATTATAAATTATCCATATATTTTCCACTTTAACAACGCAAATAATCAACACAATCGAAATCTTACTTTCATGGCAACATTTCCGATTTCACGACATCAAGATATTTTTATTTTATACTAGGGTGAAGTACAATGCAGACAGTTATGGAATTACAGTGATATTGACACATAACCTACATTTAATAACGTCATTATACTCTAATCAGATGACAATCTAAGTCTAAGGGTCATAATGCCATTTTAACAGTAGCTATAACACCTCTGGTATCAACAACGCATCCAACCGCTCAACATGATAACTAATTACTAGTACTAATACTTTTATTGTCAAGATCTTTCAAGAAAATCATACTGTTTTTGGGCCAAGAGAATACTATTTTTGTAAATTTACCACAGCAATTGACAAAAACCGATTTTCCTCTCATGACCACTACAGAGAACGTTTTGATCAGTTTGGTCGTCAAAGGGGTAATGGTTAAGACAATTCAAGTTTATCATTAGCCCCTCTCCATTTTCAGGCCAAGAAAATATTATTTTTTAACATTTGCTACTGAAATTCCCGGCTTGGTAACCGAGCCAATTAATATCATTTGTAAATTTTCTTTTAATACTACCTCTTGGCCTGCCATTCTTAAGACTATTGCATTTGCATTTTCTTGTCGGCTTGGCTAAGTTGATACAACAAGGGTTAGCTAGATTTGAAAGCTTATGTACTAATAAATAGTGTTGTATTGGCCTATATCATTCTGAATGTAACATTGCAGCCCAATGGCATTAACAGCAAGAGCAACCAGAGATTGCGGACCCTCGCCCTCCCGTGCTTGTCACATTGTAAAAGGCTTTCAGATATTCCGGCTATTTTCAGATTTTTTGGGATGTTTTTATCACGCCCAAAACTGTGGAATATGTGTGTCTATTCACACCTGTTCCTGTGTTAAAAGCTGTGTCGAATCGGACTAATAGTTTACGGGATATCTACATATGCATAATTTTGATTCAACCCATATACAAGTTGTCTTATCCAGATCACGACAGTTGACCAAAGGCTGGTGTCGATCAGTCCACTCAGTCCACTGTGAGCTTAGATAAGTGAGACACGCCACGGCAGTAGAATCTGTGTTGATAAGATCACCCTTGAACAGTAATTCACACCTATATGTTGTTGGTTATTCAAAGGAGTACCCACGAGTTGACCTCGCTGCTACGTGAGGATAATTAGTTAACCCCGTTGACCCTCAAAGTTGTTCAAGAAAATTTGAATTTTCTCTTTAAAATTCCCATGAGCAGACCAAGAGATGATTGTTTTTGAAAATTTACCGTAGCAATGACTTGATCGGTTCCAGTGGTAAAATTTAACAGACAAACCCTGTCTCCTCTTGGTCTACAAATAAACATTTCTCAAAATAACTGTAGGAGCCGGGTTTTTGACAGGCGTGAGTGTTCGGAAATCGGAGAGCATTGACGGATAGAGTGTGCCGGTAAATTCTGAGAATTAATTTCCCCAAAAACGTATACCTCGGTATATTTTCTTTGAGGGCTATCTTACTTATTTCACATAAATGCGTATATTTTATACATTCTTCTCGTGTACGTATACACGTGTACACACGCCCAGCCCTAACATAATTACATCTCCGATATCAATTAAACCATTTTGATTTTGATTACACCTCTGACCTTCGCACAGCTGACCGGTGAGAAGGTCTAGATCCGCGCCTTGTGTGTCGGGGTGGGTGGGTGGGGTTCGTGGGGTGTATGTTTGTGGTAAGGGTGGTTGGACTGGGGTGGGGTGGGTGGGGGTAGCTGGAGGACGGGGTGATGGAATGCATACAGTAGCTGTTATCATAATTAAATAATATATACTTACAGTTTCACAAAAGAGAAACATCCAAAAGAAATGCATGCATGTATGCTCTAGACATGCGCATCAGACGTTTAAAACCACCTGCTGCTACATTGCCCTAAAAGGCGACATTAATAGGGCGAAGCAAGAGGCGACGTTGCACGACGCCGTGCACGATGTCGCCCTTTATAATAATTTTAACTTTTAAGAAATATAAAATATATGCACGACGCACGACGCGCGACGTTTGAATTAACGTCGCGCGTCGTGCGTCGCGCGTCGTGCACGACGCGCGACGCAAGAGCCGACGTTGTGCACGACGTCGCGCACGACGTCGCCCTTTATAATAATTTTAACTTTTAAGAAATATAAAATATATGCACGACGCGCGACGCGCGACGTTAATATTAATGTCGTGCGTCGCGCGTCGTGGCGACGCGCGACGCGCGACGTTTGAATTATCGTCGTGTATTTTTCGTCGCCACGACGCGCGACGGAAAAATGGCAATTTTAGAACACCGTATTTTTGGGCATTTTGATCTCAAATTTGTCATTTTAAAAACCGTCGGATGAACTGTTTGGTGGCCATCTTGGATATTTCCACCGCCAAAAACTCCCATACTAAAGCAATAGGAACATTTTAATGTGTTCTACTGGAGAACTACTTGGCCGACTTCAAGTATATTTGGCAGGAATCATCCTTACGGTATAGGGATCCAAGTTTATTTAAAGGAAGTCGATCGGCCAATTTGGCTGGCAGCCATCTTGGATTTTGGCCGATTTTTAGAAACAGCTTTAAAAAGCTTCTCGGAAACCGCATAGGGGATCGATTCAAAACTCATGAAACATCATCTGGAGCAACAGCTGAACCAAGTTTGTTCAAGGGAACTTGATTGGTCAAATGGTTCGGCGGCCATTTTGGATGACCTAGTTTTCGTGAAAACGACTTCTCCAGAACCGCTGGACGGGTCGTGATAAAATTTAGGAGATATGATTAGGGGCTAAGGACCATTAGAGTATGTGACATGGAGAGATGTCAAAACAACATGTCCGCCATGAATCAATTAGAATTATGCTTTTTTGGTTGACATCTGCTATTTTCTGCAAATTTCTGAGAAAATCATAAAAAGACAACTTATTAACCACAGGGCCAATTTTAGTAAAATTTGGCTAAACCTTCTTCACAGAAATTGTAAATTTGTTCAGTGGTCATCTCGTTTTGTTCGGTTGTGTCAGTGGCCAATAATTGCAAATGAGTGATACAGGCCCATTGGGCCTCTTGTTCAAACCTGCGATGCCATGCACAGTAATTTATGCGTCTCTTGCCAACGTAAATCAAACCTGAGCTAGATCAACTGTTACGGCAATGAATCATCATGAATTTCAACTAGGTACACTCAGATGCAAGCTTATGGAAGCACAAAATACTAAAGGCGTAGACCATAACAGAGCAATAAATATCGCCATAGGCTGTGCCAAAAATAAGTTTCAAAGAAAACTCAAACAGCAGGCCATCTCAACATATTTGTGTTTTTGTCAAACCACTTAGCACACAGAACCAGGTCAGAAAATCATGGAACATAACTCCTCCTATTATCGATGCAGTTACTCCTATTGTGGCAGCTCAATCTAAGCCCAGCAAACGCCAAAGATCGGCGACAGATACCTCACCAGTGTACACACACAAATGTACCAATACTAACACATCTACTTTTATTACACATGCAGATATTCCATCCACATCCGCAGGCAATTTTGGCAGTAATGCCAACAGATTTGCATGCCTGAACCCATCACTGATTCCTCTTCCTGAATCTCCACCTACCCCAAATGAGGAGACAGCTGTGACATCACATCACCAATAGATTTTCCACCTTTAACGCCACAGCCACAAAGACGTAAGATGAAAGATGGGAAGAATTTTCTCCAAAGAAATTTGAAAGCCTCAACCCAACTCTGCAACATCCCACAGCTTAAACACCTCCATCAGAATGCAAAAAGACACCCCGAGAACTAACAATGATAAATCTAACCAGCTTAGTAAATCTGGTTTCTGGCATTTTAGAAGAGAAACGGCTAACAAAACATTACGGAGTCTGATCACGTTAACAAGGAAAGTTCTGATATTTGGAGCATCCAACTAAAGTATGATTACTTTGGCCCCTCATCCAGACATAGATGTAGCCTGTTTACCTGTGACTCAACTAAATCATGCTAGATGCAGTGTAAGGCGATATAAAGGCAGTCACCAGCCTGAGAAAATCATTGTCAACATGGGAATTAATGACAAGGGTCTGAAAGCATGTAATCCTACGAACAACTTCCAACTTTGTTTAAGTGATCTGCCAACTTTGCAAATTTACAAATATACTTTGCGTTGCTAAATTACTTAAACAAACTGTAGATTTAAACAAAATTTGGGGGTGGATGGCGGTGATCAGGATGACTGTTCTGCTTGTAGACACTCGTGTTTTGGGTGTGGCTCTGTGGTGCAGAAGTAGATCAAAAGCGTAAGCCATTAGTTTAATGAATGCGTTTTGATCTCTGTCTATAGGACACATGGCGGTGTCAGGGCTTAACTATATTTAGAAAGATTGAAGACAAATGACGAAGAGTGTGTTTTATATACGCTATATTGGTGGAATATCCACCATTAGGAGCCTACTGATATTGTCGCAGTATTTTGGAGGTACAGTAATCGCAAATTTGCTGTATGTTTATGTAACAATGCATAGAGATAGTTAGATGTTTTTTTGTTTTTTTAAGCTTAGAGATCAAGTGGAACATCTATACTGGATCTGCGTTGCTGTATTCCATCATTGAATTTGGTAACAATCTAACCTGGAGTATTACGCTCGTCCAGACATTTGGAGAGGAATTCTGGCGGCGTGTGGTGGTTTGGTCTATTCAACCATTCGGGTGCATATATTTATTTGTGTGAAAGTTGAAGGATTTGCTATTCAAATTTGTAGCGAGAGTCGACTAAAAATTATGATTATTTTAGAATATAGGCCTACTGATTGAAAGCTGTTGTAGCAATAACTTTCATTCAAATTAGTATCAAATATATAGCAGGTAGTAATTGCATTACATAATTATTATTTTGACAATAATTTGAATGTATGTTGTTGCTGTAATTGATAGCAATAACTTTCAGGCACATCATTGTCAAAATATATATATTAAAGATTTCTCTAATTTTCTTCTGAACATTGACACACTTTCTCTGAACAGTATTGAAATACAGACTGTCGAATGTACTTCCGTGAATACGCTCTACGTGCGCGCTTACACTTCCCGAGCTGGAGGACAAATGACTATTTGCACGGGCAGGCAGGTTGGTTTTGTTTGAGAAATCCTGGCTTGTGCAGACAATAGACTAAACGAATATGGCGTCCAATAGTTAGAATCGTCAGTGTGTCAGTATATCAGACATGTGAAAGCTGGTCGGCTAACCTGAGACTTTTGTCTTGGCGCGGTGGTCCAGTGGAAAGATGTCTGGTTGCTGATGCTATGCGGAGTTGTAGTTTAGCGGTTTGATCCCCGACCGGGGAGATGGTGATCAACAAATTAAACTAATGGGTGCATGACTGTCGGCTGGATAGCGTGTGGAAATTGAAGCAGCACGTTTGATGGAGTTTAAAGCCGTAATTGGTTATATATAGGTCTTTGGGTATGCGGATTTCAAATTTCCATTTTCGAAACTGTCGGATAAACGGGTTGGCGACCATTTGGATCTTTTTTCCGCCAAAAATTCCCATGGGCCTACTAAAGCAATGGGAAGTTCAAAATGTTTTCTTCTCGACAACCACTGGCCCACTTTCAATTATATTTGGCAGGAAGAATCCATAGGCCATAGAGATTCAATTTTGATCAAAGGAAGTCGATGGGCCAATTTGGCCAGCGACAATCTAGGATTTTGGCCTATTTCGAAACGTCTTTAAAAAATCTTCTTCGCTAGGGTGGGGGGGGGCCTTTAGTCAAACCTCATGAAATATCATCTGGTGTAAGACCGGAATCAAGTGTGTTCAAGTGAACCTGTCGTGTCCAAAATTTTGGAGAAATTATTGGGGACTAAGGTACATTAACTTTTGTTCACGGTAGGTCGATACATAAAAAACATGACCACCGTGAACCGATAAAAATGTAGCGTGTTTGGAGGTCATATTGAATCTTTTATTTAATGGATTTTGAAGCCGAAATTGGTTGTATATATGTTTTAGGTATGCTGATCGATTTCAAATTCCCACTTTCGAAACTATCAGATAAACGGTTCAGCGGCCATTTTTAAATCCTTTTTCCCGCCAAAAAGCTCCTATGCTAAATCAATTTTAAAATTTCCTCCAGACAACCTCTGCCTCGATTTTGATTATATTTGGCGGGACACATCCTTAGGGCGTAGAGTTTGTTCAAACGAAGTTGATCGGCGAATTTGGCCAGCGGCCGTCTTGGATTTTGGTCGATTTTTAGAAACGTCTTTAAAAATCTTCTTCGAAACCACCAGAGGGATTTATTCACTATTCATGAAATATCATCTAGGCGAAGACCTGAACCAGGTTTGTTCAAGGCAACTTGATTGGCCAAATGATTTAGTGTCCAGAACCAATCAACGGATCGGGCTAAAATTTGGGAGATATGGTTAGGGAGTAGGCCTAAAGGCCATTAAGGTTTGCCCATGGAAAGTTGGTCAGTCGAAAACATTTATATCGCTGCCGTCGATCAATCAAAATGTAGTTTGGATTTTCTGAAAAGTTCAGAGTAAATCATATAAAAGACGACTTATTAACCACTGGCACAATTTTAATAAAACTTGGCTAAACCTTCTTCACAAAAACTGATTGAAAATTTCTTTTAGTGGTCATCTCCCTTTGTTATGTTGTGCCAGTGGCCAATGATTGCAGTTCCGCCGTCGCTGCAATATTTAAATCCTATCAAGAGTTTATTTTCCTTCAATAGACTAACCTCCGCAAATAACGCCTGGCTGAATGTCGGACAGAGATCGGCACCAGCGACCTGTGTATATACAATGCAACACGGCCTGTGTTGCTGGTCACATTACTTTGGAAGAGCTCATATTCTTCTAGATCCATCTCTGTTATCCTTATGTTATATCGTAAAAGCGAAATTGGCCGACCAACGGAATTTCTCAGCAGTGTCGTTGATGAACATAGACTATAAAGGTTCATATCCTCAAGATTAGCTCCAATTTCATCAGCAAAGAAGAAGCATTCGGCATCCCCCCCACCCCCACCCCACCCCCCTTCAAACCGTCTATCTTGTGAACTCTGGACGCCATTCTCTTATACACCAAAACCCCCAATATGGAAGGCCTCAGAGTCTTAGCCAAATTGGCAATGAAACACTATAAAAATCTATTAATTTGACTGGAAGTCGTTGCTGCCTAAGGCCGATAACTGAGCCAGTCATCCTAGTGGTAAATTAAAAAAAATAGTCTTCTCTCGTCTGAAAATGGACATTTTCTATGAGAAAATACAAAATTTCTTGAGCAAATTCAAGGGTTAAATGGTTAAATTATTAGCCCCTAGACACTATACTAATTTTGAAGAGGATATTTATGTTTTCAACTTTGTTGTACCTGATAAGTTCATATCTGGGAACACGACATATTGACGATAGAACGCATGGGTTGCAGATAATTGGATTCTTCGCGCGTAGATCGTTGTCTATTTGTCAGCCATCTGAAGTGTAATTAACTAGGCAGTGTCTGAAAGAAGAAGGCGCTGTATCCAATCCGAAACGATATGTTCATTGAACAATGTTCATGACTTCTTGAGTGCTCCACAAATATTTGACAGTAATGGAACGCAATGCAAGACTAATTCACACGCAGTGCGACTTGTCTATAAGGGTCACTTTATGGTCCAGTTTTATATGGTTACTAAATTGATTGTCACTTAATTAAATATATGTAGGTTTTTCATATGAAATGAAATTGGTTGCTACAGTGTGATAGATATTTAAGACGCGCGCTCATATGACCGTCCATCTTAAAAGTACTAACATACTATGGCCTCAAAAGCAATGGAGGAATCCAGTTTATCGATCAATCATATGACGTCATGATAATCTACGTCACAGGTAGGCTGACGTCACAATCAAACACGTCATGAATGACGTGATTGTGTCCATCATAAACGCTTAATAGTTGAATTGTATGTCTTCTATACTATTTAACAATCACGCTGGTGAATATTTTGAAAGTATTTTAACGGGGTTCTGTATCGAGTCAAATTAGTTTCTAAATATTCAATAGTTTTCCTGTACATTTCTCTGGAAATTGAGATTCCCAGAGGGTATGGATGATGGATCGATCGATTCCAACACTAGCAAACGTGGGTGGGGCTTAGCTAGAGATGGGCGGAGCATAGTGAAAACTGGATCCATTCAGTACGTGCTGCCTGCTGTAAGGATACAGTCGAGTATATATTAAATCATAAACTCTTAAAAATAGATGACGCCAACGCCATATTACTATATTCAGCAAAACTTAGGCCAACTCGTAGACAGCGTGTATGGATGACGTCTTGAAAAGGGGTTATCAATAAACTTCATTTAACTGTTCCTCTTGTTTTCATATTAAAAATATTAATTATCAAAAGAAAATATGCTAAAATTTATGTGAACTATATATAAATTAAATATATGAAATGAAATAGATGGTGTGTGATAAACGTCAATGCATATGTTATGTATGATAGCCACTTCATTGAAATATGGCTCCCTATACGCTGTAGATTGTAACAAATCAACCGTGTATCAATTATCAGCACTATAATTTTATATAACATTTATAATATAAAATTCTAATGATGATAATTAATACAAGGGCTGAATTGTTACAATGTACAGCGTATAGGGGCCTATATTTGAATGAAGTGGCTGTCATACATAACATATGCATTGACGTTTATCACACACCATCTATTTCATTTCATATATATAATTATCCTTTATCACACATCATCTATTTCATTCTTCCATTGTCATATGAACAGATCCTGCACTGATTTGGCTAAAAGGCTAGACTTTGAACGTAACATTTGGCGCACATATCTCATTATCTGTAAACCTGTCATATAAATAATTGTGGGAAAGAAAAGTAAGCTTAAGTGCAATGGAGGGATCCGATCTGTCACTCAAGTATATGACGTCATAATAAAAAAATATGAGTTGATAGTTGACGTCAGAATCAAATGACATAGGTCCGTCATGAAATGGTAAAGGTTCGTCGCGAAAGTGCCTGAATTTGGTGATTTTATTTGTTGAAGTTACAATTTAATAAGCATGTTGCATATTTTGAAACTATTTTGACTGGGAGCTGTTTCTCGTTTCAAAATATTCAACTGCTTACTCGTATTGTTACCTTGAAACTTGGAATCTGTAAATTCGTGGTTCAAAGTTAAACTCGAACCGTGTCATGAAGGGGCCCATATAGGTAACATCGCAGTAAGCAATTTGGCCCGTTGGTCAAGGGTGCAGAGCCATTAACCAAATGGCTATCGACGCCTTCGTTTGTCAACTCAGCTGAAACATTAATCAATTGATTATTGAAGCAACCATTGGTCAACGGTACGTGCCCCAATGGCCAATTGGACATTGGCGTGGCCGTTTATCAATGGTACAAGCTCCAATAGCAAACTGGTTATTGACACACCCGTTAGTCAACGGAGCAGGGCCCAATAGCCATTTGACTATCGGCGCGCCCTTTTGTCGACGGTATCTGGCCACATTTAAAACATGTTGGACATTCCAGGAATAATTTGACTGCAAGTAAGTCGTTGCTGTAACATAACAAAACTATGGCATGTAGTAAGCTTTGTTAAATTCTACTCAATGTACTCAGTCGGATGTTAGATACACAGCGTGTATAGCATATTCATCAACACGTATTATATTGTATACAATGAAATACGTTTGGTTTTCAACAAAGCTCGTTTCTTCCAATGCCCGGTATGGAGCATAAAAATCAAATGCGCGTTGAAAAAGAAATGTTTAAACTATTTTTATATACAATTGTTGTATGATTCTCTTGATTATTACTGGTAAAGTGTATAGTTGTGGTGCGGCTGTCTTTGTGTCCCGATGTACCAGGAACTGAAGAATCGTTCACATATACATCTTGGATGTTTTCCTGATGCCAATAAAAGCATTTGGTCGCGCGATGTTGATTGAAACACATCGCCGTTATTCGATTTAGCCTGATAGAGTCTTAACGCCAAACGATGTTTAATCAATATGAGCTCTCTACCAGGCCTCGACGACAAATTATGATCCGATACGTAATAAATCTAAATCTCAGCCTTATCCAACACAGTCGAATCGTGCAGATATTTGAGAGGGAAAATGTTTGACTAAATAGTGCTGATGTCATTTACATCAGCAACTTTCAGCAGTCAATTAATTTTTTTAAGTCTTCAGTTTCTTTTAATTCTTTGAATTCAGAATAAAATCTGTTACTAAATCCTTGCATTTCTGAGAAAAATAACGGTATCTTATAGACGATTTCCACCAGAGTTCTTTCTCCTTTTGCGCTTTATTATATAGGTATATTGGCCAGGAAAATGATATCTGAATAGATAATACACCGTCGCCTATAGGCCGAGGTTCTGGTCGCTGTTGTGTTGCTGTGTTGATTGCTGCTTTTCTCCTCTGGCCCGTGTTCAAAGAGAAATGGAAAACATGAACTAGGTAGCGAATATCGCGAGTTTACCGCAACATCCGGACAGTTAACTAAATCGAGATCTATTTGTGGCCATGCGAGATGAAGAAATATGGCGAGGAATCGATGCAGACATCTGGTGGTGGGTGAAGTGGGGCGAGTGTGATGGGACGTTGGAGGTTCATCCATGGGAGGGGAATTCTTATATGCTCTATTCGTAATGGATGAATCCACTTCTAGCTATGCCCCCGCCCATCTCTAGCTAAGCTCCGCCCACGCTTTGCCCGTGTTGGAATTGATCGAACCCTGAACTCTCTGAATCTCAATTTCCAGAAAGCCATACATGTAAGCTGAGTAGAATGGCCGCGGTATAGGCGCACGTCTGATTAGTCGAGAACTGGTGACGTGACACGTGACGTCATCTCATTTGCATAGTAGGGCACGCCCCTTAGCATATATGGGCATGGGGTTTTTTCTGGATGTTTTCCCACCAAAGAAATTGACTAATCACCATTCCAAGTTTTGGCTGGAAAATGAATCGTGTGTGGCCTAATATGCAAATGAGATGAGGATGAGGTCACATGTCACGTGACCAGCTCAGGTCCAATCAGAAGTGGGCCTATATCGTCTCCACTGATTGGTATCATCGGCACACTAGTGAACATTGTTGATGATTGTCAAGTGATGTAACCAGATGATATCTGAATGGCCTACTCAGTGGATGTGCTACACACAGCTGCACCCAGGCCAAGGTATGCCGCCATTGCGATAGCTATTTACATGGTGCAAATGCACTACATCCGTATCAGGACTAATTGGATGGCACAGCGTTAATTGAAGGTAAAAAGAAGGAAAAAGTTTATGGTTCTATTTATATTTACATTTTCTCTCTGTCATTTGAATTCTGTAAAAATTTTCCTGCATCTTGAGATGTGATTTTGAGATTTTTCCCGGTCTTAGTGTTTTATGATTAATTGTTTTATTGACCTCCAAATGTTTTTGCCTATTTTCCTTCCTATATTGTAGCAGTAGAGAATTGGATGATAATATGATGAAATCACAATTTTGTTACTGCTCAGAAATATTGTGATAGATCTTCTAGCCTCCTCGAATAACTTTGCATGTCCAATCGAATGCAATATTGTGAAAATATTTTTTATCAAACGAAACTATTTTTGTGCAGCAAGAAAGGCTCTCAAAATCCTCTGATTGGGTAATTCTTATCAAACTTTTACATTTCGGCACACATAATCCTCACTACTACCACAGGCAGGTAATATAATTGATAGTTTAATATAGGAAATTTTACTTCGAAAGAAATCTTTTACTTAAGATGTAATATGTTTTGTGATAATGTGTGTTTGCGCAAATTCAAGTTCAAGTTATCTTTCAAATGTAACAAACATTTCTCACGGAAGTGTGACATTTCATGTACAAATGGTTATTATTCTCACAACTTGAGTGGATTGACCATGAATTCAAATTTTTGTAGAATAGTTATTTTGTCCTTTTTCGTCTATAATTATATTGCAATTGCAGAGATGTTTTGGTGTAGATGCACTCTTGCATTT
>CM067374.1:65015895-65187895 GCA_034401795.1 Chaetoderma sp. LZ-2023a
GTGGGTATGTATACACCTGTGCAAAAGTTAAGCACCACCCTATTTTTACGCACATGCGAGGGTATATTCATGTGCTATGAAGAAAGCAATAGCATAAACATTTATGTACCCATCCATCTTAGTGCAAGAGGTAATAATGCAACTAGAGGAATGCTGATTATGATGGTGGGGAAACACTGTATGTTTTTGTTTGAACTTGAAAACGAGGCCTGAATATGGTTACGTTGACACAACTGACAACTATTGCCCTACAGTTGACACACGTGGCTAGATTGTCATTAATGGTGTCTGAAAACGAAGTTTAACATCTGTGCACGAGTTTGAGACTGTCATTATTAATACCGGGTATATCCACCTTGTGCCTGGATGACGGCCTGGACACGACGTCTCATGCTGGTCACCAACCGACTGATACGCCATTGTGGTATTCGTTGCCATTCAAGATAGAGTGCGTCTGTTAATTCCTGTAGGTTCTGCACAGGAGGATCCCTCCTTCTCACCATGTTTCCCAGAATGTCCCAGATATGCTCAATAGGGTTCATGTCAGGGCTCCTTGCTGGCCATGGTAGGGTTTCAATGACATTCTGGCGGAGGTATTCATGCACAGCTCTAGCACGATGTGGTCGGGCGTTGTCATCCATGAATATAGGGTGGGTTCCAGGTGCATGATTTACAAAATGAGGGACCACAACTCTATCCAGTATGGAATCTTGATATCTTTGTCCATTTAGTGTTCCAGGTACAGTCAACAGATCCAGCTTACAATCAAATGAGATGCACCCCCATATCATAACGGAACCTCCACCAAATGGAACTTCTTCCATGATGTTATGTTGGTCGTATGCCGTGCGTCTGGACCTCCATACACGAGTTCGACCATCTGTGGCATGAAGCAGGAACCGACTTTCATGGGACCAGTGTACCCATCTCCAGGATCTCATGTTCCAGTGTCTTCTTTCGGTGCACCACCTCAGACGCTCCTCTTTGTGGTGTGCAGTGAGGAGAGGACGTCTGACAGGTCTCCTAGCTTTCATGCCAGCAGCATACAGTCTCCTTTTGATGGTAGACATTGACACTCTATTGCGCGTTTCCCATTGCTGGCTGAGCACTCTGCTGTTGGTGAATGGAGATCTCCTAACAAGGCGTACTAGGGCTCGATCATCACGGGCAGTAGTCTTCTTCGGTCTTCCAGATCTAGGCCTGTCCTTCACCTCGTTAGTTTGCCCATGTTTTGCAATCAAACGACTGATTACAGTATGGTTAATGTTCAGCTGTCTGCCAATCTCTCTGCATGACATACCAGTGGTATGCATGCCTATGATTTGCCATTTCACACGATCACTTAACCTTCGTCTTGCCATAGCGGTTCACAATCAAGAGCTAATTCTCTCTGTACAAATAAACCACGGTCATGAACACAAAATTCCTAATCTTGTCGCCTAAATCTGTATGTAATGTTCTACACCTCAAACTGGACTTTTACATAACTGAACACGTGTGCTGTTTCCCGCCACGCACGGACATCAAGCGGCGTGAAGTCATGCATGCATGTGCATTTCGTACTTGGAATTATGTCAGCTAACGCGGGGACAAAAAGTATGGCAGCCTAGTTGTACCATCATGTTTCTACGTTCTATTGTTTTTGCTGGTGCTTAACTTTTGCACAGGTGTATAGATCTATTGTTCCCCAGATGGAGAAACAACAAGAGGGGGTGGGGTTGGGGTGGGTTAGGGTGAGGCTTGGTGTTTGGATTTATTATTCATGAATGAAGAGAAAATGGGAAGAGATAAGTTCATTATATAGGCCTATTCTTACTGAATGAAGATCGCACATAAGTGCTAAAAGCTTTAGCATTCAATGTGTATTTACCTAAACAATTCTTCATTACATAGTTGTATAGTTCCTGGCTGAGGAGACAAAATGGCAGGTTAATTCAAACAGATGGTGTTGAGATTGGGGAGGATGGGTGGTGTGGAATGTGTATGAATTATAACCTGTTCTGACATGTGTGTTGATGACTGAAGAGACAATGGTAACATCGATCGAAACAGAGAGGCTGTGGAGGTAAGGAAGACAGGTTTTTTGGAATGTGGATGAGTTATAACGTATTCGAACATGTTACTGGCCTGAAATTGCATGCTCCCACGAGTATGAACATATTCATACTTAGAATATGAAGATAGAACCAGCAACAACAGCTGTGGCGAAAAACAGCCCTACCACCATCACCAGCACCAATACATGCACGAGCGCGAGCGTGCATGCAAAGAGATATTATATTAGATTTATTATGACCCATAGTCTCAGAACATCCAGTAATAGCACCATTTGATTTATTGTGTGGTAGCAAAAGACAGCTGCGAGGCTTCAGAATTATAGGCACAGTTTCAGGCATTCCACATCACCCATCTTCCTGATTGCCACGCCTTGTGCTTACATCCACGTTACCATTGGCTCTTCAGCTAGGAACAAACATGTCCGAACATGTTATGACTTGTAGGCATTCCACACCACCGGTCATCCACAATGCCTACACCCTGTGTTTGGATTGACCTGCGCATTGCCACTTCAGCCAGGAACAAACATTCCGAACACATTATAGGTCATACACATACAGCAACACCTGTCTTCCCGACCCAGCTACTGCCGTATCAGATTGACCTGCCCAGTGTCTCTTCAGCCAGGAACAATAGATCTATGTACTGAAGAATTGCTGAACTACATAAAGATTAAATGTTATCACTTTTAGTGCTTAGGTGCGATCTTCATTCTGTAACAATAGACCTACATACTGAACTCAATAGTTTTACATAACCACCACTTACACTGACATGCATTTCATGCCTCACTACACCTATGAATCATCTGACATTACACCTGTAAATCAACAGCACACATCAATAGATCTACATACTGAACAGTGGAGGTGATATAGGTATACTTCTTTTATTGGTCGAGAGCTGGTATTGTGACCTGGGACGTCATCTCATTTGCATATTATGTCACACTCCCTCCATTTTCCTATTTTTCCTGAATTGTGATTAGTCAATTTAACCTTGGTGGGAAAAAATCCATGCCGAGATATGGTAATGGGGCGTGGCCTAAAGTGCAAATGAGATGACGTTACAGGTCATGTGACCAGCTCTCAGCCAATCACAAGTGCACTAAATATGCGGCCCTTCTACTAAGCTGTTGTAAACGAGACACTAGCTAATTTTATCAATGGAAAATATGGTGAAAGGTATGCATGGACCATGGCATCCATTGGCATGAAGCCTTTTCAAAAGTAGCAATTTGGCACTGTGGCAGGGCTCAGCCTGAACCCGTTGATCTGAAGGGTCATCAAAATAGTCACCAGATGTCACTTATTCATGCTAATCCTGATGAAGCTAAATTTACATATATAATATGCTTCTGTTATCTAGTGTTTCAGAAACTACCAGGACAGTGATTTCTGACTGACCTCGTTTCTGGACAGTAGGCTCTTTTTAAGGTTCAAAGGTGGCATTTATTTATGGAAGCACAGACATGGTCCAAACTGGTTTTGCTGTTCTTCCCCATAGATGGATAAATGAAAAACAACAGTGACAGTGTATTTTCCTTGTTCTGGACAACAGACAGTGGAATTTTCTGAAAGCGTGATACAGAAATCAGTGGGGTTAATGGGTGCCTCTATTTCCCATGATTTCAAATGACGAAATTTACATGGCAATACTATTCAACCAAAGGGATTATTGGCCAAGTCACATCCGTGCCAGAGACCTTTTCTTAGTGACCCAGTTTCCGGACAGTGACCCCTTTCGGAGTTCTACAGTTATATTTATTCATGGTTAAACGGATTTTGTTAACATTCTATGTACTTTCACTATCAAAAGACACCATTAACAGTGGAATTTTCTTGTGGACAGAGATAGGTAGTGGTATTTTTCCTGAGAAGGCTACTGAGTCACTCCAGTACTATCATAGCCGGATTTCAGAATCAATTATTTTTCTGACTAGGTCAGGAGGCTAATAGTATCATTTAACTTACTTATTACACTAAACGTACACATAAGTGGCAATGTTCGCTTCATTATTCTTGGACCAGTTCGAAGACAGTCAACACGCTCATGTTTATGAGGTTACATTTATTCATGACAAATCTGACATGCAGAAACTTGCTCGCTTATATTAGCTATGATTGAAAATTACCCAGAACTTGATTAAAATAACATTACTCAGAAGCAAGGCACAGGCAGGGAAATGTTATGCAATCGTAGTCATTGCCAGATTAAGCCAATTAGTTGTGGGCCCTTTATATGGGTATTACATGAGGCAATTGCTGCTGCTGCTGCTGCTGCTGCTGCTGCTGCTGGCTTCCATCCAGGTACTGTAGTTCACCATACCGGTACAATGGTGTAAACAGGGGGCATAGAGTAGCTAGGGTCCGTAAGGATCTGGTTACTTGCAAATGTGGGAATGCAGATTTAGCTAAAACAACCAGTGAACTTGTTGCAGTTGGACGATTGTTGATCCTGACATTTCTGATACCACTGACCCAGGAGATCTAACTGTCTCGCTGCTACAAGCCATAAGACAATACTTTCTATGATCAAATACTCTTTGAGTTGTTGAATATATTGAAAACTATTTGACTGAATGTTGTTGGTGGTATAAATATTCAGCAGGTCCAGAGATACAACCCTTAGAATATGTTGCTTGCAAAAAATCATCAGGCAACCGATTAAGAAGCTTGATTTGAATGGATCTGACTTCCGTCATCACTAGGTAACTGAGCTCATCTCCAGACTCCAGTCATGACTACAAATTGCCAGACTTTCAGAGTTTACACAGGAAATAACAGAATTTTGATTGTGTCTGAATGCATTGTATGTCTATGCCATAAGTTGAGTTATGTTGCTGGATGACTGGAAAGATGTGTCTCTGTTGTAGATTGGAATTCCAGGAGAATAAAAATAAAATGGTACCAGAATATACAAAAGCTGGTCAGAGATGAAAACGGCACACACCTGAGAGACTGGTTTGCCTTGTTATAATGGCTCTTATCATTTTCATCATTAGGTCACATACAAAACAGTTGACAATGCCACATTTTTGGCATATCAGGTTATGGAAGACAGCTTACAGTTAGTGTAGAGTCCTGAGCCTGGCACATTGGTATCATTAACAGGTTTCTGTCTTTCTGCACTTGTGTTTTAGAGTTCCCCCAGTTTTCATATTTGGAGACATAATTGATGAGGCAATGGATGAATCCAGTTTATCAGTCAATCATATGACGTCATGACCAATACGTCACATAGGTTAACGTCAAAATCAATTATGTCATGAATAACACAATTTAGTCTGACACAAATGCTTAATAGTTCAACAAGTTGTACGAAGTATATGTCTTTACTATTTAATAAACATTCTGTTGAACACTTTGAAACTAATTTGACTGGGCGCTGTTGCTGATAGGCAGCAACCAGTCAAATTATTTCAAGATGTTCAACAGCTTACCTGTATAGTTTTCGGAAAGTTGAGATTTAGAGAGTGCAAGGATCGATTAATTCCAACACAGGCAAAGCAAGGGTGGAGCTTAGCTAGAGATGGGCTGGGCATAGCTAAGATCCATATCTCCAGTTAGTACATGGGCCTCTAAAATCGCCATTTCTGGATCTTTAGGATCTAGTTAGCATCGAGTTAACAGCGTTATTTACTCTATATATAATAGGATCATGATGGCATCTGGATCAAGGAGTTAGTGTATCTTTATTAGTCTAGTTTAGGATCCTTCTGGTAGGATTCGGCTAGGCGAATTTGCGGGTCGACCTTTGCCTCCAAGAATTATTGCGGTACTGGAGAATAATAGAGATAAGCTATTGTTCAAGCAGCACCATGCAGAAGTGTAGTCTTTGGATATCATTATAGTTGCTCGGACGTTTGAATAATTTAATGCAGCTAGAATCTGGAGCCTGGCATGTTGCTTCTATTAACATGTTTTAATGGTTCCAGTCATCCTTATGGATTTGCCGGTTCCAGATATGTTGACTATCGGTTTAGGGTCTCTGGAGTCTGGACCCTCAAAAACGTAATATCCATGGATCCTATCATTCCTTCAGCAATGCAACCAGATTATCCAATGTACCGAATTCATTACAGAAGGAGCAACATAATATCATCTTCTACCAATAGATGATTCCGTCCCTCAGTTAATTATATGACGCCATAATCAACTACGTCACATATTTGCTGAAGTCATAATCAATTACCTTATGAATGAGGTGATTAAGTCTGTCATAAATGATTAATAGTTCGTCAAGTCGTACACATTCTACACATCTCTTTAGTAAATAATACATTTTTTGTTGAATATTCAACAGCTTACCTGTGTAGTTTTCTGCAAATTGAGATTCGGGGAGTATAGGGATTGATCGATCACAACAAAAGCAAATCGTGGGTGGAGCTTAGCTAGAGATGGAAGTGGCATAGCTAAAACTTATTTCATCCATGGAAGCCTGAGCACAAAATTGTTCTAGATTAGAAAGTGGTGCCACCTCCACCAGCCCAAGATCAGAACCTGTATGAAAACTAGAAACTGAAGATCCCAGTTTGTTGATTTTGAATTGCCATACTAATTGTCATTGTCACATCAGTGTATGGTACTGAATTTATATAAACCATAACAACTATAGCGCTACATGTAAACGAAACTCTAACTTGTAACTGGAAGATATTACGTTTAAAGGAAACAAACCATTGTACTTCAGACAGCAAAGTAATCATTTAGGTAACATATAGAGGATGCAGCATCTGTAAAAAATATTAGCACATTTATGTCTGAAATTGATAGTCGGAGAAGAGGTTATAGTTAGGCCTGTTAGCAGTGAGACACAGCCCTTGATTCAGGAGCATATATACAACTATGCGCAGCTCCAGTGAACATCGGCCTCTCTGAAGAAACAGGGTTGAGATCCATAAGCGATTATATTTGAAGTTCAGATTTATTGAGTTGCTTTGGATAGGTCAAGAGTTCCAAATAATCTTATTTCCAGACTTCTTACTCTTTGTTGATGGGTTTGGCTGATAATCTCATAATGCTATCTAGGTGGAAATGAATTTGATAGTCCCAGATTTTACGATAAGCCTATAGCCCAGATTCTCATTATGAATATTGATATTACCATTTCTTCCACTTGTATTTCCTGACTGAGTCTGACTCTGCACTGTGAATACAATATTCTGATCTGTGGTGACTTAAATGCATCACTTGACTCAGATTATACAAAATAACAGAGATACGCTATTACCTAAAGTATGTCACGAAATGGTCCTCTTCCTAGCAGCAAAGTCCATATAGGTCACACCTTCAGCTCATGTATTGCCAAATTAAAGGTTGGATAAACCTCTGATGGACCCGTGATATGATTTATCCAATCTTTAATTTGGCAATACATGAGCTGAAGGTGTGACCTATATGGACTTTGCTGCTAGGAAGAGGACCATTTCGCTTGCTGATATTTCTTTACTGGCTTGTCACAAGATGAGCAGGGGGTGTTTGATGGGCATAGGGGTACAGGTTGCGCATGGTAGCAATGTTGATGGATAATTTTCTGGGACGAGAATGGATGGGGTTGTGAGTGAAGAAAGAAGCAAGTGGACAGGAGGGGAAATGGCTACCTAGAAAGTTTCTAGACAACAATGTTCGGTGAGGATAAATACTACACATCCCCTCGGATATGACAAATGCTGATCATGAACAGCAGAAATACACAACATCTGAACTAACATCATATCAACTCACTATGGCCGGTACTAAGTTAAAACTAAGATATATATTGACTACTACGAATAATAACAATACCTATCAGAGATAAAACCATAAGCGAACAATAATTATATCACAAACATGCTCTCATTATAAATACATGAATAAATTCATAGCTAATAATAAATGTATTACGAGCATACTCTCACTGTGAATATAACATACCATTTACGGAATAATATTATGTATATATCAACATTAGTGATAATAATAAACTGTCAAACGGTGTGATACTAATATAAATAATGTTAAAAATATTACATTTTCGTACCACAGTGGCTATCATGGCTCAATGCATGATTCGGCATGCTAATAACTGCATCACATTGGTCTGTAGCTGCATTTCTGCCGAGTACTATAATCTTCATAGTCTTCATAGTCTTTTTACTTCATCAGGCTGAATACAATAAGTCATGTGAATATGATAATGGGAGTAATTCTAATCTATGTACATGATTGAATACAATAATGGTGAAGTAACAAGTATAGTAGAATCATTAGATGGAACATTATATATAAAACATAATTTAATGCTACTATACAAGTACAACAAGATGAACAGTATACAATAGGTGGAAATACCACAATACAGTAAATAGTGTCTGATAGCCACCCAGGATCCACAGGTTATAAGTGTCAAAACCGATGGTGATGCCTGATCACATGACGTCCGATCTACCACTGTCATCATTGTCTCACCATTACCTTGTCTCGGTTGGCCCGTATACACACCAAAATGCATGCGTACATGTGCTGCCGCATGCGGGACGCATGTTGCAGCTTTGCAGGCGCATGTTGTGAATTTGCGGGCGCATGTTGCGGATTTGTGGCCGCAGTACATATAATCCTATAAATGGTACAAATTCAATCCCTTTTCTCATTCCAGCTTAAACATCGCAAAGTGGTTGGACGTGTAACTGCAGAGTAGTTAGGCAGTCAGATTTCTTTGAAGAACCTTGTAACTTGAATACTTGCTAGATTTATCCTATAATCAATATGCCGAGACATAAATGTTTTGAATGTGGTTCAACTTTTAATAGGTCAAATGACCTGAAGCGGCATAAGATCCGATTCCATAACGATGAAGATAGCGAAAATCTAGACAGTGAAGATGAAGAAATGACAGAGATGAAGAGTGAAAATGATGATGAGCCAGCGGAGTCAGAGAGTGAAGACAGTGATGACTCAGCGGAGTCTGAGAGTGAAGATGAAGGTGAAGATGAAAAAGAAGCAGTAGGCAATGAGGAACTATTTACCATGTTCCAAAATATTAAGCAGGTCTTAGAGGCTGAACAATCAGGTTTAGAAGATGAGGATGGTGAAGTGGGCACAGACCCAAATGATGTGGGCAATGTGTCTATTTCCGTATATGCTGATGCTTTAGTTACAAAGTGTATAGACATAATGTTCCAGTGGAGAAGATTACAGAACTCTACACTCATTAAAATAATTCGTCGGGAAATTAAAGATTTTATCGACGAGGGGTACGCATACGATGATGCAGTCTTCTCAACTTTTCGAAAAAGAGTTTCTGATCAAGAAGTACATAAGGAACCATCTAGATGCTGAAGATAATGATGATGATTCTGTCGGTGATAGATCTGATCCATAAGGAATTAGTCATCGATAAAATGGATCTCCAGAACATTGACTGTCTGTTTATGCTACAGTAACTATATGTTTTATCATATGTAATATTTACTTCAATGCAAAAATATGGATACAAATAAACCATTGGCTCTTTATGTGCATGTTGCTTTGATGATTGTATCTGCCCAGCCGGCCCCCTCCCCCCTCCCACCCCCACCCCACCCCTCCCCAATCCCTCGATATACAAATCGGAGTGCTGATGATGTTGGTGGTGGTGACGGTGGGGTTGGCGGTTGGTGGAAATAGGTGTTGTGGTGGATGATGGGGTGGGGTTAATGCTTGGTGGTGGGTGTTGGTGCTTAGTGGGTGGTGGTGCTGGTGGTGAAAGAGGGATGGTGATGGTGGTGATGGTGGTGGTGATGGTAGTAGGTGCTTGCGGTCACAATGTCTAGACAATGGTTAGCCAACTATATTATTTTTGTTGTCAGGGTCTCATTGACTAGGTACTCATAATGCATTCATACTGTGTGTACCCGGACATAGTAATTTTTCCTAGTTTTATTACCTTTAACTGGCTGACTGGCGAGGTGTTAGAGACATTCCAGGGATCTCCGTATCCTGCTAAATATTTTGGTAATGATTTGAGCAAAAGTTGATGCAGACAGTCAAATTACTTTCAAAATATTCACTAAATATCTTGGAAACGATTTGATCGAAGGTTGTTGCTAACACCGCAGTCAAATTATTTTCAAAATATTCGTACAACGCACATTGCCGGCCTTGTAAACAAGTACGCTAGTATACCTCATCCCTCGTGCCAGGCATCACCGCGCTAGCATACCTCATGCCTCCTCCTCCTCACTCGTTCGACCTCAATTATGCGACCGCCTCTACAGTCATTCCAGGGATGTTGTTTTCTGATTTTTCAAACCTAAATCATGGCACATTGGTAGTTTAAGCGAATAGTTTTGATACTAATTTGACATAGGAAGCTACAATTCGCACTAGTGCCTTCATGCGCACAAACTCTTTAAAAAAAGTGCTTTTCAATGCGACAATTTGACATAGGAAGCCACAATTCCGCTTAGTTTCAAAATACTTTTTACTACAACCACCATGGAGCGCATAGACCACCTAATTAATACGTTAAATGATACAAGGGAGCTTGTCATTATTCGTCAACGATGACGATGGTGGACATTGTTCCCACCATTTTTATAACAATTTTTAAAATTTAATAATTAAATGACTGTCTCTTTAAAGACCACTCCTTAAATACGAGATGCATGATTATTATCTATATAATATTATACATCCAACAGCACTTGGTTTACCCATGTATTACCCACACAGAGATGTACTTTGCTCTGTTTTTTTGGAAATTAAATGACTGGTAGGAAGCCACTTAGTTTCATGTTTGAGGGTTTTAGATGAAGGTTAATGTGTTTGCATACAAATTGAAGGATTAAAAGCGAATCATAGATGCATTAGGCACAATAATGAGGTGGTCAGAGAAAACATATTTCCCTGGATACTTTTTTAACACGCACAGATTTTATGCACGTTAACCATTTAACAAACTGATCCATTGCATCTAGCCCGTGGACATATCCAATATTTTTGCCTGCATGTACCACGGAGGGGGAAACAGTCAAATTATTTTCAAAATATACATCAATATCGAGCATTGACATAATTCTTCACCCCTCCTCAACCTCATACTCCCTACTCCTCATCCTACGACCTCCCTTATCAGACCACCTCTTAAACTCTATTCTTTTTACATTACTCTCTTATTTTTACCTTACAACGGTAGATAACCACGGAGGGGGTGGGGGGGGGCGCCGCCGCTACGGTAAAGCGTAAAATACACAACTTTTAAGGGTTAACATTTACAGAATACACAAACTTAGTTATTCATTCACACGATTCGACAGACTTCTAGAATTTGTGCGCGGCTGTTCGCCATTGTTTATTAGAGAACAATAACGAATAGATACACACAAATTTGTGCGTAGCTGTTCGTCATTGTTCTACAAACAATAGGCTACTGAAATGGAGCGTTTTGATTGGTTAAAAACACTTTCTAACGAAAAGAACAATAAGGATCAGAACCCCCCATTGCTACTCACCTGCACCACAGCAAACCAATTTACAGAATTCCAATCAGAATCAAGCGCCTGGAGGAAGGGGGCGTAGCCATTGAGGAAGCTACAACGGAGCCCCCGGGCACGGGAACCAGCGCAACAATAACAATAATGGCAACATGAAGGAACCAATGGACGAGATCAACAAGCGCTTCTCAGCATTAACAAATTTGGTAACCACACTCAGCACGAACCTCGCCACCACTCACTTTAGAACAGCGAACACCACCAACATCGCACTGCCACCAAACACCTGTTTCGGATGCGGTCAGCCAGGCAATTGGAGGGAACGATGCCCTAACCGACCTCCATCAGTAACGCCTGCCCCTGACCGCAGCCCACCGAAACCGGAGAAGCCGTTAAACTCTTAAGGGCACCAATCGAAGAGTCACCTTGGTGCCCGTATCTGCTTCCCATCTCAACTGCGGCCCCCGTACAACAACGTTCGGTGGCCACCTATTACCAACCTAATTCAGCTTTTACACCTACACCAAAACGCACGGCTTCATATATGTCGATGCCTACGATGCCTCCCACATCCGCAGCATCGCCATCCACCTCTATCTCCGCACCTAACAAGCCTTCTTTCCTTTGCAAAACAGCAGTGGTAGGTTGTAGCACCTCAGCTGACACAACGTTTTTGCAAGCACCACGTCCCGCCACCAAGACACTGAATTCTCTGTTTCCCTTGGTGCTTGGTGGTATGCAAAACACCTTCCCGCACAACAGCATCTCCCGCATCCACAGACAGCAGCGACTCAGGAGAAATGGTTCACTCCGCCTTGTGGATTCGTAAACGCCGACGTAGACGGAGGGAAACACATCCCTGGCGGCGTCACTGTTTCTTCTGTGCTTCGCCAAAGCATCCAACAAAGCATTGAAAAAATGGCTCGCGCAGGTAGAGCTTATCCGTCATCCTGTACGCACCGCTGTCTACACTAATACTGCATACCCAGAAACAGCTCCGCCTTTGCCACAGCCCTTACAGCAGCGGCGACGACGGACTGGCCCCTTCCTCACTCATCCATCCACCACATTAAAAGAAGCCATTCGGAAACAGACCGATTTTGTACAGAATGATTCTGCTCAGACACCGTTGTCACGGACGGCGTCATTGGAAACTATTCCACAGGTACACCGCAAGGTAATATACAGGTGTGCCTGTCTGTTTAGCGGTGTTTCCGCCAGTGAAACCATTGACACTAGCGCTTCAATCACAGTAGTCAACAAGCGCTTATGTGAGAGCATCCCACCTCATAAAAAGCCTCCCCCTTAAACCTACAAACATTTACCTACCGACGGCTACGGGAGCTGATGTGCCCGTAGCCGGTGTAGTTAATCTAGTCATCCAAATAGAGGAGATGCAATTCATACAGCGAGTTGTCATCGCCTCTATTCATAACGATGCCCTCCTTGGCTCTGATTTCCTCAGTGCCAGCGAAGTCATCATACATTTCAAACAACAGGAACTCGACATACATGGCCGACGAATACCTCTTGGACCGGCATCATCATTATACGACACGTGCGCGGTGATATTATCAAGTGCCGCCACAGTTGAGCCGAGACAAGAACAAATCTTATGGGCCACCACACCACAGTTAGGAGGCAACACACACATCGCCATGCTGGAACCCGACCCTGATTACATAATCGTCTCACAATGTGCAAGTCCCCGCATGATCGTCGACACTACTAATAAGGAGCATATACCTTTTAGAGTACCAAGAGGGATAGGCTCCTCGATGGGTGCTCTAAACAGGTGACAGTGGCCCGTGAGAGTCCGGGGGCACGTGAAATCAAAGGTATAGTACAGAGGAGATACTGAAGGCCTCCGTGTCTGACGAAGGATGAATTAACATCCTACTGTGGTACCATATAGTCGGCGTATTGTTCGGGCTGCCAAGATTTTTGGTTCATCCTGTCTCGGTAAGTGGGCAATGCATGGTACGTTGATGACAGTCCACACCCAGGACATTAAAATATCTCTAGGTTTTGTGTTCCTTACTAGATGATAGTCCTGCAGGCAAGGCCGGGGAAAATGGTCACAGTTCTTATTCTGTTGGCAGATAGGTACGGGTCTGACCGTCGGTTGCCCCTGAGCATGAGCTCAGATGGTGATCGCTATCGACTAGGTCGCCGGCTGGTCGTCTTGATCATGTCAGTTCATCTGTGTGATCAAGATGGCTCAATGTACAGTCAGGCCATGGCAAGCGTTCGTATTGCGAGTCATGCCTCCTGTGATCAGAGGTCATGAAAAGTGATTCTTTGGGAAGCAGGACGGTATGTATGTGAGACGGTGTAACCTGTCACTTGCCGGACGGGTGGAGCAGTCTGGCTCCCAGGTACCCGTGGGGTGGATGACTTGTCTAGTACGATCTGCGCAGCACATCTCAGCTAAAATGACGTCAAAGAACAATCTACGCGAGGGCCTTAGCTGCGATGCGTCTAGGCGGCATCGCCTCTGTGGTAAGGTCCAGCTGGACTACGGCCCATGCCAAGACGACCTTATTGGCGCCCAGTACTGTGTCTACTCGGCTCGGGAGTTGTCAGTGTGTGCCTTGACTCCGTCCCGGATTATGTCCCCCTAACTTGGACGGGTCTTTATCTCAGGCATATACGGAGAGGTACCCAGCCTAGGCTGCATCCTGTGTAGGGAACTGGGTGTCTGTCCAGCGTGGCAGGGACAGCGAAGCACACCGGGAAGGCCAAAGGGTACAAGTGGTTCAATGGTCCCGCAGACCCCATCACTCTTGAACCAGGAGTATTCCGCAGTCATTTAGTGGCCATTATCTCATTGGAATCACCTACACTTACTGACACACAACAGCATATGACTGATGATTTGCCCGAACATTTACATAATTTATATCTACGTGCCACAGCTGGATTACAGCAATCACAGACACACGAAATTCGGAAACTACTGTACAAATATCGCGATAGCTTTTCCTCCGGAGACATGGATCTCAGAGAAACTCATCTTGTGCGACACTCCATCGACACGGGCAATAACCAGCCCGTGCGTCAACCGGTACGACGTCTTGCCATTCATAAAGAAGCGGAAGCACACCAACAAGTGAACGACATGTTGCGGACTGGTATTATCGAACCCTCAGCATCTCCATGGGCTAGCCCAATAGTACTAGCAGGCAAAAAGGATGGAACCTTGCGGTTTTGCATTGACTACCGCCGCCTTAATGATCTCGGATAGATCAGGCCTTAGATTCTATGTCCGGAGTCAAGTGGTTTTGTACCGTTGACTTAGCTAGTGGTTACTGGCAAGTGGCCATGGATGAAGCTGACATGGAAAAGACCGCATTCGTTTGTAGGGATGGTATTTTCAAGTTCCGCAAGATGTCCTGCGGCTTGTGCAATGCTCCTGGAACTTTCGAATGCCTCACTGAGCAGGTATTAACCACCCTGCAATGGGAAATCTGTCTCTGTTACATCGATGACGTAATCGTCTTCGGACCCACGTTTGAGCAAACCCGTATCAATTTGGACACCGTGCTATCACGTTTCCGCACGGCCAATTTGAAACTCAAACACAAGAAATGTCATCTCTTTAGACAGAGCGTTGAGTTCCTGGGACACGTCATATCCGGTGATGGAGTGGCTACTCAGCCGTCGAAAAGCAGGGCAGTAGCAGAGTG
Source organism: Chaetoderma sp. LZ-2023a (assembly GCA_034401795.1). Taxonomy (NCBI): domain Eukaryota; kingdom Metazoa; phylum Mollusca; class Caudofoveata; order Chaetodermatida; family Chaetodermatidae; genus Chaetoderma; species Chaetoderma sp. LZ-2023a. The sequence continues at coordinate 65,031,097 of CM067374.1, forward strand.
GGCCACGCCCTCTTCAGTCAGAGACGCGGCGTTTTCTTGGCTTATGCCAGTACTATTGCCGTTATATCCGACATTTCAGCGAGAAAGATCGACCATTCGAGTGGATGAGTGCGTGTGAAGGCTCCTTCAGCGTGCTGAAGGAACTCTTGATGACCGTCCCGATTCTTGCTCATCCTAATCCAAACCTCGATTTCATCTTAGACACTATTGGCTATTGGCGCGGTTCTATCTCAGGTCACAGAAGACGGAACGGAGCAGGTATTGGGTTATGGTTCGCGTACTCTGAATAAAACGGAGAGAAAATACGCAACCACCAAGCGAGAACTATTAGCGGCGGTACATTTCGTCAAGTACTATAAACACTTTCTGTACGGGTGCCCCTTTACACTCCGTACAGACCATGCCTCACTACGCTGGCTCAGGAACCTAAAAAATCCGGAGGGCCAGGTAGCGAGATGGCAGGAATCCCTACAACGTTGCTCACGGCAGTCAAATTCCAGCACGGGTTATACCCCTGCTCAGACATTTCTAGAGTATCCATCTATCATCTGATCATGTATGACGGCATAATCAGCTCAACACGTGTAGGATGACGTCACATCAATTACATCATAAAGTGTTCGAAGGCCCGCCATCAAATCTTGAATAGTCTGACACGCTGTATGGATTGAATGTCTTTGTAATTCTTTGCTATTTAATAAACATGATGTTGAATATTTTGAAGCTAATTTGACTGGGCGCTGTTGCTGCCTTATGCAGCAACAACACCCAGTCGATTAGTTTCAAAATATTCAACAACTTACATGTGTAGTCTTCTCTAAATTGATAGTCATGGTCTTAAGAAATCTATCGATCTCAACACGAGCAAGGTGTGAGTGGAGCTTAGCTAGAGATGGGCGGGGCATAGCTAAAACTGGAAAGGTCCATTCCTACAGTTCGTACATAGGGAAAAACAAACGGCTCGGTCTTTTCTGAATAAATGTACTGACTACGTTATCAATATCGATATGTGTATCATAGTACATGTTCATTAAGACCAGCGGTGTCAGTCGCTCCTCTCCCATTGTTGATCGTAACTGAGTTTTATGCCGACGAATGGCGGAAAACGACCTCTCGCCTCCGCAGCTGGTAACTGGGATGACACATGAAATCTGGAGGAGGACAGCTAGATTCAGAAACAAGTCTCGACTACACCCATTCAATGCTTTCAGTTGTGAATCTGGTGGAGATTGCTCACCGGCCCATCTTTCGCGCCAAATTTCAACTCGGGGGCTATTGAACTGGGCAAATTATTTCTATATGCTTCTAAATCCTCTACAATCTTTGGAAGGTCTGTAATATTAGATTTTGCGATATGGCTAGGGATTAGGCTAATCAATGTCGATACTACACTTGTACTATCCGGAGCGAATCGCTCGCACATCTGGCAGCTGGCGTCATCAATAAATGGGATGGCAATTGATCTCTTGTAGAATTCTAATGGTGATTGGGCTGGATGGATTGATCGATGTATATTTCTCCCCTTAGCTCGGGGGACGCTCTCATTTGTACCAAGTTTGCCAGCTAGGTCCTGAATGTACCAAAGAACGAATCGGTCATCAATATCCGTTCTGAGCATAGCTATATCCCTCTTAACGTCTGCCAATAATAAGTACGCTGACCTGATATCGATGTCCCGTTTTTGTAGTCGTATCTTTATTTCTCGAGAGGCTGAAGGACATTTCTCAATATGATTAATGATATGATCATCTCGAAATTGTCAAAACTTGCCAATATGCCTTGGGCGCGAGTTTTCGTATCACCGTCCCAGTTCCATTTCTCCTCTATTAGTTTGCAAATTTCTTCATCCTCGGAATAGAGATGGGGGTTGATAATGGTGTCACATATAGTCTGAACTGCATTGGACAGATCCAGGAAATTATCAATTGCTTCGAAGTGCGCTACCCATCTTGTCTTACTACGTCCTTTCAACTTGTGCTGCCCAGTACTATCTTTTTGCTCTTGACGATCTCTTTCGGCCAGAATATCAATCACACGTTCAAAGAATCCCTTGAAGAACAGATACGTCTCATTTATTTCCGTAATAGCTTTCCCAATCTGGGGTAACTTTGATGCTGAGGCAATTATCAAATTTAACTTATGACTATTACACGGCGTGTACACTGCATTAGGACATCTCTACAAAACAGTCCTTGAAGGCCACGATCACCAGATGACATTGCAGCTGTAATGTCGTAAGCCTGTCCCCTCACATTTTCTAGTTTAAGCCCGCAATTGACAAGTTGCCCTTTAGTGGTCTCAACCAGATATGCAGCTGTTCCCCGACTGGCATAAGTAAAGTCAAGTAGGCCTTCTTTGATCTCGATGTTCCCCCCATTAGGCTTCAGGTATCTTAGACACAATGAGAGAATATGCTTATTGGCGATGTCATCTGTGAGTTCATCTGCTATTATGCTATAGAAAGGGCACAGTTTATCATTGATGTTGCTAGTTATCAATTCCTGCATGACATCTTTAAGAACATCCAATGTCTCATTGTGTATCGTCTTAGATGTATATTTAGCATTTGCCGGGCACGTATCTAAGAAACATTTCAGATTGGTATCAGTCTTTGCACGAAATTCAATCAACGCATGCAAATTACCCTTGTTTGTGTTAGAATCCGCAGTGCAGTCATCTCGGTGACCACACAATGCTGAACATTGACGACCGAAGTGAATTATGCAATCAATAATGCTTCCCAAGGCAGCCTTGTTGAGTTCAAACTGCTTCTGGGGTTGATGTTCAAGCTGAAAGTCGATTCTCTCCTCTGGCTTCTCAAGGGTCCTTATGAAATTATCAGCAACTACAACAGATGATTTGTGGTACGAGGTCAATTCATGAGAATCAAGAACTCCATTTTTGCCACGGGCACTACGGAAGTCAGTGAATCGACTATCGATCAACGCTCCAAACATACACCTCCTGCCACCAGGGTGTTGGGCAAAGAGAAAGCAGGGCAAACAGTAAACACCATTGTCCGTCTTTGACTATACAAGCCATTTGAACAGGTCCAACCAGGAAAAGTTGAATTTTAAGTTCTTTACTTTGTATGGTCTCACTGGGAAGTTGAATTTTCGATCAGGGCGAAAATGACACTTGAGTAATTGCAATTTGTCACTGTCGCTTATATCTAATCTTTTACATAACCAACATCACTGAAGGCACGGATCGGGTCGTCAATACTGTTCTGTGGTTCGTCTGCTGTGGTTTGAATCGTCTGTGCAGGTGTTCCAGCATTCTCATGAACTTCTGTGTGGGTACTAGTAGCCTGAAGAATATCCGGCTGAATCGCCATGTTGGTGACATCACCAAGACATCACCAATTTTGACCCTCTTCGTAAAGAACTCATTTATGGAAGCTTCGTTCCGTTTCTCCATATTGGACCTGCAGGAAAACATCGAATGTGAGGACATTCAGCACAGGGAGTAATTCGTGGATGTGATGATAATGTCAGTGGATTAATAAATATATCTAATCCTGAGCTGCAACTATAAAGCTTACAAAAACGCCAGGGTCGTAGTCTTGCTTAATTTGATGCACATAATTGTGATTAAATCGGCCACCTGTAAAATGGGAAACCAGAAACCAAACTCCCAAAAGTGCCCCTCTAAGCTGATATTGCCCCATTTGAGAAAACATGTCAAGGACCATGCAAAATGAAATAGACTACTGTAGTCACTGAAGCAAGTAATGCACATAACCAAATAAACTAGACGGCATATGCCGTTGAAGCCGCGATCTTTTAGGGTTGATGAATTAAATATCAATTGAGTTGCGGGCGGAGCCTAATCTAAATCTCGTCTTGCAAAGCACCTTCCTAGGGGTAACCCACATACCAGATTTGGTTGAATTCCACCCATCAGTTTGGGAGGAGTTAGCGTGACGGACAATCAATGTGACCTTTTGACTCCTGTCACGCTGCCTTGAGGGTGGGGCCCTAATCTATATCTCGTCTTGCAAAGGGCATTCATATTAGTAACACACATACCGAATTTTGTAGAGTTCTACGCAACGCTTTGGGGTGAGATGCATTATAGTCAATTTGACCCTTTGACCCCTATCACGCCCCCTTGGGGCAGCCTAATCAAAATGTCGTCTTGCGAAGTGCATTCCTATGGGTAACCCACATACCAAATTTGCCCCCCCCCCCAACAGTTGAGGAGTTAGCGTGTTGGACAGATGGACGAACCGACGAACAATGGATCCTATGGTGTAGGATGGATGTAATGATGGTATAGAAGCATCTTGTGAAGGTCCATTGTGATCGCATAACCCCTTGATGAATTAAATCTCATTTGTAAAAAACATTTTGAATGAAAACCTTAACGTTGAGTGTATGCTCATGGAGGAACGGAATGACGGACAGACACAGACGGACTGACAAAAAGGATCGCATGGTGTAGATCGGAGGTGTTGATGGTATAGAAGCATCCTGTGAAGTTTCATCATGATCGGATAACTCCTTGATGATTATCAATTGAAAAACCTGTACATTTTGAGGGTTTGGCCACGGTGGAACGGAGGAACTTAGTGTATGCTCACGGAGGAACGGAATGATGGACGGACAGATGGACTAACACAGCATCACGTGGTGTAGGATGTATGTAATGATGGTATAGAAGCATCCTGTGAAGTTTCAACGTGATCGGATAACTCCTTGATGATTTAAATATCAATTGAAAAAACTGTCCATTTTGAAGGTTTGGTCACGGTGGAACGAAGTCTATGCTCGCGGAGGAATGGAAGGATAGACGGACAGATGGACTAACAAACGATCACATGGTGGAGCATGTATGTAATGATGGCATAGAAGCATCCTGTGAAGTTTCATTATGATTGGATAACTCCTTGATGATTTAAATATCAATTGAAAAACTGTACATTTTGAGGCTTTGGTCACGGTGGAACGGAGCAACGGAGGAACGGACTAACAAAGGCTCCTATAGAGCCGCTCGCTGATCGCGGTCGCGGCTAATTAAGATGGCTAATGGCGTTTGAGTACACCTGTAGCATGTTGGTACCTTAAGATGAGTGGTCGTACTGGAGAATGATTTGTGCCTTTGTACTCTGAAGATAATAATTGAGAAATTGTGTGAAGTCAATAACAAGCATATATCGTCTTCATAGCCTAGAGCAAGGGCTGTAAAAACATTAAGACAGCCAATTGTTTGATGTCATGATACAGATGGGATTCTCAAAGCACGGTACCGTGGACAGATGGCAATAATCAAATGGGATGTCATCAATGTGATGTAATAAATAAGATGCACTCGAGGGAGATGATAACTCACACCATTTGGTATACCCGTATAGACGCATGACCTAGATAGTTGACCTTTTGACCTTAAACTCATTCATAGCCTACCCTTTAATGATATGGCCGTGATCGCCAAATTAGGTGATAATATTATATCTTCGTGTATTTTTAAGGTATGGACGGAAACATATTTTCTGACCTGTACCTAGTTACCTAGATATTTGACAGTTGGCCCTCAAACTGTAACCATTTCAACCAATTGTTATTATGAATCTATATGCCAAACTAAATCACTTTACCTTCGCGCACTCAGAACCGATTACGTATGAAAATGTTAATATCCGAGATGTAGGCCTACTTAGTAATCACGTGACCTAGCTACTTGTCCTTTTGACGTCAAACTGTAAAGATTTTTACAGTGACATTATGAAGGCTAGCTGTATGCTAATCTAATTGATTCTATCTTTTTGTGATCCTGAGCTATTGGCAAAGATATGTTTTCGGAGATGCGTGGTACTTAGTGATCCTTCGACCTACATAATTGGCCTCAAACTCAAAGAGCACCCGGACATTCACAATGTGAATGGAAATTTGGTGATTCTACCTTCTTGCATTCAATAGACACGCTGTGGATAATCAAACGCTTAGTGGCAGACGCACAAACGGCAGCGCCCGCAATACTCACGCTGCCTTTGGCGGCTTGAGTAAATAAACAGTAATTTTAACAGATCTGAAATACCAAATTCTTTGTTATTTAAAGATTAATTATATATGGTGAATATTTTGAAACTAATGTGACAGAAGCTGGTGATGGCAGCAAACGACCCCAGTCAATTTGGTTTCAAACTATCCAAACATCTTTCCAGTATAGTTCTCTTGAAATTCAGATTCTTGAATTTCAGCTGTAAAGGGTTAATGTTTCAATATTTATTTAGTTACCTTTAGCAATCAATTCAATTTAAACTTCTGTATTGATTCTTAAACAGAGCAGTCTGCTGAGCTATTATTGTATTCTCGTGTACATTGATGATTCGCTATAGGTGCACCATAGCCATGGCAACACACGCTGATCTGACTTGATACTAAGCGGATTAATTAGTAGGCCCACACAGCCCTGAAATTACAGGCACAGCCTAAGTAATACGTATTAACTGTGGCGAAGGTCAGACGTGCAGCTACAGCAGCATAAATGTTGGCGAAATGTTGCTACGTTCGCTTTGTAAATGTCACGTGGCTGTGTTTGACGTCATCATATTTGGTCTTGTTTGACGTCATTATATTCGGTCTTGTTTGAAGTCATCGTATTCTGTCTTAATTAGCTCATTCAGTACTATTGACGTCAATATTGGGTCATCGACGGAGCCTACTTGTCGGCATTGCATGAGCGCGATATGCAAAAAAAGATTTTGCTCGTCGTGAGCAGGGGTGGGTCCGGACCCAGTGCCCCCCCCCCCCTCCCCCGGTTCATGCTATGCCCCCCCCCCCCCCCCATAGAGTTACCACACGCGGAAGCTGAGGCTGACCCAAGCCATGCTTCCCGTAAGGTGGAACATATGATGAATAGCATGGAAGTGAAGAGGCTAGATGAAGCCTTGGCGTGTCTAGAACCGCAAAACCGTACAACGAGGTGTACCCGACCACCTCCCAAAAACGCGAAACCACACCCCTCCCATGGGACACCCTCTCCAGTAGTCCCACCACCGCCATCACTCCAATTCTCGTCCCTCATCTATACACCAAGTTCGGACATCACCGGCGCAGTCCATTTCACACTCCACTCATCGTCTGTTGACCGCCAATCTTCAGATATGAGAGAGAGACTGCTGCTACAGAGGAGGTGGCATCCCGCACCGCACCGACCAACATTACCCCCCCCCCCCCCCCCCCCCCCTGCGGTGGGCAGGGAAGCAGCCTGCTCAGCAGACTCTCGGCTCGAATTTTCCCAGTGTCTAAAATCTACGACAGGACACCAACCGTCGTGTAACGGGAAATGACCACATCCCCTGTCCAAAGGCCACCTCATCCATTAGGCCTACCATACTCCCCGTGAGCAGTCAGGACATCACACCACAGACAGAACGTCATTACATACAGAATACACTTGCCCTCAAGGCTGAATACTTCAATTCATTATTGCGCGTACATCACATACATACTCAGTTATACTCAGCGTAACAGAGACATTCAACACCGGCCACAATATCGTTTAGCAGCACCTACCGGTATTAATTAATTCCCGGTGGAGACATAAAAAAAACCGCGACAGTTCCACCCGCACAAGATGCGGGAGAAATAATATCAGCATGTACACGTAATAACAGTCAATATTATTAAGAGAGCAAGATGCCCGCATTGTCGTCAGTCACGAGTAGGATTTTGCTATCGAAAAGTTGAATTCGAAAATGGATTGATCAAAGTTACGACAGCATCCGACAGGTCATCTGCGCTCTAAAGTAACTCTGTCCCGCCCACGGGCTCGGCCATTACAGAGTGAAATACCCTCAAGGTTCGATAAAGTTGACATCACGCCGCCTCCCCCACTCCCGCACACCGAGAGGGATAGGCTCCTCAAGGGACAGGCGGCAGTGGGCTCGCAAGGGTCCGGGGGCACGTGAAATGGAGTGTATAGTGCAGAGGAGATACTGAAGGCCTCCGTGTCTAATGAAGGATGAATTAACATCCTACTGTGGTACCGTCTAGTCGGCGTATTGTTCGCGCTACGAGATTTTTTATTCATCCTGTCTCAGTAAGTGGACATGTGTGGTACGTGGATGACAGTCCACACCCAGGGTATTGCATCCCTCTCTGCAAACCTCCGGGGGGGGGGGGGGGTATCGGAGATGCCCTGCAGGCAAGGCAAGGGAAAACGGTCAAAGTTCGTATTCTGTTGGCAGATAGGTACGGATCAGACCGTCGGTTGCCCCTGAGCATGAGCTCAGATGGTGATCGCCGGCCGGTCGTCTTAATCATGTCAGTTCATCAACACGTTTCTTGAGTGGTCAAGATGGATCAATGTACAGTAAGGCCATGGTAAGCGTTCGTAATGCGAGCCATGCCTCCCGTGATCGGAGGACATGAAAAGTGATTCTTTGGGAAGCGGGAGGGTATATGCGTGAGAGAGGCATCACATGAATGCGTCGTGGGCCATGTGGCCAGAGAGGACACCCATGCGAGCTATTGTTTAGAAATCTTTAGCTAAATAAAGTTGAAAGCACCAAAATATATTTAAAAAAAGAGAAAAGACCTGGAAGAATAATTCCAGGTCAAAAATTAAAACTAAAAGTATGCCTCCCCTCTCCTCTTTGGCACCTCTATGTGCTCTGTCTCTTAAAAATGCGCGTCTACTGCGTCACTACTCCTCTCCGGCCACACGCCTACCCGGGAAGCCTATAATTCCCACCTAGCATACATCCGTGCGTCGATCCGCAATGCGCGATCGTTTGCAATGGATGCCAAACTAGGAGGGGGTGGTGTAGCTCAGATCGACCGGTCGGGTACCAGCCGTACCAGCTAAGCTGGGTACGCGCCGTCCATCCTGGATTCGTTCCCTGAACACGCCCCCCCCCCCCTGGGTAGAGCTATAAGCTTATATGGGCCTATGAGAGAAACCGCGTTGTAAAAACGACTAAGTTCGTTAAAGTGCATGGCGCGTATGCGCACGCTTAATACTGTTTTTGACAGAGCGTGTATTTTACGACCAAGATAGGATGACCTTTTAGTGTACCGAGAAGGTACAATGTAATCCTTTTTAATTACTTCTTCCCGCCTAATTTGGCATTATTCAAGACCAGAATTCGACAGGATTTCCAAATCTGTAAACCATTTCAAAATCGGTTAAGAAATGGCCGAGTTATCCACGGAAAACCCCTGTCTGGGCATGATATTAAGATCTGCCACACCCTCACGGGAAGGACATTCACGGTGGGTATTCGTCTCTCTTACCCCCACCATAACGATAGATCAGTTACCTAAAAATGCTTTTGTGGAAAGTAACCAATGTCCTGTGACGTGTTATGTGGTTACAGAGCGAGATGTCCGGATTCTTACCCAGTTCGGAGGTTTTGCAAAGTAACATGTAACACGCTGTCTTCAGATTGATGTCTTAGGGCAGCCATTCTCAATGACAGCCGTATCTAAAAAGCTAGGTAGATGCGAGCCATTTGCGGCCTAAAATAGTTCTTGTCTCTAAAAATTAAATATTAGGTTAGGCATAGAAGGCCCGCATAAATAAAAGCGGCAACTACTAATTCAGCATATTGAGAATTACATGACGGTGATGTGGGAATCCTTCGGGGATCGCTCGTCCCATCTTCACGTAAAACAGTACACAACCTTATAGTCATGATTTCACTAGGTATGTTTTTTCTTTAAAGCATTTTGGTTGAATATTAGAGTGGGCCCTTTTCGGCCAAAACTCTTCTCCCGCTTTAAGCGATGGCGACATTTTCCCGTGACATAGGCCCGCGCGAGGCACTTGCCTCTTTCAAGGATTCAGTAATGACAGCCCGCACGAGGATAATACTCCTCACCCAAACTAGCACTAGGAGTAGTGGCCGCGTGAGGCACATGATTATCCGACACTACAAAAGATAATTTTCTTTCCTTTCAACTTAGAGGTATAATAGCTTATATTAAGTTAATTAGTTATCTCGTGTACGGGAGCCTCCCTTACGGGGATACCTCTGTGGACCTACGAGTCTGTGTGGTACCTCCGGGAGCCCCACGTTTAGAAGTTCATCAGGCTGTCTCTATATCTTGTATTTTCGTATGCTCATTATATTTATCTAGCATACTTGACGTCTGTTTAGGTAAAAATATTGTATAGACTTATGTTAATTAGGTCACCAAATCAAATCTTGTAAGTCCATAGATCACAAAATTTCTATCGACAGGCATACTGGTGACACACTCTTGGGAGGAGACTGTAGTGTTTAATGTTCGCGACGATGGTCGCACGGCCCCACCAGAACGATTGAGTTCCACCGGCCTTAGGAGCCGGTCTTTGTTACATGTAGGGCAGTGTCGTACAGGATCCGTCACCCCGAGACTGGAAGCTAACCAGCGTCATCATTCATCGTGCACTTGCGGCGTGGCGAGTCGACACCAGACACCGGAATGGCCTGACACTACCCCGCGAGCTACAATCCGCACAGTTGACACTGATGTAGTTGTGCTTGCGATATCAGTAGTGCATAAATTGGATATAGAGGAGCTCTGGGTAGAATTTGGCACCGGTAAACATCTTATTGCTGCTCATGCTATATTCAGGCTATCGGTGTCAATAGAGCAAGGGCCCTTCCATTCTTCCATGCATTCACTGGGTGAGATACTGTTTCTTCGTTTCGTGATCACGGAAAAGTCAGTTCATGGGATTCTTGGAACAGCTTCCCAGCTGTGACGCCATTCTTTGAACAATTGAGCACAGTGCCTGATCAGCCAAAAGGTATATGTTTGTAAACACTACAACGGTTCATAATAATCAAGCGCATGTACGAAAGTCAATATGGCATGGCAATACCTGTTCACAAAAAGGGGAGAACCATGGAAAAGCTTCCACCATCGCAAGCAGCATTCACCCAACACGTACTCAGGGCTGCCTATCAAGGTGGTCACGTTTGGGGTAACTTGTTAAACTGTGATCCAAATTTGGCAGTGCCCGAAGAATGGGGATGGATGAAATCAGATGACTGCTCATTCTCCCCATTGTGGACGACATTTCCTCAAGTATCACAAAGTGCGCTTGAACTTGTCAGATGCTCTACTAAGCGATGTAAATGCTTCAGAAATTCGCTTGAATGCACGGCATTTTGTAAATGTAATGGTGAATGTGAACGCCCCTGAGAAAAATGAATCAGTGGTCAAAATAAGTGACGATCTAGTTTTGCATATACAATATGAACTACTACCAGTTTACTGTTCTTGGTCTTGCCCGGTTCACATTTTCTTTGACAGTGATGCACGATTATAAATATTTGAGTGTTACTTATAATTATAGTCATATTAGATTGCAAATATACTAATCAAGAGGTTACAGCTATGTGGCATATGCACCTGCTATTTAAAACTGTAGTATGTGAACGACTCTGATATAGTATTCATTACTTGATCCCGTTTAACATACCATTTATTGTTCTTGATGTTGCCCTTACATTAGTAGTTAGGCTAGCATTTTCATTGACATGACAGTTACACAATTGTAAATATTTGAGTGTTTCTTATAGTCAATATTAGTTTGTAAATATAGTAATCAGGATGACGTTTAATGTTTGTAATATATTGATGATATTCTGTTTGATTACGCTTAATGTCCTTTGGTTATTTTGACACAAGCGCGCTATATTGTAACCTAATTACTTGTTTACCATCCTAAAATGGATTGCAAACATGCAACGACATTCTAGAAGCAATTTGGTGGCAGTTTAATGAACCAATTCATAATAAAACAATGACTATTTAAATCTAAACGATTGATATTTATAACGGAAGTGACATGTCCACTGCGCATGCGCACAAATAAAATGTGACAATGGCTCTATAGCCTAAAATGATCAGCATAAGAAGCTATAGTTGAGTATGTTTACTGTGGGCACGATCGTAGCTCTGGATAATGGCCCTTTCCAGTTTTAGCTATGCTCCGCCCATCTTTAGCTTAAGCTACACCCACGCTTCTCCCGTGTTGAGATCTATCGATCCCGAACGCCCTAACTATCAATTTCCAGAAAACTATACAGGTGAACTGTTGAATATTTTGAAACTAATTTGACTGGGCGCTGTTGCTGCCTATGACAGCAACAGCGTCCTGTCAAATTAGTTTCAAATTATTCAACAGAACGTTTATAAAATAGTAAAGACATAAAATTCGTGCAACAAAATGGAGTCCGTTTTCAATTAAGCGTCCGTGACGTACCTAATTTACGTCGTTTATGACGTCCTCCTGCACATCGCGTCGTTGATTATGACGTCATATGGATAAACTGGACACGTTAATTAACCTTTCATGGTGAAACCTGCGGTGATTTTGAGGAATGTGTATTTGCGGACCAAGAAACCATTTTTGAAAATTTACCAAACATGTGTATAAGGTGGGTCGAACTTAGCTAGAAATGGGCGAGCATAGCTAGAAGTGAGCCCGTTCATTGGGTTCAAATCAACATACCAACGTATTGTATATTCTTTCTATCTTGATACTTCTCATATATTGAAGCGTCTTCTCACACGCACGCACAAACGCACGCACTCACAAACATCTCCCCACGTTCTCGATATTATCCAGCATATTATTTAAAACAAATATTTATCGTTGGATCTTTCGTAGTAGTATCTGCGTTCCTGCACCCATTACGAAACATTGTGGGCATATAGAGAAACTAAGACAAGCGTCCATCGTTAGAATTCAGCAGCCGCAAAATGAACACCAAAGTAATGATGTCAAACGTCCATAGTTCAATTCAGAAGAATAATGGAATACTGATGTTCACCAGTGCAGACGATATTAAGCTCATACATCAATTACAATAAAGAAGAATGCCTAAATGAACAAATACGTTATACCTATCAGAAGAAAATCTATGCCCAAATGAAAGAAAATATGGGGAACGCCGAAATTGAATTCTGCTTGTTGAATTGTTGTCCTGCAGCGCCGATTATCTTACAGCTTTAATCGATATGATATGAATGCAGCAATATGTGCGTCTTTTCATTGACGTCGATAACCAGTCGTCATAATGACAGCCTATTCTCCCTCCACTTGATTCCCATTGTGTACCGGCGCGCCATTGTCCGTAAGTTATGGGGAAAGAATGGAGGCGAAAGAAAGTCCATTATCTTACGCAGTCATGCGCAGACAGCACACGATGGAAACTGTCTGCTACTTCAGGCACTTTATTCTCGCTGTAACAGAAGTTTTCTTGGGCAGAATAGTGATATCGTTCTATAAGTTACAGGAAACTTTTACCCATATTTCATTCTGAATGTGTAGAGAAAAGAATTTACTTGTTGTTCTTGATGAAGCTGAATCCTAATGTGCTGGATATGAATACAACTTAACGGATAATCATTGCTGCTGTAGACAGCAACACCGGCCAGTCAGTGTTTTCAAATATTCAGATTTCAACATAGGTTTGGAATGACAACGGGTAGGAGAGGAGGGTTTGGCGCAAGCAATGGCATTTTTCTTGTTCTAAACAGGCTACTGGATATCGTCATTCTCGTGAAAATAGCGAATCTGATACACGTCCAAATATGACAGGCGAGAAATTGCCTTTACATTGCTATTGTCAATTTGACATACTGGAGCTTAATTTGAAATATGACTGGATTGCCCACGATGTTATTACAACTTGTGAACACCAACCTTTAACCGAGTAACACGTCGGGCATAGTGCCACATATTGCGCGGAAATACTTACAATAGAGGGATCCGATCTGTCACTCAAGTATGCGACATCAATATCAAATACGTCACATGTTAGCTGACGTCACAATCAAAATGACGTAGCCCCGTTACAATAATTGAAAAAGATGTCACAAAGGTGGACGCATCCTATGTCTTTGATGAATTGACAAATTAATAAACGTTCTGTTGAATATTTTGAAACAGCGTACCTCTATAGTTACCTAAAGATTTTGGCCTGGGAATCAGGTTTCAGAAATGTCTTCATCTATTCTTTACGAGCATCATACCGTCGCACTGACGAACTTCACACATGAAGCAGCTTGACCTTAGCCCACACACACTGTTACTTGTGACAGACGAAATAAAATGAATGTACACATCAGATTGAATGTATGTTAGGCTTATAACGTCTTCCTGTCCTGTAACGTATTGGATATTAATATCTAACGTACTTAAACCGATGAATGAACTAAGTAATGGACCTTTCGAGTTCATCCATCCATCATAATACGTCATAATTAACTATGTGACGTGTTGATCTAATTAAGACGTCATAATCCTGTTATGCCGACGACTATGATCACCCGGGCATGTACTGGGCCAATTCTAGTTTAGCCATTCATCACATGGCGTTATAATCAACTACGTGACGTGTAGGCATCACCAATGACGTCATGCATGATGTAGATACGTTCGTCATGGCCACATATTTGGTGACGAACTAAGCATTGTTGTACGAATTGTATGTCTTTACTATTTAATGAACATGCTGTTGAATATTTTGAAACTAATTTGTCTGGGCGCCATAGGCAGCAACAGCATCCAGTCAAATTAGTTTCAAACTATTCACCAGCTTATCTGTAATGGGCGGGGCATAGATAAAATTGGAAAGATCCATTAACCATCCCTTTAGCACTCACATTAGTCAAAAACGGCTTCTGCAGTGCCCTTGGGAAATGACCATTTGCAGACCAAGAGACTATTTTTGAAAATTGACCACCGGATTGACTGGCTCGATAAAGGAGACAATCATTACAGTGGTAAATTCTAAAAAATAGCCTTCTCTTGGTCTTCAAATGGACATTTTCTATGAGAAAATCGAAAGTTTCTTGAACAAATCCAAGTGTTAAAGGGTTACGGCTTGGGCGAGTGCACAATGAATGGATATAATTCTCTTATTAATAAGCATGATATAACATCTGGGTTAATTACTACGCTGAAGCGATCTAACTATTATCGTTTTTTGGCTAGGATAGATTATAGTAGCAATAGGATAGTTAGAGGAACCGAGGCAAACAAGCATCGATGAGTACGGATGAAAGTCCATTAGCTAGAATCATGTGACCAGCGACGTATTTATCTAGTAACCTTGTCAATAGACAGGCTATATTTGATAAATTCTCTCTATTTAAAAGTCGTTAGTATAATCGCTAACATCAATCATGGCTATTCTCAATGAAACTGATATGATTCGTGTTCATTATATTCACACATTAAATTCCCGGCAGACAGATGAGCTGGATGAGACCCTGATAACGCAGGGTACTGGGCAAGTACTGGACCAATGCCTGGTCAATACGGACCGGCATTGGCCTAGTAACGACCTTGTAAGCTGCGTTATCGGGGGGGGGGGATGGGTGTATATTCTTTAGGGTACTTTAGCAATACATATAATCCGGCGACCAGGATTGAACTAGGAATACAACTGGTCCAAGCAGGGCAAATGTTCTGATTCGCGACTGGATCAACGAGTTGGGCTGGGGGTGGGGGGGGCGGTGGTCTTGGAAAATTGGATGCTTCAAGAGGCTATCTCTTGCAATCTTAGTGATATAAATAGGTTTTATTTATGACTTCGTTGCAAGTAACATAGAATAATACACATGCAACTATATAGAAATCGTATCGTTGTTTAGAATCTTGAGAAGCTTCAATTCTTTCCAGACCCTGAGTAAATTGGGGTCATCGGAATAAGCCCTGATTGCCATGCTCGTGGTTCTACCAAGCTAATGACGCTGTGGTGTAAAAGTGTAAGTCGAACTTCGCTTGTGCTGTGTCAGCTAAATCTGCCTGAGTCCACTATATAAATCAATCAGTCGTGATTAGCGCGGCGCGACAGAAAGTTCGACTTATAAAACGGGCCTTACTTACTCCTAAAACTACTTTAGTTGCAAATTGGGGATATTTGAGAAAATCTGTCTAGGATTTCCATTTTTTGGCATCTTCAACAGATTGAAGTTTTCCGATACCTATTCTTCTTGCTTATTAACGCTTCGCTTCCCACGGCGGTAAGGCCTGTATGTGTGGTTGCTGCGACAACCGGTCTTACCGACGAGGAAAGTGATCGATACGAGCTCGCCTCGTGTATAGATGTAAGTCACGATATTTATGTTCGTATCTGGGCCTGATCTGACTGGTATAGAAGTCGGTGGTTCGTGACGGTGGTCTTCCGTCGATTCCAGAATTATTCAGCAACAACCCAAACTCTTGCTTCGAGGATATCGAAGTGATAATTTTATTTTACTAATATCCTATACTTCCCTATCAATTATGGGTGGCTTATACTACCACCGATATATCTCCCTATCAATTATGGGTGGCTTATACTACCACCAAATACTTTGAAGGAGAGCTGACTTTTATACAACACGAATACTGGTTACTCTATCGTTTCAAAGTTGCTTTCCCCGATTCGCTAAATCACTTTTATCAAACACTGTTCTTGGCTACTTAAAGCCATTCACCAAGAACTTGTTTGATTTTCGACGAATTCAGTTCCACAGAACTATACGGTCTCGAGGCTAGCTTTACCTAAGCGCAATAATTTTCGGACTCCCGACCAAAATTGAAAGTTCCCCTTATGTACTGCTTCGCCATGTTCGGGTCGTTACACCCCACCCTTGGAGCCCCCGCCCCCCCTTTGCCTCGTTTTGCTTACTACTCTTATAAAACTTTTGACCAATCCATTTCGGCCATTTGCGTACTCCGAGGATGGACCTGAACATTGGCAAAGCAGTATCATTTGGTTCTTGAGTGATGGGATCTGTCGGATTTCGGTTTCAATGATGGATATTGCTTTGGCAACTATTCCTAATCTCAAGCTTAATGGCTTACTTGACGGACGCCCTCTGTCAGTTTTTCGTCTAGTTTTCTACTCTACCTGGCGCCGGACGTTACCACGTCCTTGTCCGGCCCCTTGCTCATTAGGCTTGCGCCTGCATTTTACAAGGGTGCCGTGACGTAGCGGTGACGTGGTGACCATGTGGCCCGCCTGACTCACCAGCATCTGGTGTTGTTGGTCGCTTTTACAGAAACTCGGTTACCATTATCACGGTCCCACGGTAAGTCGGTCACTACGTCATTTCTATGAGTCATCCAGACTATGCTACTTGTACTCTGTCCGTAGCACCCTACCGACGCTCCTGCCTGAATATTTGGAAACTATCGGTCATAATTTCTGCCGAATACCATACAAGCTTGTGCTTCATAATTTCTGCCGAATACCATAAAAGGTTGTTCCGCTGCTACAGCAATAACTTTCATCTTTTAATTACCGTCAGATACCATCGACTCACAACCCTAGGTCCTTCTCTATTCTATCCAATTTCACTCAATGTTTCGTTATAGTTTCGCGTCAGTTTCGCATCGACTGATGCCCCTTTTGATGCATCTAGTTATCCGTTCTTAACTCATCTGGTATTCACAAATACAATAATTTCACTGGATCACTGGGATCTTATCCTGCAAATATAAGATGTCACCGGGGTCATGACTCCCCGTACGACAATCCGATATCCACATACGCCCCGCAACCAAAGTTAATTGACCATCTCTCTTAAGGCCCTAAGAGAGTGTCAACTAACTCGTTGTGCCCTATCAACAACCCAAACCTATACCAGTAGCTCCGAACTGATACCACCTGAAATCGCCGAAACTACCAACAATTCCCTAGCCCACGTTACAGCTCGATATGCTATACACACATACTTGTCCGAGTAGCGGAATACTCGGAAATACGTTAGTAGCAGTCATTAGTATATAGCCAATAATTATACAAACATACATGTCCGGGTAGTAGAATATCATGCGCAATTGACCGCCCCCGGAAACACATTAATAGCATCATTAAACCGTGGACGTAACCCGTCTCACGCGTAACTTAACAATAAAGGCGACGCAAACAATAGACATTAAACGATAAACATAATCTTAATCCTACAGTGCAAATAATCATTACTGGTCATACAATAGGTCCTATATCAAGTAATAAAATAATCACCAAATAGTGTTCCATTAACAGCATATAAAGTTCACACCAACGTCACGTTGATGATATCTCCATATAGTCCCTGTTTGTGTTAGGATTGTCAATGTTGACGTATTCTGCCATCTCAATCCAGTCGGTAGCCGTCGGGTCGATCTCAGTCCGTGCAGTAGCATTAGGCGACGACCCGGCTACCATCCGCAGCGGCTCCGGTAGAGCTGCAGGTCTCTGGGGCTGCTGGGCCTGACTAGTCAGTGCGCTGACGTGAATTGCAGTATGCGGTACACTACTATGGGCCGCACGTGGCTTGCATTTAAGCGCATTCCACAGGCGTGACAACACGCCACATTTATATAATATAAGCACAATCACTATTACAACTACG
The DNA here is from genome assembly GCA_034401795.1 of Chaetoderma sp. LZ-2023a. Classification (NCBI taxonomy): domain Eukaryota; kingdom Metazoa; phylum Mollusca; class Caudofoveata; order Chaetodermatida; family Chaetodermatidae; genus Chaetoderma; species Chaetoderma sp. LZ-2023a. Next base: position 65,049,438 of record CM067374.1, read on the forward strand.
AAGGAACCCGTTGAATATGATACGAAAGAATGTACCCCAATGCCATCGACCATCACTGGATCGATCATGGATAACGGTGCTAGCGGCACGTACTTAGACTTTTGTAAATGGTTCCACGGTTGTAGCTTTAAATGGTCAACTATCATGGATTGATTTAGAACGCTGGACACATCCAAGTGGGGCATTCCAATGGCTAGGCCTATTCGAGTGTACGTCCGACTATAAGACGCTACAGGCTCGAATCGCCAGCCCCTCCCACTATACCCGCATTCTCCAGACATCAATGCATACACACCATTACTAACCCTACACCGGTCCGTCAGTCGTCCGTCGCAATGGATTTCCACCGTCTCGACGAACGTTTGCAACACTACTCCGATTTTTCCATTGGCAAATAATTTACTAGTGGTTCGACTTCGTTAGTTGAATATTACAGTTGCTATCAGTCGCATTTGTCAATACACTCACAATACAGGGCACGTGGGTCTTGTCGACCCGTAGTTGTCCCTGGCACACCCTAGGGTCAGCACCACGACACTCCGACGCGGTAAAGTACCACCCAGTCTTGGTATCTAGACCAATGCTGGTACGGGCCAGCATCACTTGCATGTAGTACCCTGTCTTGGCCAGTGGTTCAGGCCATGAGTGTAGTCCATATTCGATATATTGTCCTCCGTCAATTAACGGTAGTGTCGCCACATAATGGAGCTTCAACTCGTCCCGCCACAATGGATATACCACTACATTTCTGTAATACCACTGATACGGTTTCACCAGCCTGTATTCCGCACTAACCTGTTTTGCCATGTCAGATCATCGGGACCAAAAAGTTCTTCCGTTAGACGACCCAACTCCAAGGATGCCGTTTCCCTATGGAACTGTTCGGCTGCCTTCTGGTAGTCATAGACCACATGTTCAGCCGAGTCTATAACATGTCCTAACCGTACCAGCGCATAGAGTTCCAACAATCGAATCCCCTGCTGCCTGAGCGCTCGACTCATGTTGCCCGTAGCAGTGGCCAAGTTGTCGCCTAACTTGTTAATACGGTCCGTGTTCATACCAATATCTCGGAAAGCTAATTTGACGTGCGACGTCAACTGGTTGGTAAAATGCACCACTTTGTTCATCCTCGTCATCGCCCTCTTTACCACATCTCGTATGTCGTTTATATCCCCAGATGTAGCGATACCGAACAGCGATGATGCGATGTCGCCCACAAAGTTAAATAACCCTCGCTTCTGCCTAGCGCCATTTCGACTACTCATGGTTTGCTGTGTTTGGCTTGCCATCTTCCTTACCCCCCGTATTCGATGTTGTAATCCGTATATATCGTTCCCACTCAAAAACGATGTTTTGGTACCCATGCTAGCGGCGAGACTGGCCATTTGGGCCAACCGTCCCAGGAACTCCGCGGGTAGGTAAGGATGGTCGATGGATACTATCACTGTCCATTCGGCCCGTATTACCGATACAACCTCTGGTTTGGTTATCATGACGCCGTTCGGTAGGCGGTGTATACTCGAGTCTTTACACATACCCAATACCATGCTAAACCACAACGCCATTATACACAATTGAAACGAATACATTTTTTGTATCGTGCGAACGAATTTAGCTTCAATCGTTATTATACCTTATGCACTAGCTATTCGCGATGTTATAGTATAGTGATACAATACACACTACTGGCGGTTGTGCCGCCGAATAACAGCATTTATACGACTGATGAAATCAGCGTATAGCACGTCATCGCGTAGGGCGGGGTCTATTACACCAATGCGGAGTCGCTTATCACTAGCTTCACCATCCAGCCTATGCCTGCGCTTTCGCTTCATATCCATCCGGAGTTGCTTGATGTCAAAATCGTCATCCGGCGTATGCCTGCGCTTGCGCAGCATATAAGGATGCGATGGAAGCGTCTCCATTGGTTCAGAGGCAGGCTCTGGTGCCGCCTCCGGGGTGGCTATCACCATAGGCCTGGGAGTTTCGATGTTGTCACTTCGTGACTCATGGTTTCGATCGTGACTCGTACCAGGTTGAACCTTTTTCTGGTCAACCCTCTTACTCCCTGTACGCACCTCTGGCTCCATATCAGAAGCTGGCCGCTTCCTACGAGCTTTGGGTGTCGTATCAGCGTCGGTAACCATTGGTTCGGACTCGGGTAACATCGCCCTTGTGTGATGGCTGGCTTTCGTCCCTTTGGCAGGGTTATGAACGGGGCGTGGTCTTACCTCATCCCAGCACATTTCCGAGTCAACCACGCGCAGCTTACAGACGTTAAGCACACGCATTTTACCAGACATTTGGTGGCGGACATGAGCCACAGGTCCATTGATCTTAAAGATCTCATACTCGGGGTCACTGCGAGAGGTCAGCTTCATCCTCTCCTCAGCTTTTACGACCACCGAATCTCCAACCTTAAATTCACCAGCGTTTGCACGCTTATTAACCTGTTCCCGGTGAACCTCTCGAGATCGAGCTGTTCCTTCACGAGCACGTAGCAAGGCATTGTTGAGACACGTTAGCCTCTCATCAAGGTCCTGCGACGCATCGATTGGGACGGCCTTTGGCAATCTCGCCCGTCGCCCATACGTCAAATAAAATGGCGTATACCCAGTCGTCGAATGACGAGTACTGCGGTACGCTGTTAAAGCCGCACCCAACTCATCTTCCCACGCCCGCGAGGCATTGTTCACCACTTTCTGTATCAACTCCTTAAGAGTGCGGTTGAATCTCTCTGTACGTCCATTGGTTTGCGGATGGTATGGACTAGACCGTCTATGGTCGATACCGTGTTCCTTAAACCGCTCCTCCAGAGAATTGGAACACAATTCTTTACCTTGATCCATTATTACAATCTCAGGGACGCCATGACGCGCGACATACTCGTTGAAGAACTTCTCTTCGACATTTTGAGATGTCTTCGCTGCAATCGGATATGCTTCTGCCCAAGCAGAACAGTGATCGATCACCGTCATGATATACACGTTACCCTTATTCGATTCTAACAGTGGACCGATCAAATCCATCCCAATTATCTGACTCGGATAATTGGCCATGGGCATCTCATTATACCTGGGTCGGGTGGTGACAGGTCGGTTGACCTGGCACTTCGTACATGTCTCAATCATACGAACCACGTCTTTTCTCAAAGACGTCCACACAAAAGAATCTCTTACTATACCGATGGTCTTCTGCAGACCTTGGTGACCGGCTCGTTCATGAGCCATCTGGAGTACCTTCTCACAGAACAGGGTAGGTAAGACAATTCTGGGGTACTCAGCATCCAACACTGAAGGCGTAACTAAAGAATACAAAATGCCATTCTTGACCATATACTCCTCCGGTGTGTTCTTGAACAACTCCGGGTATTCCTTGGTCTGCTCGGCACACAATCCGTCATACGGTACGTCGAACGCTTCTAGAGGGACGTGAGGTAACGCTCCCTCGTCGACATCTGGTATTACAAAGTCGCCCGTATCTAACGTTGCGACTTCCACCGGACGACGTAACCTGGACAACATGTCCGCTCGAATATTCTTCGAGCCTTGGATGTATTCAATCTTACATCCGTACTTGGCAATCAGTACTGCCCAGCGCTGCACCTTCGTGTTTTTAACTTCGCCCACAAACAAACTCTTTAGGGGCTTGTGGTCGGTATACACGTTGAACTGCGCGCCAAATAGATAAGGCCTAAGCTTCTTTAGCGCATATATTACCGCATAAGCTTCCTTTTCTATCACAGGCCAATTCAACTGACTGTCTTTAAGAGTAGAGCTAACATATCGAATCACCCGCTCAATACCCTTGTTATCTACCTGTACCAGTATCGCACCTATCGCATAGCTAGACGCATCAGTATACAATCTATACAGAGCATTCAAATTCGGGTATGTGAGAACCGTCTCACTACACAGCAAGTTTTGCAATTTCTTAAACTCTTGCTGTTCCTCCTTACCCCATTCAAAACGTTTATATTTCTTAGTCAATTCTATCAAAGGCTTAGCAATTTCGGCATAGCCTTGCACACAAGAGCGGTAATAACCTGTAGCTCCAAGGAAACTTCTCACCTCACCCACATCGCGGGGTGGTGACATTTCCCTTATGACCTTGACCTTCTGAACCTGAGGGGCCACTCCCTGTGCTGAAAAACGATATCCTAACAAATCAACTGATGGTTGGGCAAAATCGCATTTCGACTTCTTAACTTGCAAATTATACTCTTGAATCCTATGCATAACTGTGCGCAAATGCTGTGCATGTTCAGCCGGGTTTTTTGAATATACGACTACATCATCAACGAAAACATGCAAATATTTTCCCACGAATTCTCGGAAAATAACGTTCATTGCCCTCTGAAATACGGCACCTGAGTTGCAAAAACCAAATGGCATCCGAACAAAGTCGAACAAACCTTCACTACAAACGAACGCTGTTTTCTCTATGTCTTGGCTGTCCATTGGTATCTGCCAATAGCCAGACTTCAAGTCCATAGTTGAAAACATCGTTGCGCCGCGCATCGAATAAAAAATATCGGCTATGTTTGGCAGTGGATAACTGTCCTTCTTGCACACAGAATTCAACTTTCTGTAGTCGACACAAAATCTAGTCCCCCACCGTCCTTCTTGGGCACTAATGTAATGGGCGACGCCCAAGGTGACGATGACGGTCTTATGACGCCCGCTGCCAGCATCTCAGCCACCTGATTCTTGACTATATATCGCTTGGCTAGCGGTAGACGGTAGGCTTTCTGCCTTATAGGATACGCATTTCCTGTTGGTACCGTACATCTGACTTTGGGAACCAATCCTAAAGTATTTGGACGAGCCGTATCAAAGATATCCGCAAAGTCCGTCATAACTTTGTCGATATCTTTATATCCGGTCGTTTCTGTACAACTTGCATAAACAAAATTTGTCTGCTCCCTATAGGGATACCTAAAGGGATATATCTGGCCTGATAGTCAATCTTTGCATCTCCCAGGTGCAAAGCATCCGCTCCAAGTAAACATCCATGCCTCATTCCGGCCACAATCGTACTAGGGATGGGTCGGGCGTTTTCGAATTTTACTTGTGTTTCCCCCAACAACTTGACCGGGGAACCATTTACAGCTAAGAGCGTTCTTGCTCTTTTCAATGGCCTAGCATTCAACATGCTACGCCATATATCCTTACGAATCAAGGATGTGCTAGCACCAGTATCCACTAAACATTGCAGGTACTCACCTTGATCCGTTGGACCGTTTTCATTCATTTTCAGACGGATTAAGAACCGCTCGGTCGGTGCTTTCACCAACGGCTCTCTCCGTCGTCGTTTCCCGGGCTCCTTCGGCCACTAACAACTTCGGCGTAGCTATTTTCCCGGGAGGATGCGTCCTGTGCGGCACTGTATGAATAACGGCCCTGCGCATCCGTCCCTTCTCCGGTCAATACGAATCCATCACGGTCTTCATATTCGTCCCGATTACGAAACCGATTGTTCATGTCCTTTCGGAGGTTACGCGAACAGTCATTGGGTGTTATCCTTTTCTCCTGCTGCCTTCGATCGACGCCGCCGATATCCATGTCCTCGGAGTGCGGTCGCTTGATGGCTCTTCGTACGGGCGGACTCTGTCGCCGGCCCCATGCGGGACCATCCTGCGGCGGGCCTCTTGATGGGCAGTCCCTCACGTAGTGGCCGTCTTTGCCACACCCGAAACACTTCACCACTGTGGCAGGAGTTGTCTGCCGACTCAGGTATGCCCCGAAACAATTCTGGGCCATGTGTCCTTCTCTCCCGCAACTAAAGCATGTCACGGGCGGTGTCCGTGGCGGCTGTCTAGGACGCGGGGCGGGCTTCTGGGCGACGTCCTCTCACGGCTGCATCGCCTGACGGCAGTCGCCTTTGTAGTGGCCTACCCGGCCACAGTTATAGCAGGTGATGTTTCGTAAGTCTTTTCCCGCCCTAACTTGTCGGGGCGACGGTGGTGTACGTGGTTTTGCTAGCGGTGGGGTTCTCTTCTCGGGCTTGGCGGCCCTAGTCGCCGTCTGCCGCTCTCTTAGCTGTAGGTCGCTCACCAGCCCACACAATTGCTCAACTATTCTATTCTGTTGAGCAATCTGTTTCTTTAGCGTGCTGACTACGCTCCATATCTCCTTTTCCTCCCCGGGACCCACTACGTTTACCTCCATGCCCTCCTCCTGTCTTTCATTGATTTTCATGTCCTGGAGCAGGTCGTCACAGGTGGCCTCCTCCTCCGCAATCTCAATAGCACGGGTCAGGGTGGTGGCCTTCTTGCGGACAATCCTCTTGCTGAGATGGTGATCGGATAGTCCCTTGAGGTAAATCCCCAAGATGGTTCTCCTGTTGTCGATGTTCTCGACAGGGTAAGCCCGGGCGCTCAGTTCCCGATAATGTCGGTTAAACGTTACGATGGTTTCGTTCCGCCTTTGTCGTACACCCTCCAGATCATACTTGATCCGTTCTCCTTCGTTTGCTGAGATGAAGTTCAGTGTTATATACTCGTGGAATTCTTCGAAAGTGATATTCTCCCTAACTTTTCCCACGAGAAACCCATCTATGGCTCTGGACAATTGCCCTCGTGCCGCTCGCGTGATGATGTAGGCTGGTACGCCCTCTAGCCATCCTTCATTAGCGACCCAAGCTCGCCTGGTTTCGTCGAGGAAGGTTCTCACCTCCTCCGGCACTACTCCGTCGCAGGGTTGTATGCGGTAGATCGTGTCCCGGATCTCCTTCCGGTACACCCGCTCATTTTCTCGGCGGTCGTTGCTTTCGACGATCGCCCCGGCCATCGCCGTCCCCATGGCCTGCATGGCCGCCACGGTCTCAGGACGTAGCTCGACACGTCAGTCGATGCCAGGCAGGGTCACGCTAGGGGGTTCGTGCGGATTTGCCATTTCGCTAGCGATATTCTAATGTAATAGTAACCTTTGCTAGTCTTGGTTGCTCAGGACAGTCTATTTCGGTCGTTATTTTAATTATGGTGCTGTCGCTATACTCTCTATGTTGGATGACCCTCGTTGTCTCTGTTAACTGGGCCCTCTCTATAAAAACCTTCACCCGGTCCGCGAGGTCTCTTAATACTACGTTGTCGGGTCTCTCTCCCGGTGCTTGGGCCATACAACTTTACTCACAGTTTTCACAGTTTGTCCAATCCTGGAATATATAAATCCTGGCAGACGGATCCACTGAAGTTTTCCGATACCTATTCTTCTTGCTTATTAACGCTTCACTTCCCACGGCGGTAAGGCCTGTATGTGTGGTTGCTGCGACAACCGGTCTTACCGACGAGGAAAGTGATCGATACGAGCTCGCCTCGTGTATAGATGTAAGTCACGATATTTATGTTCGTATCTGGGCCTGATCTGACTGGTATAGAAGTCGGTGGTTCGTGACGGTGGTCTTCCGTCGATTCCAGAATTATTCAGCAACAACCCAAACTCTTGCTTCGAGGATATCGAAGTGATAATTTTATTTTACTAATATCCTATACTTCCCTATCAATTATGGGTGGCTTATACTACCACCGATATATCTCCCTATCAATTATGGGTGGCTTATACTACCACCAAATACTTTGAAGGAGAGCTGACCTTTATACAACACGAATACTGGTTACTCTATCGTTTCAAAGTTGCTTTCCCCGATTCGCTAAATCACTTTTATCAAACACTGTTCTTGGCTACTTAAAGCCATTCACCAAGAACTTGTTTGATTTTCGACGAGTTCAGTTCCACAGAACTATACGGTCTCGAGGCTAGCTTTACCTAAGCGCAATAATTTTCGGACTCCCGACCAAAATTGAAAGTTCCCCTTATGTACTGCTTCGCCATGTCACGGTCATGTTCGGGTCGTTACACCCCACCCTTGGAGGCCCCCCTTTGCCTCGTTTTGCTTACTACTCTTATAAAACTTTTGACCAATCCATTTCGGCCATTTGCGTACTCCGAGGATGGACCTGAACATTGGCAAAGCAGTATCATTTGGTTCTTGAGTGATGGGATCTGTCGGATTTCGGTTTCAATGATGGATATTGCTTTGGCAACTATTCCTAATCTCAAGCTTAATGGCTTACTTGACGGACGCCCTCTGTCAGTTTTTCGTCTAGTTTTCTACTTTACCTGGCGCCGGACGTTACCACGTCCTTGTCCGGCCCCTTGCTCATTAGGCTTGCGCCTGCATTTTACAAGGGTGCCGTGACGTAGCGGTGACGTGGTGACCATGTGGCCCGCCTGACTCACCAGCATCTGGTGCTGTTGGTCGCTTTTACAGAAACTCGGTTACCATTATCACGGTCCCACGGTAAGTCGGTCACTACGTCATTTCTATGAGTCATCCAGACTATGCTACTTGTACTCTGTCCGTAGCACCCTACCGACGCTCCTGCCTGAATATTTGGAAACTATCGGTCATAATTTCTGCCGAATACCATAAACGGTTGTGCTTCATAATTTCTGCCGAATACCATAAAATGTTGTGCCGCTGCTACAGCAACAACTTTCATCTTTTAATTACCGTCAGATACCATCGACTCACAACCCTAGGTCCTTCTCCATTCTATCCAATTTCACTCAATGTTTCGTTATAGTTTCGCGTCAGTTTCGCATCGACTGATGCCCCTTTTGATGCATCCAGTTATCCGTTCATTAACTCATCTGGTATTCACAAATACAATAATTTCACAGGGTCACTGGGGTCTTATCCTGCAAATATAAGATGTCCCCGGGGTCATGACTCCCCGTACGACAATCCGATATCCACAAGATGTTTTATTAGTCCTAAGATATATATATATATATATATATATATATATATATATATATATATATATATATATATATATATATATATATATATATATATATATATACGCAAACAATTAATAACTATGACATCTCCCATATGCAGTGATAACACGAGGTGGGTGGCGGGATGGGTTGTGGCGTTGGGTTGGGTGCTATGACACTACCCCGGGCCCTGTTACGAAGTGGTCTGTCCAGGGACGACGGATAAATCTCCTCTCTTTTCCCGGATACCACTCAATCAGATTTTCTATTAGATAGACTGCATGCTATAGCCTACATGTCAGTACATGTACACCATGGTGGTCATGTGGGAGGATTAAGCTCCATAAAATTATCAGTGTGTCATTCAGTGTACTTAAAATGTATATAATTTAAAGCAAAGTAATGAAGCTCTTGGATATCTGAAAATGCAGGAAATGAATTCTTGAGCAGATATTATATTTTCCTGGAGAGGTCACTTGACCCGAACCTCCCATGGGAGGACGAACCATTTCTCTGACCCTCATTGGTGGTCCAGCAAGGTGTGTTGACCCGAGTCCAACAGTGGCTATCAGCAGCACTGGCCAGACGGGCACGCTGAATGGTTGTGAATATAAAGCGTACTGTTTTACTATTTGCTGTCAATTTGCATCACCTAACAACAAGAGCTTATGTGGCCTACAAAGAAAAAAATGTTCACGTGTCAATTTTCTGGAAGTAGATATTCCATAAATTTTTTCATAGTTTCATTCACACATCATATCATTCAACAACGCAAAGTTTAGCTAAAATATACATATACTAATTCAGAGAAAACAAGGGATCTTGAAAATGCATGACATGTCATCTGAGAGCAATTACATTTCAAAAGTTTCCGGCCATTACTGGAATACTCATTCTGAACGATCCCCATCTGAAGCCCCGCAACCCCATCCCATCTCCTACCGAATGGTCTGGCTACGCCCCTGTAGCTATGCGAGGCCTAGCGGATATGCTAACAGGTTATAAGTTGTAACATTGTAAAGCAAAGACTGTGATGCCAAGACGATCTGTTAGCAAGAGGAATGGATGCTAAAGAGTAGTTGAAATGATTTGAAGCCCTGAAGATATCGTTACCATTTACTAAATATATGTTAGTTGTATTCCGGCTTTAGCCTATACTGATTGCGTATAAGCGTTATACAGACAACTATAGACAGATAGAAATTAAATGCTACCGCTATTCATCTGCTGACTAAATATACTGCATTAGCACACGAAAACGAACACAGGAACCGATTATAAATTACTAATTTAATATTCGTTGCTTGACTTGACTCAGATGCTGAATTGAAGAAACATTTACAGAAAATAGAAACATGCCACAGTAGGTGATGACTTAAATGTCCTCGAATTTATGGAAAGTGGCGCCTTGCTTTTTGCGAGCAATCAGAGCTGATCCGGACTCGACTCCTGGTTCAAACAGTTGCATGGCATAGTTTGCTAGCTCTTCAGGACTGCAATACAGACACATACAATGGCGAGTAAGTATGTGTAGCTAAATTGTTTTGGATATACTGCCCCAATGGACCTTTCCATCTTTAGCTATGCCCAGCCCATCTCTAGCTAAGCTCCACCCACACCTCGCTCGTGTTGGGATCGATCGATCTCTGAACTCTCTGACTATCAATTTCCAGAAAACTATACAGGTAATCTACATAATATTTTGTAAGTAGTTTGACTGGGCGCTGTTTCTGCCTATGGGAGCAACAGCGTCCAGCCAAATTAGTTTCAAAAAATCCAACAGCATGTTTATTAAATAGTAGACATACAATTTGTACAACATGTCGGACTATTAAGAGTTAAAGACGGACCAAATATAATGATTTATGACGTAATCATTATGACGTCAGCATACACGACACATAGTTAAAAATGACGTCATATGACGATGGATAAACTTGGAAAGGTCCATTGCATCCTCAAGCACACTATTTACATATTAGTGAGAATTTTTTCAAAGACATATAAACGGATTTGTTTTTCCACGATCGAAGGCGAAACATGATAATTTTAAGAATTAGAAGAGGGATAGACGAGTAAATAAGGCCCCATGGTACACCGATCAGAAGTTGTTGTGGCTTATCGCACTATGTAGAGAGTTAGCCGCCATGATTTGCACATGTATCCTCAGCTCTCTATCTGACGACCTGACACACTGCTACGTATATTACAGACTCTGTGATACAGGGCTAGAGACGCTAAACAGTGTTGATAGAATCTCGATAGCAGTGGGTTCCGGGATTTTTCGTTGTGGAATTTTAGTGTTAAAATATGAGACAAATCGGGTCAATAGTTTCCAAGATATCCACAGATCCAGATTTTTATCCGATCCAGATGCGGTTCTTTTATCTGGATCATGGCCCACGGCTGACAATCCTCTTGTGCCTCAAGTGCCTTCGTTGTGTTAAGACTTCACCCAGAGCAGATAAGTAGTTTTTGAGATAACGCGTTGAATGAGCTTTTGTGACTTGTTGGCTGGCAGACTGGCTGGTTGACTAAGTAATGGACACGGCGGTTTATATTGAGCTGCTACTCGCAGATAAATATAGAGCTCGTTCGTTTGCAACACTAGCCATGGCGTGATTAAGACGTCATTGAGCAAATCCCTTTGGGCGAGTTCTGCAACATTCTTGTCCTGACGTGTAGGCTTACGTCATAATCAATGGCGTCATGAATGCCGTAGATAAGTTCGCCACGAACGCTTAATTGATGATGGACTAAGTGTTGTTGTATGAATTGCATGTCTTTACTATTTAATAACCATGCTTTTGTATATTTTAAAACTAATTTGACTGGGCTATGGCAGCAACAGCACGCAGTCAAATTAGTTTCAACATATTCAACAGCTTACCCGTGTAGTTTTCTGGAATTCATAGAATCGCGATGACGTCATCACAATAAATTTTCCCATAATACCCTGGGAGCGACGCCATTTTTGGAGTGGCTAATTTAACATTACGAGCAATGGGCCGCGAAACATTAATTACATTTTCTTTACTATCTTGCAAAATTCATTTGTGATTTTATGTTTTCTGACACTGGGCGGAGTTTTTACAGATTTTCAGATACAGGGTTTTATGGTTTGAGCTTAATGGAAAATGTAAACAATGCATTACTATCGGCAGTGCTCTTTAGCATGTAGTAAAGTTGCCCCAATTTTAATGGCGGCCGATCACAAAATTCCCGGATGAGCGAAACTATGAATATGATAGTCAGGCAGTTCAGGAATCGATCGCTCCCAACATGGACGAAGTGCGTGTCAGCTTAGGTAGAGGCATAGCTAAAACTGCATTCCTTCATACTGGTCCATATTGGCCCAGCACCAGGCGAATAACCTGCGGTATCAGGGGAAATGAACAGCACATGATTGATCTAAACTCGCACAAACGAATTCAACATGAGGCTAACTTTGACAATACTAGCCCAATCGAATGTTCTCATATAGCATCTTTGTACGTGTCGAGTATGAGCCATACGGCTCTTCTGGTGTAGGAGAGATAACAAAAAGTATCTTGTAGATTGTGATAAATGCATGACGCTGGGCTTGGTTAATCTATAATATCTCTTTTCAGACTTACACAAATAGAGATTTGAAAATTGAAAATGGCCGACATTTTTCAAGATGGCTGCCAAATTCACATAAATACCTTTTATTTACAAACAAATGAATGTTGCCAATTTAAGTGATCTTGGTGTTGATTTATCTGTTTTCAAACATACTGAAACTTATCTTACCTATTTCATATTATTACTGCCGCTCATATTATTAGTGACTAGCCAAACGGAAACAATTACAGTCTATTTCCTGATAGTTTAAGCCCTATATGCTTACCTACCTTGCCAGCTAGTATGCGTGGACATTATCCTTGTCATCATTAATCAGGACTAGCCTGATAACGGGGGATGATAATCATTATTCAAGCCATAAACAGTGTGTGTTTTACAATTGTAAATTCCATTCTGCCGGGAGCCATCTTGGCCAGTATTGATGATGTGTCACTATTAGTGCACGCGATTATTGGAGACGTTTCATCCATTGTGATGATACATTCCAGATACATGTGAGCGTTAGCACTTAAACGGTGTCAGTGGTCCAATGGGGAAACCCCATTACGACCCACAAATTCTCAGTCATTCATGCAGAACCAATGGAAACACCCCTTTACGACCAGTTGGTCGTTTTGGCACCCCGAATACTATATAAAAAACCCTTTTCCAAACAATTCCGTTCTTGTATTTTTACTATCCTAACGAGTGAAACCAATACTATTATTAGCGAAGCTTGGGAGCAACGATGTCTACACCATTGGTATGTAATTGAACGAGTGTCAAAAGTTGACTAGTCTAAATGTAGCCTGGTTAATAAATAGTGATAACGCTGACAGGCTGTAGTACTTCGCATTTTCCGTGTGGAAACCCCATGATAATTCTAGCATAACTTCTTGCGACTAGTGCATAAAGCAACTGTCGTCCGGGTTGAGTCCATTATCGCTAGGCTGAGGGTTAACTCAAGGGAATTTCGTGTCGATTACTATACCCTGATTGGCTGTAGAACACGCTCAGCGTTGTCTGACAGTTCTTGTCGACGAATAGCCAGATGGTAGCCACACACTCGACCAATAATGAGGCCGGGGTAGTTATAACGTCCTAATTGCGTTGCCAAGACATACACTTCGCTTGTACATACTTGATTCTCATCTGTAGATATTTCATCCATATATATATCAGATATCCGGTTGGGATATCCATATATTCTCCGCGTCACTTGTCTGTGATTTAGATATCAAAAAACCTTTCCTTACTTACTTGAATCGTTGTCCTCTCATTCAAGATGGTCGTACAATCGGCCACCTTTATAAGGTTCAAATACTAGGAAATTTCAGGTTGAACGAGTGTTGAGAAGTCAACTACTACTACTGCCGTTAACTAGGGCAAATACTATGTTCCAAATACCATAGGGAGTTTCCGTGTGACGTCATAATACAACAAATACTTAGCATTGATAGAACTGAATGGGATTGCATAATCCATTCTATAGCACATATACAAGCTATAGCCATGCCTGGCTGGCCTGTTGATTGCTAGTTCTAGCTGTGAATGCTAACTGACTGACTGACTGACTGACTGATAGTAACCTCTCCATTTGTTAGCCTATATCACCAATCACACCTGAATAGCATGCAGTATTGGCTGCCTTAGCCATCTATCTGCCTGTGTCCATTTTATAATAGCCAGGGATAGCCAAGATAGGCTATTATTCATCAGTGTGTCTACAGCTGTGTCGCTCACCAGGTTGAGGGTTGATTGTCTGTGTGAGTGCATGACTGGAAGAGTATATGTATGATGCTTCAGTGATTTCCATCAGTTGGGGTCAACCAGGTCAAAGATCAGATTCTGAGGTTACCAGGTTGAGCAATTAAGTTTCAGCGCACTACCAGGAATTGAAGACCGCCGGCGAACGCTGCATTGGTGGCAGTGGTGGGATTGAATAAAATTCTCTATATTTGAGGTACGAATCCTACTTGATATACTAAGTTTCAAAGTTTTTACAAAAATGTATAATTGCTACCATAACCATGGCAACAACCTCAGACTCAATCACTGATCAAGCGTCACTAAATACGGTACCTGAAAATGAACCTACAGCTAACAACCTGGATAATGAGAATAGCATTAGTGCTAATGACACACTTCAGCAATTGCATGACACATTAAATGATGTCAAAAATGCTGAAAATCTCATACTTAATGAGATAGAATCATACACACAGGCCAGGCTGGATACCAGTCAACATACAATTCAGACAACATCTGAAACTGGAAATGCTAGCACATTAAATAATAGGCATAGAGAGCATGTGATAGTGCCTACTAACAGAGTGCATGATGGGTTAGTGTCACATCGGGCGGGAGGTGAGCCTGACATAAGAAACCCATGGTATAGAGATCCATCTAGTATTGTCGGTGGAGCTAGGAGGGATGTTCACTTTATTAAAAGTGAGAATGGCTCCCAAGCTTCGCTAAGACCATCTGAGCCGGAAATGGTGAGATCATACCACCAGATGGTCCCTCCTGGCGTTACTGGACAATACCATGGTGATATCGCTTACCCTACATATAATATACCTGAGCGAAATATTGATCATAATCATTATTTGAATCAAAGGTCAGGTTATAATGGTCATATAAAACACAAAACACCAGCCAATTATGACGGCAAGACTGGTTGGCAAGACTACTTGGGTCATTTTGAGATGGTGGCTGAGATTAATGGTTGGAATGAAACCATAAAAGCCTTAGAGCTTGCCACCAGCTTAAGAGGGCTGGCACAAGAAGTCTTGAGTGACATGGAAGCCTGTCAACGAAGATCTTACCAACATTTAGTTAGAGCTTTAACAGCTCAGTTCGAGCCAGAGAATCAGTCAAAAATGTTCCGTGCTCAGTTAAAAGGACGCCTTCGTCGCCGTGATGAGCCACTGACTGAATTAGCTCAGACTTTAAAGAAGTTGGTTCGCAAGGCATACCCAAATGCTTCTGCTGAAACTAGAGAGAAACTGGCAAGAGATAGTTTCACTGATGCCCTAAATGACTCAGATTTAGAATGGGCTGTGTACCAGGGGAAGGCTAATACAGTAGACGAGGCTGTCCGTATAGCCCTAGAAAGCGAGGCCTTTCAGAAAAGTCGTAGGAAGCATGTTAGGATGCAGCATACTGAGTCCACTTGGTCTAATGCTACTTCAGATGCTAAAGCAACTGACTCTGTCATTAATGATGTACTGGGTCGGCTAGCAAAGAATGAAGTGGACACCATAATGATCCTCATGTTTCAGACAGGAAAAGTGGTCTATGCTATTTCTGTGGACTCCCTGGCCACTGGAAAGCTCAATGTAGGAAGCGTCAATGGCGTTTTGGTCAAAATGGGAATTCTAGAAATTCTGCTGGGCCATCCAATGGCCCTCGCACAGAAAACCAGTCACAGTATCATAATACAGAGAAACGCAACACTTTCCCTTCGGAAAACGGGCAGTAGCTGGTGCCATGGGTCAGGTCCCAGCTGACACTAGCTGTCATTGGCCCGAGGAAGTAGAAAATATAATTAATAATACACACAAACATGATGGATGATATATAAACACAAAAATGTGTGGAGTGAATGTAAATTGTTTAGTCGATACTGGCTCGACAATGTCTGTATTACACCCAAAGAAATATTTTGCAATTCCTGCAGAACACAGGCCTGAATTATTATTTAGCATGGGTAAAATCCGCATAGCTGATGGTAGCTTAGTCACTGTTCTTGGCCAAGCAAATATGCCGATACAGCTCAACGATGATATCACAGACCACACTCTATATCACACCATGATAGTAGCAGAGGTGGAAGCATCAGCGGTGCTTGGGTAAGATTTTCTACACCAACAGTGATCATACCCCCTCACAGTGAGACTATCATTTGTGGTGAAATAGAGGGGGACATCCCTAACATAATGATGGCAATTGTAGAACCAAATGCCAATTTATTTAATTCACATGGGCTAATATTGGCCAAAACTTTAGTTGACCCTAGTAATTGTTCTGTACCACTGAGAGTGATGAACCAATATGCCAGACAAGTAAAACTTTTAAAGAAAATGTCTATAGCAGTTTGTGAACCAATTGACTCAGAAACAAGAGCATATAATGAGGAAGAGTATGGTAGTTTAAGAGCAAGTCAACTGGTTCGTGCTAATTTGGAACTTAACACTGAATTACCAGAACACTTAAAAGTTGTCTTGGAGACTACCAGCCCTCATTTGACAATAGCTCAAGGAAATACAGTAAAACAGTTACTACTTGACCATCAGACATGCTTTGCTAAATCTAAAGCTGACTTAGGGTGCACTAATATTGTACAACATAAAATCAATATGGGTAATACATCACCTATTAAGATGCACCCTCGTCGTATCGCTTTGGCCAAACGTGCTGCTGCCGACCCCCGAGATAAAGTCCATGTTGGACAATGGTGTCATTGAACCATCTATGAGCCCATGGTCAGCTCCGGTGGTGCTGGTAACTAAGAAAGATGGCTCAATAAGATTTTGCCTGGACTATAGAAATCTTAATCAGGCCACTGTCAAGGATAGCTATCCTTTACCAAGGATTGATGACTCTCTAGATGCTCTGCGAGGTTCTCAATGGTTCTCAACCTTAGACCTCCAGAGTGGCTACTGGTAGGTAGAAATGGCACCTGAAGATGCCGATAAGACCACATTTACTACCATTGGTGGAAATTTTAGGTTTAATAAGATGCCTTTTGGGTTGTGCAATGCTCCTGCAACCTTTGAGATATTAATGGAGGCAGTATTAGCAGGATTACATTGGGAGACATGTCTTGTTTATCTAGACGACATCATTGTTTTCGCTATTACTTTCGAAGAACACATAAATAGACTGGAGGAAGTGTTCAAAAGAATTAGACAGGCAGGTCTCAAACTGTCTCCTAAAAATGCCACTTATTTCATAGACAAGTTGCATTCTTGGGACATATAGTGTCAAATGAAGATGTTGCTACTGCCCCTGACAAGGTCAAGGCAGTCAGTGATTGGCCAGCACCTAAAAGTGTCAAGGACACCAGAAGTTATTTGGGCACTTGCTCATATTATAGACGATATATAAAAGGCTTTGCTCATGTAGCAAAACCTCTACACAGACTGACAGAAAAAGATGTCCCATTCCAGTGGACAGACGAATGCAATATAGCATTTGATACTCTGAAAGAGCGGCTTATCAATGCACCCATCCTAGGATACCCTTGTTTGAACGAACCTTTTACCCTAGATACAGATGCTAGTGGTGTTGGTATTGGAGCGGTGCTCTCCCAGAAACAAGGTGACCAGGAACGTGTCATTGCATATTTCAGTAAGGCTCTGTCTAAGTCGGAAGGACAGTACTGTGTCATTCAGCGAGAATTGCTCGCAGTAGTGGAAGCCATTAAACATTTCCATCATTATTTATATGGCTGCAAATTTTTAGTTCGTACAGACCATGGTGCCTTGACTTGGTTGACCATATTAAAAAATCCTGAAGGTCAAATGGCTCGATGGCTGGAGGTATTAGGTACCTACACCTTCCAATTACAACATCGTAGTGGCAAACTCCATGGCAATGCTGATGGCCCGTCACGGTCTCAGCGGCCATGTTCGCCATGTAGTCACTGTTCAAGACAGGAGCAAAAGGAAGGACTAGTATCCACAGGTCTGGTCAGATCTGAGGGTCAAGCCTTGATAGCTCCTGATGTTTCGGATGGTATCGGCAAGGATATTAATAGGCCTAGCCTTGCCCTGCCGGGAAATGTCCGAGCAATAACATCTAATGGCTTTTGTCCATCACCGGGGACTGATTCTGGAAGTGGTATGGAGGACACACTCCGACGTAATAGTCATAACACCAACATACAGTGGTAAGCTTCTTGCCCATTGTCAGAACCCGCTTCTGGAGGAGGTATGGGGAGAAACTCTGACATAATTGTCAACAACACCGGTGTCCAAGGGCACAATGTAAGTGTCGATTCCTCCACTGTTAGCCAAGATTAGCTACAATCTAAAGGTAGACAGGAGATTAGGGAATCCCAGCATCAAAATGAGGATATTTGCATGATAATGCATGATAAGGAAGCTGGGAAATCACGGTCTGAGTGTGGGGATACCACGCCAAGAAGCCCAACTGCAAGAGCCTACAAGGCTCAGTGGGACCAGTTGTGTCTCAGGGACGGAATATTGTACCGTCAGGTTAAATTGGTCGGGGAGCGCGCACCTGCGACCAGGTTGTAGTTGGTTGTGCCAAAGGTTTGGCACAGGACCATCCTGAATAGCCTACATAATGAACCAGGTGCGGGACATCTGGGGATAACAAAGTTGGTTGCCAGAATAAAACAAAGGTTTTATTGGGTAGGTTTTGGAGAGGATGCTTGTTCTTGGTGTCGGGGCTGTCCAACATGTCAGTCACGTAGAAGACCTTAGAGGAATATTAAAGGGCCACTACAACAGAGTTTTGTAGGTGGACCATTGGAGCGTATATCACTTGACATCCTGGGGCCATTGCCAGAATCAAATCAGGGTAACAAATACATATTTGTCATTGCTGATTATTTTACAAAGTGGACTGAGCATTTGCTATGCCAGATCAGAGAGCGTCCACAGTTGCAAATATTCTGCTAAACGAATTTATTTGTAGATTCGGAATACCAGATCAGATACATACTGATCAAGGCCGACAATTCGAGAGTGATTTATTTCAAGAACTATGTAGTGTTCTTGGTATACACAAGACCAGAACCACTCCCTTCCATCCTCAGAGTGATGGACTTGTTGAACGATTTAATCGCACATTAGAAGACATGCTGAGCAAGGTTGTTGATGAAAAACAATGAGATTGGGATACACATATTCAGATGCTCATGTTAGCATATCGTTCGGCACGTCATGAAAGTACAGGCGTGTCGCCTAGTATGATGATGTTGGGGAGAGAAATTAAACTACCAATAGACATGGTTTTTGGTCAGGTGCTTAAAGACCCTATTGACTCGACCCAGTATTATGAATTAGCACTTCGAGACCGTCTCTATGATGTCCATAGATTTGCAAGAAAGCAAATGTTAGAGGTCGGAAAGCTACAAAAGAGAAACTATGATAATAAAATTTATCAATTCAAATACAAACGTGGTGATGCTGTTTTGGTTAGTGTTTGTCAGAGGAAGAAAGGCTTGTCTAAAAAGCTACAACCTCATTGGAGTGGACCTTGCTTGGTGGTTGCAAAACTATCAGACTTAGTTTATACTGTTCAAAGGTCGGTTCATTCAAAAACTCAGACAGTACACCATAATAGATTGAAACCATATGTTGGAAGCATTGAAAACTGGTTCAAGGTAGAGAAGTCACATCAGCCATCTGTGTCAGATTTGCCAAATCATAAGAAACAGTTATCAGAAGCCTCTGGCAGTTATAATACAGAGCAGTCTGTTTCTGAGTTGGCATCCACAATGGATGAATTGGCAGATGTTACTAGGAAACTCTCCAAATTCATTGTCTTGCCGTAATGGCCAGAATGCCTGCAAGAAACGGTTGCCAGTATGGCATCAAGACTACAAAACGTAGTATGACCATCCAGCTTCCATGTAGTGAGAATGGTTAACCTGAAAAACAACAACGGTACAAATTACAAATATATATATATTATACATTCCATAATATCTTGGCATTTCATGATCCGATGTTCTATTGATAAGCAAATGCTAATCACCAAACATCTACGCCGTGATATATAAATGTGATGGTGATATTAGTCACTTGAATCAGTATGACTCATAGCATGAACCTGACTGCTGAACATGAGAGTGAATGTGATGATGTCAGCAAACATGAGGCAATTACAGTGTCAAAGTATTTAACTATTATTACTTTGCAAAAACTCAATTTCAAGTACTATCAATGAGTATTCTAACAAGCTCAATTTCAGTTGAAGTCAATGACAAAAATAGCTTACAGAAATGTGATTGATCGGAATCAATTACAATGGTTAATTGCCTCATGTCAAGAGTATAGCTGTATCTTACCTTCTATGGCTGATGACAACTGAAATTTATGTTCCTTTTTCTATGATTGCTTTCACAGAGACCGAAATATCCAGTGCAGGAATACCGTCCATGTTTATGGACCTGTTTCATGTGTGGAGCAGAATTTCAAACAAAGACAATGTTGACTCGTCACCGCCGTGATCACCATGGACCACAGCCACAGTGACCGCACTGTTCTTTCTTAGCACCACGTTCCCGTGGGTACATGATGCGGAATCACCAAGCCACATGCCACGGGAAGCACGAGCAGCACAAATACCGGTAGCGGCGGAGGTCGTAGTGCAGCCCCCTCCACCTAGAATCATCACGATTCCACGCAGAACTGTTGGCATCAGCATGCCGAGAACGTTGTTCGAAATTAACATTAGTCTGCCAGGGTCGCCGAAGAAAGCGAAGAAGCTGGCCATGCCAAGTACTCCGCCTCTATCAGATTCAATTAAAACAATAAGGTTAGTCCCAGTACCTTCGCCGTCGTCGTCATCATCATCTTCTGTGCGCATGCCACCTGGTGATCAATACCATCCGGTTTCTAGTCCCAGGTATGGAAATTCACCATTACCAGCGCCAACTAATCACACGAAAAAGTCGTCACCAGCTGTGTCTCTTTTCGCATCACCCTCCAAGGGATCGCCAGGGGCAGCAGCAGAGCCATCGAAGTTCTTGTTCGGGGTGACCCTCCTCGAGTCACCTAAACCTAAACCTATAGCGAACACTGAGCCTGAACCAGCGATAGTTGTTCAAGTTCGGGTCGAACTTCTTTTGTAGTGAGGGGGTAGTGTCACGTAGGTGACCTATTTCATATTATTACTGCCACTCATATTATTAGTGACTAGCCAAACGGAAACAATTACAGTCTATTTCCTGATAGTTTAAGCCCTATACGCTTACCTACCTTGCCAGCCTATGCGAGGACATTATCCTTGTCATCATTAATCAGAACTAGCCTGATAACGGGGGATGATAATCATTATTCAAGCCATAAACAGTGTATGTTTTACAATTGTAAATTCCATTCTGCCTGGAGCCATCTTGGCCGGTATTGATGACGTATCACTATTAGTGCACGCAATTATTGGTGACGTGTCATCCATTGTGATGATACATTCCAGATACACGTGAGCGTTAGCACTTAAACGGTGTCAGTGGGCCAATGGGGAAACCCCATTACGACCCACAAATTCTCAGTCATTCATGCAGAACCAATGGAAACACCCCTTTACGACCAGTTGGTCGTTTTGGCACCCCGAATACTATATAAAAAACCCTTTTCCAAACAATTCCGTTCTTGTATTTTTACTATCCTAACGAGTGAAACCAATACTATTATTAGCGAAGCTTGGGAGCAACGATGTCTACACCATTGGTATGTAATTGAACCGGTGTCAAAAGTTGACTAGTCTAAATGTAGACTGGTTAATAAATAGCGATAACGCTGACAGGCTGTAGTACTTCGCATTTTCCGTGTGGAAACCCCCATGAAAATTCTAGCATAACTTCTTGCGACTAGTGCATAAAGCAACTGTCGTCCGGGTTGAGTCCATTATCGCTAGGCTGAGGGTTAACTCGAGGGAATTCCGTGTCGATTACTCTACCCTGATTGGCTGTATAACGCGCTCAGCGTTGTCTGACAGTTCTCGTCGACGAATAGCCAGATTGTAGCTACACAATCGACCAATAATGAGGCCGGGGTAGTTATAACGTCCTAATTGCGTTGCCAAGACATACAATTCGCTTGTACATACTTGATTCTCATCTGTAGATATTTCATCCATATACATATCAGATATCCGGTTGGGATATTCTCCGGGTCACTTGTCTGTGATTTAGATATCAATAAACCTTTCCTTACTTACTTGAATCGTTGTCACCTCATTCAAGATGGTCGTACAATCGGCCACCTTTATAAGGTTCAAATACTAGGAAATTCCAGGTTGAAAGAGTGTTGAGAAGTCCACTACTACTACTGCCGTTAACTAGGGCAAATACTATGTTCCAAATACTATAGGGAGTTTCAGTGTGACGTCATAAGACAACAAATACTTAGCATTGATAGAACTGAATGGGGTTGCATAATCCATTCTATAGCACATATACAAGCTATAGCCATGCCTGGCTGGCCTGTTGATTGCTAGTTCTAGCTGTGAATGCTAACTGACTGACTGACTGACTGATAGTAACCTCTCCATTTGTTAGCCTATATCACCTATCACACCTGAATAGCATGCAGTATTGGCTGCCTTAGCCATCTATCTGCCTGTGTCCATTTTATAATAGCCAGGGATAGCCAAGATAGGCTATTATTCATCAGTGTGTCTACAGCTGTGTCGCTCACCAGGTTGAGGGTTGATTGTCTGTGTGAGTGCATGACTGGAAGAGTATATGTATGATGCTTCAGTGAATTCCATCAGTTGGGGTCAACCAGGTCAAAGATCAAATTCTGAGGTTACCAGGTTGAGCAATTAAGTTTCAGCGCACTACCAGGAATTGAAGACCGCCGGCGAACGCTGCACTAGGTTTAGAACACCCATGAGAAAATCCTGGTGTTGTTACACGGCTTATCAACGCTGCTTGTAGCACACATGTTTAGCATCAACTGCTAATGCTAATGCGTGGGGTGTGGGGTGTAGTGGCAGAGGTAGTACCTCTGTCTCATAGTACCTCTGTCTCAGCAGTCACCTACATTATTTGAATGAATACTGACACTGGTTCTCATTGCTCACACCGCTCTATTTAATGGCTCTATGGATTCGTTAGTGCGAGACAATGGTCACACTCAGGTAAACTACGTTAGGTCGTGGGCTAAACCAGGTGAGGGTAACGTACAGAGTTTCTCTGAGCGTGAGCATGCCAACGCCAAGATTTAAAGAGCACGAAGTTGATAATATTCAATGTCTGAACAGACTAAAAAAGAAAACAGATACCATCGTTAAAAGAGTGATTGTCGGTGCACTACCAGGAAACACCACTGCTGTAAAACTCAGCATAGGTTTCAGTGCCAGTTAAGCAGGGTGCTTAATCTTTTAAGATTTAAATTTTTTCAAGATTTAAATTTTCTCAAAGAAAATGTCAATTTGTTGACCAAGAGAAGGCAATTTCTTTTTAAATTTGCCCCTTGAATGACTGGCTCGATTATCGAGGCAATCATTCCAGTGGCTAATTTTCAAAAATAGTCTCCTCTTGGTCTGGAAATTAACATTTCTCAAGACCACTGCAGACACCGTTTTTGGCTGATATGAGGGTTAACAACATATATGGGGAGATATCTGCAACTGCGTAGTGTCCCAAATACTAGCAAACCAGTTCCACATAGGTCAGGCAGCCGTACCTTAATTGACAGGATGTACGAGCATGAGAGACCCGGGCTGAAGGTAACGTTTTTTAGATGAACTAATGGTGTACAGATCGCGTGTGACTTAGATGACACTGGATGAACGATTGGTCTCGCTGTAGACAAAATTTATGCTTGAATCTAGTGGTATCCTATACAAAACATTGTACATGATACATAGTGGTTAAAGGATAAACTTTCGATAAAATGGATAACAAATGCAAAAGTAAGAACGAACGATAATAAATGGCACCCTTTAAAAGGATGATCCCTTGGCTCTAAATCAATTGGCTACGGATGCCAAATATAACGGACAAACAAATTGGGCTAAGTACTGCCTTTGTCAAGACGACACGAATAAAGATCTTATTTTATCACATACACACCATACCAAAAAGAAAACGGGTTAGCAAGGGATATCCCGCGGTTCCATTCATTGTATGCACTGAAAGTCAAGCTTGACACACCAAAATTAGATGAAGGTGGTAGGATAGATGAAACTTTGAGCAAAAAAATAACGCACATTATCATGAGAGTTACAAGGTTCTTTTTAACAACACAATACTGGATAGAGCTAAAATAACTTCTAGCGGTGGAACTCATAGAGATGAGAGGTGTAGTAGAAATATCCCACGAAGCGCTAGAGATCTTACAACCACAACAGGATGTTTTCTATATGAAATGCCAGCTCAAGGAAATGCTCTCAGATAATTAATGACGATGAAACTGAATGGGAATAAGCGAATGTGTAAAGACCCTCAGTGATAGACAACGTCTTGCTAAACTAAGTCCAGGCGATGTTGTGGTACGAGAAATGAAGCATCATGCCGCCTGCTTGGCAGCACTATACAAACCGCGAACGAGAGCATCTAAATATACACACAAACTTGAAACAAATACTGAACAGCTTGATAAAAAGGAAGCATATTCAATTACATTCTCTGAGTTGGTCACTTATATCCGAGACACGAAAATTACCAGTGAATGCACATATCCAGCCATATTAGGCTCGCAGATTTAGTTTTCTTCTGCAAGCGTCGACTTCAGCAGCTAGGAGTTGACTCATCAAATGTGCAGTCCACTTGATTATAGAACCGATTTGTTTCACATACACAGTTAGGAGTTCACAACAAAGAACTATATATTCTGCTGGCTTTCAAGAAGGATGTGTGTTCCATTCTGGCACACAATACAACGAAATCATTCACTTAGCCAAAGGTGCAGAAATGATGGCAAGAGAAGCTCTACCACAAGTCAGCAGTCAACAACACATTCCATGATGGAAACATTGAAGAAATTGCTCCACCAACACTTCTCCAATTCGCATGCATGATCGACCATGGTGCAAATATCAAGTCACCGATTCGACATGATGCGTCCAAATTTGACGTTACTATTGCACAGCTATTGCAGTATAACTGCGGTGTAGCTGCTCTGTCGGTTACAAAGATGAAGCACATACTCATAGACACTTCCGAGGGTCGCGAGACTCCTTTCACCGTGTACGTCGGCATGTCCGTATTTGCGAGAAAGAGATTAATGTAGAAGTTTAGAATTTGTGAATTGAACTCCAGTAAAATTGCAATCATGTTGAGAATTGCATGAATAAATAGACGATTTAATTTTTTTTGTTAAATATGCGATATCTAAGAGTTTCTAAACTATTAAAATAAGTTTCTGCATAGTTGAAAACATAAATCGACAGCAGGATCACTTAAATTGACAACACCATCTTATATGGAAATAAGTAGGGCCGAGTTCTGGTATGATAATATGGCGGCCATCTTCGATTTTCAACGGGTGAGTGCATGCGTGCTTGCGTGCGTGCGTGCGCGCGTGCGTGCGTGCGTGCGTGAGTGCGTGCGTGCGTGCGTGTGTGTTTTTGTAGTATTCTCTCCGGGAAGCATAGCATAGACATCAAGACTAGGGTGGATACAATCGGAAGGTAGAGAAAGTAGGCTAAATTGTCTCTTGGAAATTGATAGTGTGTGTATGAGTGTGTGCATGTGTGCATGCATGCATGCGTGTGCATCACGGTGCGTGCATGCATTTACTGGTAACTAGTGAACCATTGATATCAAATAAGAATATTCCGTACCTGGCCTCTTTCTTCTTAGCCAATCACAATCATCGTATCATTGTATTAAAATGACCGAAATGGACTATCTGTATAGAATTAATAACATGCAGTTATATCTGGTTGACAATCAGCCAGGGCTGCCATACCTCAAGAACCCATCAGTGAGTTTGATCGTGTCAATAATCTCTGAGGGAAATCCTTTTGGCATTTGTGTGTCGACTGCTGAAGGGCACAGCAGCAAAAATGTCATACCATTTTCAGCAAGTTCTTTGTCCACCTGATAAAGCAAGCATAAGCATTTTATTTTACACCAAATTCTTTGTATGAATATAGGGATCGATTTCTAGCTATGCCCGCCGGCACCTCCCATTTCTAGCTATGCCCGCCGGGACCTCCCATTTCTAGCTAATCTTTCGCCCCCACTCTAGACGCTTGGGATCGTTAAAAATAATGTGAAAGCTGCCTTAAAGGGAAAACGTTCCAGAGCGCTCTGCACATGCAAAATTGGCTTTTCTCGTTTTGTATATTATATGATATATAATTAATGCGAATACAGCAGCTAGCCAATAGTTTGTGGCTTAGCAAACAATTTGAAACATTTTCCCTATGAAAACGTATGCACGACTGAATTCTCAGAATTACATTTTCCACTATATAGGTAAGCTGTTGAATATTGTGAAACTAACTTGACTAGGCATTGCTGCTTATGCGCAGTCAAGTTATTTCCCAATATGCAACATAATATTTATTAAAGGAAAGGACCGGGGAACTAACAAATGCTCTTGAATGATAGATTTAGATAATAATCAACCTATAGCCACCAGTAAAACCCCAGAAATAAATCGGAATAATTTGAAAAAAGTAAATAAATACCATTTATCTTACTCTAACGGGAACCAATTGGTGACGCAGGTGGTGCTGAGCGCTCTGGTGTATGCCAAGATAATAAATAATACCCGCTACAGCTGGTCATATATTCTCAGTTATATTCGCGCTAAACTGATTATCCACTACTTCCTGCAGGTAAATACTGTCTAATCATAAAACAATTTGACTGAAAGCCGTTGTTTCCAGAGACAGAATCTAAATCAGTTGCACGAATTTCAAAATATTCAGTAGGCATCATGTTGGACTTAAAATATTCAGTAGGCATCGACTTTGGAAACCAGCACTGCATTTTGAAATCATTTTGCTTCCACCAGAAACAGTGACTTTCAAATATATTTTTCTCAAAAGGGTCAATAGTGAATTAACAGTAGCGAATTACTCGCTCTACCTCGGCGCCAATAGAGAATAGTATTCACACCGCTTACGATACTGTATTCAGATCTGCTTTGAGTACGCTGTATGCCTGCACACACAGGTGACACACGACGGAGTCACTAAAACTCGTGTACTAACAAGAAGCTACTCTGCAGAAAAGTTCATCATGATGTTGTGAGTTCCATATATATATATATATATATATATATATATATATATATATATATATATATATATATATATATATATATATATATATATATATATATATATATATATATATATATATATATATATATATATATATATATATATATATATATATATATATATATATATATATATAAATATATATAATAGTATGGTGCCCTCTGATCGTACCAAATGGTCAAATAGGGGTATCGGCTCATGGACTAGTCTGAATATTCGAACATTCATTCAGATAGACAAAGATGAACAAATGTTCACATAGCATACGAATGTTCGAATATTTATGAAAAATTAAAATATAGTCTTAAATTGGATTGAAAAAGATTTCTTGTTAAATATGGCTGCTAAAATGTTGTTTGGTGCGATCAATGTAGAAATTGATCGTCCTATAATGACCTAATTTGGTATTAATCTTAAATTGGATCCAATTGAATTTGAATTATGGATATTTGAACCGTAACTATGCGTACAGTTTTGATAGGATCACCACTACGTGGGCTTGACATTTCAATTGTCTCCCGAAGATGTCTGCTGATTTTGCGGTAACAGGATAAAATATCAAGGTTACCCTTTAGGTCAAAGTTCCCTGTCATTTTGCCAGAAACGAATATCTGTTGGCATGAACAGTTCAATGAACACAATATAAGTTACCCCCTGATACCAAAGGTCACCCCTTTAAGGAAAATGTTCGAACTGCGACTACAGCCACACTTGTTATCCTAAAGAAGCAGGTTGACGCTAGGATCAGTCATTTCTTAGTGTCAAGATAACACTTTATGTCATCAATGTTAGAAGTTTATCGGAAATCTACTCCTATTAATCACACAATGTTAATAAACATATTAGAAGATAACGTATAACGTATATAGGTTCCCAGACAGACGTGTGCACCCATACACAGAGAAGGTAAAAACAAAAATGTTTTTTTTTTCAAAATGCCTGCCAAAGTTTTTTTTTCGTCAGATCGTCTACATCAATGATAACCTTCTAATTACGATGACTTTTTGATTAGGTTTAAATTTTCTATTGGCCCCTTCTAATAGCTTTCGAGAAATCTGTGTTATTCTTTAATGAGACTCTCTCATCGTAAATGTAGGAAATACATGATAGCAATATGTAAGCTGCATTTTCTCATCGGGTTTTATAACGAATGAAACTTAGCATATATCTATTACATATTGGACTCTAAGATCCCAATGTGTCAATCGTATTTTTCCAAAACAAAACATTCCATGTTTTACACGCTTATGAATGATATTTCGTTTCTATTTAACTCTCATCTTCTAATTAGTAATAATTACAATAATTACAATTACAATTGTATTATAATTACAATACAATAATTATTATTAGTATTCGATATTCGTATATTTATATAATTATATGAATGATTATTCGAATTATTCGAATATTTTATATTTGAATAATTAGAATAATCATTCATATAATTAGATAAATATACGAATATCGAACACTAATTATTAGACTTACTGCCAAACATCGTGTATAGCCAACTATCCCACACTTTGTTGCAGTGTAATGAGGTACGGCCGCAAATAATTGGAAGGCTATAATTAATAATAAAAGAAGGAATGAGAAGGAATGAACCTTTCCGGTTTTAGCTATGCCCCGCCCATCTCTAGCTAAGCTCCACCCACACCTCGCTCGTGTTAGGATCAATTGATCTCTGACCACCCTGACTATCAATTTCCGAAAAGCTACACATGTAAGCTGGTGAATATTATGAAACTAATTTGACAAGGTGCTGTTGCTACGTAAGGCAGCAACAGCGCCCAGTCAGATTAGTTTCAAAATATTCAACAGCATGTTTATTAAATAGCAAAGAATTACAAAGCCATACAATTCACACAACGTGTCGGACTGTTTGAGATTTGGTGAAGGGCTATATGGAACTCTTTGTGACGTAATGATTGTGACGTCATCATACGAAGTCAGATGATGGATGGATACTCTGGAAAGGTGAATTAAATGATAATTCTTTGTCTCTAATGGCCAATCAGACATTTACTAGTGTTGAATTTCTAAAGCAAGATGAATAATTCATGAATCCATTTCCTTAGTCGATCATATGGCGTCATACTCAACTAAATGACTTGTAGGATGACGTCATGATCACTACAGCATGAATGACTTGATTTAGTCCGTCCTAAACGCTTATGAAGTGTATGGCTTTATCATTTAATAAACATGTTGTTGAATATTTTTGCCATAGGCAGTAACAGCACCCATTTAAATTAGTTTCAGAATATTTAACACTTACCCGTTTTTCTGGAAATTTATAGTCAGGGATTTCAGGTATCGATCGATCCCAACATTGGAGAACCGTGGGTGGAGCTTGACTAGGGATAGGTGGGGCATAGCTAAAACAACAACCATCTCAAATGTTGTATTGTACTGATTGGTTATGTGACGACGACGACGATGATGGTGATGATAATCGTGATGATTATAATGATGAGTGACTGTGTTCTGCAGCTGAAGAAGTGAAAACTTCTTTTAACTGTAATCGGATTTTCTCCAATCTTCTTCACTGTGTCTTGTCCACTGCGTGCGTTCTGAGCTCCTATAGGTTTTCTCTCGTCTTTAGTGGGCCTAGATTACGTTTTATGAGGTCTGATCTCAAAACACTTCACCTATTTATATTGTGGCGTCCTTTGCGTACCTGATCCCTTTTGACACTTACAACTGCAAATTCCAGAGCTTCTCTGAGCAGGCGCTTTTCTGGCATTTGAAGAACATGTCCCAACATAGACCATCTGTTTCGCTACCCTCACAGATAGTGGCTCTGTGTTACAGAGTTTGCAGAGCGCTGCATTTCATATTATATTGTATGGCCAGCGATGATTTGTTATGGGTCGCAGATGTTCAAGAGGGCTTTTGGAGCTGCCCAGCTGTAGCAATTGTACAGCATTGTAGAAACACATGTAACATCATAAATTATAGTTGCATCTTGACTTTCATGGGGATATTAGAGCCACGAATTTATAATTTCCAAACCAACTGGAAGGCGATATTTCCTGCTACACAGTGGGTTTCAATGTCGGTAGAGATGCAGATGATCGAACCCAAGATTCTGCCCTTCCTCCACTTCTCAGTGCCCCTATGGTGTACCGTAATCACTATTTTCTATGGTTTCGAATAGGCATACGTGAGTGAACTCCGGGTTGGCTTCATTCCCGAAGAGGTCTGTATTCTTGAGTTGTTCTGTAGCTATTCCGACGTAATGTATCGAGATGATCTTTTTCATCAATAAAGTCATCGATAAAGTCATCATCATCTGCATGGTCCATTTCTAGTTGCATATGTATCATTCAGATTGGAAGATTTCGTCTTGTAAAAAGTATTCTCCAACAGATGATAGTGCTGCTGCGAGGTAGCAAGTGAATAGCACTGGTTATGAACAATCATTTTGTAGCGATCCTATTGGTATTTGAAACGGTGCAGAGTGTTGAATTGATGCACATAGTTCGTCATCATTGCAGCAAGCTTGATGGAGAAAATAAAAGATCTCTTGTCTCTTGATGGCATCGAATGCAAGTGACATGTCGATTCCCATCTTGTAGAAGTTGCAATGTTCTGATAGTACTATTGATGTCAACATTCGTTGTGCCAAGACTATGTCAGCGCATCTACGTCCTTACCTAAAATCACTCTGCCAGCTCCCAGTAAATTTGTCAATCTTATCTCTGATACGAGATAATTTCACATTTGATAGAATTTTTCTGATGCTGTTTGAAAGAACTATTGCTCTCTTGGAAAGCGGTCCCGATGGTTTCCTAGAATTGTGATGAGTTGACCTTCTCCCACATCATGGATAGAGATGCCGTTTACAGGCGGTGTTGATGGTGTGTCCGATTTGTGTCGCGATGGTATTATCTGCATATTTAAGGAGTTCGTTATTAAAGCTATTAGGCCTAAATGCACGGCCATTCACTAGAGATGATAAAGTTGTTATAACTTCTGCTTGTTATTGGCCTTTGCAGGTGCCGTGGATGGCCGTAAAACGTGGGGTAGACCTTCGTTTCCTGTGACAGTGACGTGATTTTTTTAACCATTCGTTTATTGTCTCAGCCTTTCCCCGGGCAGAGCAGATGGAGTGAGCATCAGAGTTAGATACAGCCAGTCGTTGGTGTGCAGTGCTGATTTTTAATACCTTCCTTGCTCAGAACATTTTTCAATAATCATCGGTGGACGTGATCTCAATTACCAGGTCATCTACTCTTTTGACGGTGAGTTCTTTCAATCGCTCACATGAGCGTATTGCAATTCTGTCTTAGTTCAGTTTGATGTTCATTTCGACTGCTGTGATAAATGTGTAGTTACAGTGTTTTCTGTTGTTCAGACAGTCTTGTAACAAGTGGATCATCAACATAGGATTGCCTTTGGTTGCTATTCCTGGCTACACTGATGTTTTAGCATTAGATGTCTCCTCACATTTTATGACTTTTCTTAAGGATTCGCTAGTTTACAGTTGACTTAACGATGCCTGGATGGTGTTGTCTTTAGTTAGTTTTAAAATATTCTATAAAGGCTGACCTTAGATTTTTGGTTTTGATTGTCGTTGGTAGATGGTGCACATTTGATCAAACCACAATCTAGTAATCACTGGTTTGTTGTCTACACTAGGATAGAATCAGGAGTTCCGAAGTAATAACTTTGCATTCACCTTGCACACTATGTAGTCAATCTGATTAAAGATTGCGTTTGTGATATTAGTGTTCTTGTCGGCTATGTCTCATGCCCATGTTGTTCGATGACGACACGGGTGCTTAAAGGCTGTGATTGTTGCGTATATGCCAGAAGTGCAGGTGTAGGTAGCTAATGCATCTAAATTACTGTTACATTCTCCCATTTCATAGGAACCAATACACGAATCAAACGTTGCTTAGTTTTCACAGTCTGGAGTTGAAGTCAATACATAGTAAGTGCTGCCACCTTCCTGGAATGTTGATTTTTGTGTGCAATTCATCATAGAAAGAATCGAGTATTGAAGGATCGGTGTGTGATAACTTAGCAGTTGGGTCATATGCATTCACAATGCGAGATATAGTGGTAGTGCAGTTTCTCATTGGCCAGGCTAGGTCAATAACTGCAATGCGTTCACTGATGTATGCAAAATTAATTATTTACAAAACTTAGGAGTTGGGAATTGGCTTATTTCTATTCGAGTCGAATAAGTGCATAGCCTGACAGCTCTTTCTTGAATGGATACGATATCAATCTTGTAGTAATTGCAGTCTCTATTTATGTTTTCTCTTTTCACTGAGTTGACTAGATCGGGAACATTCCACGTTGCGTTAAGGAACTCAAATCGATATCATTGTGGTCGAGGGTGTCAATCATGATAATTATGCGGTTGTCAGCTCGTAGACCTTGATGACGTTAGATTCCCAGAAGGTATCAACAACTCCAGATTATGTTCCATCGCATTCACTTCACTGGATGTTCATTCATTCATTGAATACAACGAAATAATTGTCAATCTTCATGCCAGAAGTCGGTAAATTATTTTTTGGATTGTGGGCATGTGTAGACATTAGGTTATATAAGAGGCGAGTCACTTATATATACCTTTTTAGTGATCGTCTACTTATCTCACCCACGTCCCACTATGATTGTATAAGAAGTCTCAAGATAGTCAACATGCTTTCTTAAATGGATGAATGAATGAAAGCATGGATGGTAGCTTTAATTATATTAGCCTGATGGTCGCCAGACGGGCTAGCCATGTCGGCCCTGGTTCAGGCCTAGGCATGGTGGACATTGCTACGATTCATTCTGTCGAGTGTTCTTATCATGTGGGATGTTGTCAGGCTGTTTAGCGGCGATACCTTGTGGCGGCGTAATGGTCTTCATCACCGATTCCAGCCGGACATAATTTACAAAATTTTGCCATTCCCCTTCACAATCGGTCAGCCTATTTTTACCTGTTGTTAGACACTGGTTAGTGTACACATTCAAGCCACACCATTATTAGTGTTTTCACTTAATAAAGTGAACATGGATATGATGGATTAATCCGGTATTAACACTTATTCCCTCGCCACTGTCCATGTATTCCATATCTATGAACATACACTAATAGACCAATTTGCTTTTGATCGGATAGTTCCATATTCATATGCTAATTCGGCTGTGAATGGCTACGATTGAGCATAGAATAATACGATCTATCTTACCGGCCTATGCCCACCCCACTATGTAACTCAGTGAACTCATGATCGATCGAGTGCTCTTGAAGTCGATATTTGCACGGTAGACAAAGCATCAATATTACTTGAAATAAACATGACACATTCCTTTCATCGAGCCCTTGAGACTGGAAAATAGTTCCTCTGGAGTTTTAGTATATTAGTAAATTTAATTCTTTACTATAATTATTATTTTTGAGTTTCTGTTTTCGAGTGAGTTTTATAGTTTGTTATAATAGGGCTGTCCCCACGATAATGCACCATATGAACGTTGGCCCATTTATACATCAGATCACGTGTTTCTCATCAGTCTCATGGAAGTGTTTTGGTGAGAAACTCATGAATGGTGTAATGATGAAGAGATGAAAGGGTTTTTGATGTTGGTCAAAGCTAGATGTCAGTCTGACCAGACAAGGCATGACGGAGTCGAATTTTACAGATATATACAGTGACTAGGGTTGGGTAAATTTAGTCGAAGTCGAGATGAAAGGTGCTACAGTCCTTCTACTGTTGTGACTGCAATGAACTGCAATCTGTGGTTGACCCTAAGCTATGGTTAATGATTAGACAGTATGTGTGCTTTCGGCCCCTAGGGTATATTGCTAGCCTAACTTATTAGGTTAGTGTTAATAACTGTTACTGGTAGATTTCCAATCGTACAAAGAATAGACCTGTTCAGCATAATGTTGCCGGCCTCATGATACAGGTAGGTACAAGCGCACACAGCCCTTAGTACCACCAGTAGACTGTTGAGCCGTCACTACATCTGTTACTTGGATCACCGATACAACACAACAAAAGACAAACAGAACAGCAGTTATGGATTTTTGGGACTTCCTACTCGGAAACGCAGATTGGTGAAAGGTACATTACTGTAACCACAGTGATTAGCCGCAGTGATTCCATGGACGTGCCCAGCTAGCAAATAGGACCAAACTCACAATCGTCTTCCAAGTAGATAATCTCTGTTTGGTAGAGATTCAAAATTATTTTTCAAGATTCAAGACTATTTATTCAATAGTAAAAGATAAACAATATTCACGATTCATGTCCGCTGAAGGTATTGGTAATTGGATTTGGCAGATACCATACAGATATATACATGCTGTAAATATGGGATGTCTTGTGGGAAGTCATGACCCCGCAGGATGTCTTATAATTCACGTAAGCCCCAAAAGAAATTATGTTTTGAAAATACCAGGTGAGCTAAAAGTCCAGGTGAGCTAAAGATGGATGTTGTAGCAGTGCATCAATGTTAACTATAACATACAATTCAAAACGGAGAAAGTTATGATGACTAAGTGTACCGTGGCTGAGTCAGCACCTGTTATTTATAAATATGTGTCAATCATTAGGACGGTGGAAAGTCGAGCCAGCCAGGTCAGCTCTTTGTATGTAATAGAAGTGCACTAATGCTAAATGGATAGGATGCTGTTTATAGAGTTACATAACCAGCAGATGAGATTAATATAATAATGTTGGAAATGGATGAATTAATTGGAAATGATTCTATGGTGCTGAGTTGATGTGTATTTGAAAATAGTTTAGATAAAAGTTGTTGCTGTTTAGCCGGCATTCACTTTTATGATATTCAGCAGTTGTTGGTAATCGCAGTTTTGGAAATAATCAATGCTTAGTGGCAAGTGCTGGGATCATGAATTATGAGAATAAATTGAACGTGACTGACTGACATTGTTGATGACGTAAGCAATCTAGTATTTAACCGTGGGCTAGAACAACACCATCTGGCACAGGCCTTTGAATTTTCGTCCATCCATCCCTCTACCACATATCCCTCCCCCCCACCACTATATATAATATACACAAGGTGTGAAACCTTCATCTGTGGGCACCATTGTCAGAAAGCTGATTGGTTGATTTGTAGTCAGAACCGTGATGTCAGCGGATTTTGGCAACAAACCAACCAATCAGCTTTCTGACAATGGTGCCCACAGATGAAGGTTTCACACTTTGTGTATATTATATATAGTAGGGGGAATATGTGGTAGAGGTATGGATGGACGAAAATTCAAAGGCCTGTGCATCTGGTAATGAATCATCCAGCATGTGTGCCTATCACGCTATGATTCTTAAGACTTCTCCATTAGTACGCAATGGACAGGATGTGGAGATTAGAGCGTGCTTTAGGAATTAATAACAGAATCCAAATTTATTGATAAACTATATGCCACTCATTTTATGGTATGCAACAACAACACCTACCATAATGTTGTTAGTTAGCTGACAGATCACAACAAACCAGAACCGGTCCCCACGGCCTTGTCTATGTGAGGCGCAATCTTCATGGAAGAATTGAGCAGAGTATGATTGGTTAGAATGACGTCATAACCAACCAAGATCGACCCGACTCTGCAGTAAAGAGTTATAAAGAATAAATTTGTGCGCCAGGCAAGTGAGGGAGGAATCACTCGGTTATTAGGTTAGAACTTCTAGGAAGAAATAAGCAGAGGTTGATTGGTGACTTTATTGTTCGGGCAATCAAAGTGTGCTTATCGGATACCTAGACGAGTTGTAGGAATGGATTCGAATAGATTCTGAGAGAAATTGTGCATTTCCACGAAATGTGTAGGAGGCCAAGTTTGGGCTATAAAAGAAGACATTTCTCTCAGAATAATCAACCAATCACCATCTCTGATTCACTAAGCATTTCTTGCTTGCTTAGTCCTGAAGCTGTGGCTCTTACGCCTAACGTAGCTTGGTAGGTTTAGAATAGGATTTAAGACTTAGGATAATTATCTATTAGCTTTGTTTATTTGTGAGCGACCTTGCTCTAGACTTCAAACTTGTTATATTTCTGTAAATAAAGTTTTCATCTTAAGTAGTAGTGTCGGAGTCAAAATGATACCACCTCCCTCAATTGGCAGCCGTTCGGCCATCCGTGGGCCCCCACCACCCTCTCAATCCCTCGGGCATAGGGTTGTTGAGACATGTGGTTGGTGTATGACTCTGGAGGGTGTTGGGAGCTATGCCCCCAGGGATTGAGAGGGCGGTGGCAGCCACGGATGGCCGAACGACTACCAATTGAGGGAGATAGTATCATTTGGACTCCCCGACCCTACTACTAGGTAAAATGATACCACCGACCTCAATTGGCAGCCGTTCGGCGATCCGTGGCTGCCACCACCCTCTCAAGCCCTGGGGCATAGGAATTTGAGACATGTGATCGTGTCGTGATCAAGCACGCATTACATGGTCTGAACGTCCATTTAGAGACTAGCATACTCAGTGGTATACGAGCTGATCAAGTACACATAAAAGGTCTTAACGTCCATTTAGAGACAAGCATACTCTGTGGTATAGCTTGTGATCAAGCACGCATTACATAGTCTGAACGTCCATTTAGAGACTAGCATACTCAGTGGTATACGAGCTGATCAAGCACACATAAAAGGTCTTAACGTCCATTTAGAGACAAGCATACTCAGTGGTATAGCTTGTGATCAAGCACGCATTACATGGTCTGAACGTCCATTTAGAGACTAGCATACTCAGTGGTATACGAGCTGATCAAGCACACATAAAAGGTCTTAATGTCCATTTAGAGACAAGCATACTCAGTGGTATAGCTTGTGATCAAGCCCGCATTACATGGTCTGAACGTCCAGACAAGCATACTCAGTGGTATACGAGCTGATCAAGCACACATAAAAGGTCTTAACGTCCATTTAGAGACAAGCATACTCAGTGGTATAGCTTGTGATCAAGCACGCATTACATGGTCTGAGCGTCCAGACTAGCATACTCAGTGGTATACGAGCTGATCAAGCACACATAAAAGGTCTTAACGTCCAGGCAAGCATACTCAGTGGTATAGCTTGTGATCAAGCACTCATTACATGGTCTGAACGTCCATTTAGAGACTAGCATACTCAGTGGTATACGAGCTGATCAAGCACACATAAAAGGTCTTAACGTCCATTTAGAGACAAGCATACTCAGTGGTATAGCTTGTGATCAAGCACGCATTACATGGTCTGAACGTCCAGACTAGCATACTCAGTGGTATAGCTTGTGATGCACTACAGGGTCTGACTGCTTCGCGCTATGGCAAGGCAATTTGGCCTTAGAGTAGCCTCTAAGGCCAAGAAAGCCGACCTGCTCCAGCTGATCGGACAGGCCCGTGCCGAGGAATTCATTGCTCGACTGAGACGATCAGTGAAGACGGGACGGTTTCCAGCGACCACCAGAGATGATCCTGAGAACTTCCACAAGAAAGCACAGCGGCGGCGTGAGCTTCATCAGTTGGATGAGGAGGTGACGGCTAGCTTACAAGCCAAAGCTGTAGCGACACGGATGGCAGACCATCCACTGGAGTGCCTACCTGCCCTACGCAGGATCACTAAGCGAATGATGAGGGGGCCGAGGGCTGAACCCTTAGCCCGGAGCATGAGGCGAGAGGGTGAACAGATTCTCAATGAGCGTCTGGGTGAGATGGAAGGGGAGGAGAGAGGAAGACGGACAGTACGCTGGACGTTCTTCCAAGGGCTCAATGGAGACATTACAGGGCAGATCATGGGTAAGATCCAGCAGACTGCCCAGAACGCCTTCTACCTCCGGTATACCCACACCTATCGCATCAAACACATCGAGGACGGTAGGGTGATGCTCTTCCACATGAACGCTCCAGGGAGTCCGTGGCTGAACACGATAGGAGCGGCTCAGGACTGGGTGGCGGCAAGAGAGCAAGACCGCCTCGACCCCGACAACATCGATCGACCCAACACTAAGTGGGCTTTCGTCCGATCAATCAACGTTGAGGTCAAGGCTGTCATCGACCGCCAACCTTTGCTTGGGACCGGACCGCTCCCAGTCTGGCTACGACAGAAGAAGAGTATGGTGGCACTTGACACCTACAATGATAACATGTGTCTCTGGAGATGCCTAGCAGTGTATCAGGGGTCGAGACCCGATAGAAGTACTGCTCCTGCACGAGAGCTCGCTAGACAGTTCTACAGCGCCTGCGCACCTATGCCCGATGTTCCAAAAACCTCTATGGATCAGCTGGATACGGTAGAGTTCTTCGCGAAGATCGGGATTCGCGTGTATGAACCAACTGAAGAGGGCACCTGGCACCTGATCAGGCAAGCCGCCCACTACCGTGACACTATGACCATCGGAGTGTACGACCACCATGCCTTCTATATCAAGAACATCTCCAAGCTGGCCCACACACTAGTCTGCGGTCACTGTCAGCAGAGGTTCACAAAGGCCCCGAATCTTAAGCATCATGCTGACCGTTGTACAGGCGGCAAAACAACCATAGAGTGCCCTGGGAAGAAGGTTGATGCACCGCAGTCTGCGTATGAGAAAGCCTTCTATCCACCCCAACCATCCAGTTCAGCGGCTACTCGTTGGGTCACGTATGTGGTGAAAACCCAAGGTATCCACATACACCATGTAGAGTGTGGGCACGGTGGCAAGCGTTGGATTGAGGGGGCTCCCGTAGATGGTTATGACCCGACTACCAACACCGTTTACCAGTTCCATGGCTGTTTCTGGCATGGATGCCCTCAGCACCAGCAAGGCGAGGTGGCCGAACAAAAATACCTCAAGACCACCCGGAGAGAGGAGAAGCTGAGAGCAGCTGGATACATGCTTGTGGTACAGTGGGAGTGCGGTATAAAACGCTGCCCAAGCACCCCTAAACGAGTTCGGACCGTCTCATACCCGCACTTCATCGTCTATGACTTCGAGGCCCTCCTAGATGGCGTCAAGACTCATCCTACAGAGACTCTCACGATTGAGAGTAACCACATACCGATCTCTGTGTCAGTCGGCTGCTCCTTGGAAGGCTCCGCCAGTGAGCCAACTCACCTCTGCAATCCTGACCCAGAAGCTCTGATCAAGGCTTTCATGGATGAGATTACCAGGCAAGCACACAGAATCCCTACAGAAGTCAGGTCACAGTTCATCCCTTCAGACCTTGACAAGCTCCCAAAACGACAGCAGCGACTGATTACCGAGTGGTGTGACCAAGTTCCGGTGCTAGGCTTCAACTCTGGCCGCTATGACCTAAACCTGATCAAGAAGCACGTTGTGGATGAGCTGACCAACAGTACTGGCACAGTGAAAGTCGCCAAGAAGGCTAGTCAGACCATGTTCCTCATAACACCTTAGCTACGGTTTCTCGATGTCTTGAACTACCTTGGCCCAGGAGTCTCCTACGAGGCATGGATCAAAGCCTATGGGTGTACACAGCAGAAGAGCTGGCTCCCGTATGAATGGTTCGACACACCCGAGAGGCTTAATTATCCCGGACTCCCCGACTACCCAGCGTGGTGGTCTAAGCTCAAGGGTGGCTACCTCCTGAAGCTATCAGAGTGGAAACAGTGCAAACAGACATTCAGAGACCAAGGCATGCAGACGTTCGCCGACTGGTTGCAATACTATAACAACCTGGATGTCAGTCCATTCATCGAAGCCCTCGAGCGGATGCGGGAGTTCTACATAGAACGAGAAATAGACATCCTCAAGGATGCTGTGTCTCTCCCAGGAGTGTCTCTGCAGTACCTCCTACGTGGAACCGCTCAGCACATGCCGGATGTTAGCCTCTACTCTCCGGGCAAGGAGGCCTACGAGATGCTGAAGGGCGCGGTTGTTGGAGGACCCAGCATCGTGTTCACCAGATACCACGAGGCAGGTGTGACACGCATCCGCCAGAGTGAGCGTGTCTGCCAACGTCTAGTCGGCTATGACGCAAATGCTCTGTACTTGTCTACGATGGCTAAAGAGATGCCATGTGGTAAGGAGACAGTACGGCAGTGGTCCGGTGCTAGCGACGTAGCCAGATTTAAGAAGGATCTGCTGGCTGACCACTGGTTCGGTTTCGCTGAAGTGGACATAGAGGTTCCTAAGGCACTGTGGGCGAAGTTCAAGGAAATGCCACCTCTCTTCTACAACACAGAGATTCCAGCTGAGGCAGTATCTGAGGAGATGCTCGCATACCTAGAGAAAACCGGTAGGAAACGCCCCACAACCAGTAAACTAGTCGGCGCCCTCTCGGCCAACAGGAAGCTCATGTATGCGCCATCACTCAAGTGGTACCTCGCCCATGGGCTAGAGATTACAGCTGTCTACCGGACAATAGACTACAAGCCCCAGAAACCTTTTGAGTGGTTTGTGAACAATGTTACCGATGCTCGCCGTACAGGAGATGTTGATAAGAGCAAATCGCTCTTGGCAGATCTGTTCAAGCTACTAGGCAACAGTGCCTATGGGAAGCTCATCGAGGCCCTGGAGCGCCACAGCAACACGACCTTCACCAAGGATGAACGAGTGGTAGATAGAGCCCTCCGCAGTGCATGGTTCGAAGATATCGAGGAGATCGGCGAGTCCTACGAGCTCCAGAGACGCAAGGCAAAAATCACCATTCGCCGGCCCTTCCAGATGGGGATAGCCGTATACGAGCTCGCGAAGCTGCAGATGCTGGAGTTCTACTACGACTTCCTGGATCACTATGTGCCTCGTGACAGCTTCGAGTACCTCCAGATGGACACAGACTCTGAGTACATCGCAATAGCTGCCTCCAGCCTCGACGAAGTCATTCGCCCTGAGATGCGAGCAGAGTATGAGGCTCATAAGCGGGAGTGGCTAGCTTGGGACAAGTGGTCTGGACGGACTCCGGGACTGTTCAAGCTCGAGTTCGAAGGCAACCGTGGTATCGCTCTCTGTTCCAAGTGCTACTACGTGGAGAGCCCCGATGGGAAGGTGAAATGCTCAGCCAAAGGTATGTCTAAACGCCAGAACGATGTCTCTTGGCAAAGGTTCTTCAGGGCCCTAAACGGTAGCATGGACAGAGCTACAAACCGAGGCCTACGCATGCACCCGCGGACGCAAGGCATGGTGACGTATGAACAGGAAAAACTCGAGCTC
Source organism: Chaetoderma sp. LZ-2023a (assembly GCA_034401795.1). Lineage (NCBI taxonomy): Eukaryota > Metazoa > Mollusca > Caudofoveata > Chaetodermatida > Chaetodermatidae > Chaetoderma > Chaetoderma sp. LZ-2023a. Next base: position 65,090,863 of record CM067374.1, read on the forward strand.
TCAGCCTACTACGATAAGCGGCATGTGTTGCCAGATGGTGTCCATACCAAACCAATCGAGTACCATATCCCTCAGGCACCTGACGACGGTGGTAGCTGTGTGTCTGGAGGGACCACCTGAAGCTCCTCCCGAACAAATGGACGTTTGGGACAGCTCTCTGAGCGTGCCAGATAGTACAGCGTAGGCTGCCCCTCCATCTCGACATACCTGTCAAGTCTGTGGACATCTAGCTACCAGTTAGGATCTGTTGCACGGCGTCGCCCACCTTCCAACTCAGCAGGTTCATACAGGTACTGAACCAGAGCATAAGATGGAAGGCACACCTGTTCCTTGTCCGCTCCTCCGGAAGGTTGGGCAACAGAGGATCGTTGGATAGCCTCTACTGGCTTCTTACCAGTTAACCGAGTTACCTCAGTATTGGATCGCTCTACCACCCGGGGCAAACCTTTCAACCACACCCTGGACCTCTCTCCAGCCTGTACCATTTCCTGGGCGTATTGGTGTGGGAACAGTCTCTCTGCCAGTGTCCGATTCCACCGCTCGACGATTGCCTGGGCACGGTGGTGACCAACTTCACCTCGTCTAATTGCCACACCATGTTTCCGCATGAGGGCCGCAGTCTCGCCTCTGAACTCCTTACCCTCATCCACCTGCAACAATTCTGGCCACTGGAGGGGATTTTCCGGATCCTCGTAGACCCCCTGGAATGCCTGGGCCATCTGGCCAGCTAACTTGTCTGTGAGCGGTGCCGCAGCCTTGTACCTGCTGGCGACATCGACGATGGTGAGGGCATACTTGTAGGTCTTACGACCAACCGAGTCGTGTGGAAGGAATAGAACATCTGCCTGGTGAACTCTATTTGGGACAGTTTCATCGAAATAGGCATGCCTGATGAGCCGTGGACGAGGTTTGTATATCTGCCACATCGCCTGGCAGCTGAGCCACTGGCTAATTGTCTCCAAGGTGAAGTTGTGGCCCTTGCGGCGTACAGCCTCGAGTAGTTGGTGGGGCTCACGGTAATATCCACCAGGCTGATAGTAGAGTTCCTCAAGAAAGACCCCGGATTTCATCACTCCCGTCCTGTCACGCACGGTCTGGGTATCACTGACGTCCACTCCCGTCCTGTCACGCACAGCCTGAGCGAACTCTACACAGACGGCCGTTATGCATTCGACTGAAGACCTCCTCCATACACAGGCGTCTAGTTTCTGCTCGCTGAGCGGTAGCTTATCGACTAACCCTCGGATGTCTTGACCAGGTCGTATAGAGATGCCATCCTTATATAGTACGGCTTAAATGTTTGGCGGCCCAGATGGCCGTAAGTGCCATGGCAACATACGGTAGCCAAGGGCCTGCGACTCCGAAGAACGTACCTACTCCTGAGGCGATGGCTGGTATGGCTTCAGAAATCTTCTCCACACCCTGGAGAGCATTGTTGGCGATCTTGCGGACCGTCTCGCCCGCCTTCGTTGTGAACAGAGCGATCAGAGCCCCAACTGCTGCCAGCGGACCGATAGAACCTTTTACGTAAGTGCGATAGATTCCTTTCGCTCTGTGTATTAGTTTGCGGGATTCAGGCTCAGCACCCTCCGCTACATCGTAGTCGTCTGCATCATAATCCTCCTCATCATAGTCCTCGTCATCTATATCCTCGACTGGATCTTCATAAGCCTCTGGTTCATACATATCCGTCGCCAGCTATATAGTAGCTTTAAACTGTAGTCTATAGCATGGCCTCCGCAATCTTGAATGCGGGTCTGTTTGCCTTAGCGAACTGGGGACTCAGCTTCGCCGACAAGAAGGCGGCAGAGGTCGAGCGTGAGCGCCATAACCAGGCGATGGAGAAGCTGTCTATGGAGAAGTTTGAGTATAGCAAAGTACTCGAGCATATGCGCCAGAGGGAGGCCCGCCGACGACAACTCCGAGCTCAGGCCAACCAGAGCCTCAACGAGGCAGATGAGAGTCTCGATGAGTACTACGAGGCCGTATCTGAGCCAACGCTCGACTATGAAGCATCGACAGGTCAGAAGACAGCAGAGCTTATAGTAGTAGTGGCAGCTGCAGCGGTGACGACAGGGGTCGTGCTCTATGCACGCTCAAGCTGAATACCTGATGTGTTCGATACGCATACCTTAGCATAGCCAAAGTAAAGTACCGTCACACCTAATTGGCGAGTCCCAGCTATGAGGTTTCCGATGTTGAAGCTGAGCCGGTTGCCCTGATTAGGTGGGATGTTCCTGCCACCGACGTGGTGACGGCCCTTGAGTGCTGACTCGAGGTCGTCGCTTCCACTGGTTAGTCGCAGAAGTGCGTATGACTTAGTTTTCTGTCTGTAGAGTTGGCAGTCAGCCAGCTCGCGTACCTCACCAAGAACATTGGTCCCAGCAACCACAAGTTTGAAGTCGTCCAGCTTACCCACCTCCTGGATGACGGCTCCCTTCTGAACCAGGACCGCAACGGCGACACAGTCCGATGCACCACGATGCAATGTCAGCTCTACCTCTTGGTTAGCTGTGGCTTGGACCTGCTGGTGTTCTCGCTCCACATGCACGATCCGCTGTTTGGATCCCGTTTGCTTCAGTTCCTGGTCATTCTCGTCATGCCAGACATGGAGTCTTGGAGCATTCATCGACACATCTGCGAGAGGCTCAGTGTACACCCGGAGGAACAACCTATCCTGCATGGCAGCTGGATTCACGTGTGTGTTCTCGAGGAGGGTGAAGAGTGGAACTGCCACAGGCTTCTCGACACCTACCAGTAGTTCGAATGCCGTGAACCCCTCACTCACAGCGTAGTACCCCTTTCCCTTCGCATAGAAGGTTGGGTCACGAGCCAGCGGACCTAGGACTCGGTACTCATCGTTCACATAGGTGGTGTCCACGGTGCTGTTGCTCTGTACGATCTCCCACCTGTTCAGAACCTGCGGGAGCTCTACCGTCTGTTCTGTTGTGCTCTGAAGCTTGAACTCGAGTGTCATGCTCTTGATCTCGTGGATCTGTGCCGAGATTGCAAAGTCAATGTACTTCCCAGCAGCGGACAACGGGTTGTCATCGTGTATACTGGGTCTAATGACCGTCAGGTAGTCCTTCCGAGGATCAGTACAGTGCGATGTCGCAGGTTCAACGGCCCCATCTGGATGTTGCACATACTGCAGCATGTTTAAGGTCTGGGTATATAGAGGGGTTAAATGTCTGCCATGTTTGGTAAAGTTCTCCAGCAGATTATCTTTGGGCAGCAGGCCAAGTCGGCACGACAGCCGCGACGTGCACTGTCCCACAGTGACAGGGTCCGAGGCCGGCTTCGTGACATCAACATTATCCATGAGCGAGTCAAGGTTACACCGCCGACGGATGCGGAGATACTGGCCACCATAGAGGAAGGAGCGCCAGCTCGTAGTACAAAAGAACTCCTGACTCGGATACTCTACCGGAAGTTTGACAGCACCCAGGGCAGGACACTCGACCTACCTGTGGGCCAAACCAACAGTCCTGTTATTCTAGCTCTCCAAAAGGCGAGGGTCGACCCCAAAGATCTACTAACGGTCGGGAAGTGGGCTGCCGTATTTAGCCTCCATAGCCAGGAAGAGCGAGAGATGCTGAATAGCCTCCAGTCTGGAGCAACTAACTACTTCAGGGAGGAGGTCAGTGCCGCTGTAGCGGAGAGCCATGACACCGGTCATGCAGAAGGTACTCAGGAGGGGTTCACTGTTGGCTGCAAGGAGGCTGTTGAGCACATCTTCAATGAAGAAGGGCGTAGGAGACTGGCCAGTGATCTGGCAGCATTTCTGAAATTCCCAGATAACTACCAGGACTACGTCATCAAATCCGCTCACAAGTCAGATGCTCGTCGTGCATGGACAAAGTGGATCTTCCATGAGAAGTTCCAGAAGAAGAGAGTCCTACCATCTGACCCTCGGTGGATAGAGTTTCAGCGACAGGCTTCTGACGAAACTGCCGAAGTTCCTCAAGCTTCTGACGAAGTTCCTCAAGCTTCTGACGAAGTTCCTCAAGCTTCTGACGAAGTTCCTCAAGCTTCTGACGAAGTTCCTCCAGGCTTCTGACGAAGTTCCTCCAGGCTTCTGACGAAGTTCCTCAAGCTTCTGACGAAGTTCCTCAAGCTTCTGACGAAGTTCCTCAAGCTTCTGACGAAGTTCCTCAAGCTTCTGACGAAGTTCCTCAAGCTTCTGACGAAGTTCCTCAAGCTTCTGACGAAGTTCCTCAAGCTTCTGACGAAGTTCCTCAAGCTTCTGACGAAGTTCCTCAAGCTTCTGACGAAGTTCCTCAAGCTTCTGACGAAGTTCCTCAGACGAAGTTCCTCAAGCTTCTGACGAAGTTCGAACAAGGCTCTGCGGTACTACAAGCTGGAAAAAGGATGCACTGCGGAACCCTCCAGCCCGCTTCTGACGAAGTTCCTCAAGCTTCTGACGAAGTTCCTCAGACGAAGTTCCTCAAGCTTCTGACGAAGTTCCTCCAGGCTTCTGACAGCGATGACGCGTAGAGCAGGCTAGTTTCCTGGCTGGATTCAGCTTGTAGGCGAAGGTCTGCGCCTTTTCCAGAGAGGGCTTGAAGTGTGACAGCTCACCTGTCTCCTTGTTCCTGAAGATGAAGCGGTACAGCTCAGCTGCCCTCTGTACACCTGCGATAAAGTCCCCTTTAGGCTCCTTGAGGGTTAGGCTGTCGTATATGGTCTCGAGCAGGGCACGTCCACACTTGGAGCTGAAGTATAGCAACCGGGCATTGTGGCGGATGTCTGGTGAGATCTCGCGGGTGTACTTCTGAAAGAGGATGAAGACAGTTATCTTTGTGTGCCGGATGCGCCTGGTGATGTTGCTGAGGTATGTGACTGTCTTCTGGTCCATTGCAGGGTCATCGATAACTAGAACAAGTGGTTCTGTCAGTCGGGCTGCCAGCAGCTTCTCCATCAGGGCTTGCAGATTCTGCGTCTTGGTGATTGGACCATTGTACCATTGATCATTACTGTCAACCGCCTCAGCGGCGGAGTCAGACACCAGAAGGATGTATTGAGAGTGTAGATGTTCGGCCAGGAGAGCCCGCAGCAAGATGTTTTTCCCGTGGCCTGACGGGGCAATGATTAGCACCACCTGGCCAGCATCGGCCGGCCTACTGTTGAATGGTACAGACATGCGCGCGGAGGATGGTTAACACTTGGTCGGCGGTAGCCTCGTCTATATCTGGGAGACTAAACGGCAGTACTTCCTGCACCAGCTTTTGCGCCTGCTGTGTGGGTAGCGTTGTGCCTCCGGTGGATACGAAGGATGCGATGGAGGCATCAAGCATGAAATCCCAGCAGCAGCTGAGAAGATAGCGTAGAGGGCCTGTGTCAGCACCCACAGTGTCTAGTATATCCAGTATCTGTACGATACATGCACGGGAAGTCATGACTATTATGTGAGCTTAAACGGCAAATCAAAGAACCCTGACATCTTCACCTCTGGTAGCTGGAGGCTGGCGGCAGCACCTTTTTTGCCATCGACAGTGATATTGCTCAGGCCGATGGTGCCTACCCTGAGATTCTCTCCGTCTTGTTGGAAAGAGCTCCGGTGTTTCAGGAGATCCTTAACCAGGTCTTGTGCATAGGACTCAGCCATAACCTTGATGGCACCAGCCTCGTCGACTCCGAGCATACCTCGCATCGTTGCCCGGTCTTTGATGCCCATCCCCTTGTATACAGTCATGGCCTTGTTAATGGCCGATTGTCCTACCATATCAGTGTTCCCGACGAGATCTTGGGCTGGGATGGTACCTCGGATCTCCCGCGGGTCTCCCTTCTCATCGAAGTCTAGGAAGGAGATAGGGGCAACAGTGTCCTCTGAACCGAGGCGTGCCTCGCCCAAGTGAGCAAGATCGCCTAGCTCTTTGCTTTCTAGGTCTGTGAGTGACAGAGTCATAGTGCTATATGCACGGCTTAAACCCACTAGTCATACCCCAGTGAAATAGTTGGGCATAGGAGGACCACGCAGTCGGCCAAGGGAATAGGTAGCAGTGCTCAGGGTACTGGCCCTCTCTGCATGGGCACGCCTTGTGGGCGGTCCACCATTCCTGGGCATTGGCAATCCTCAGGCCGCATGCTCGACTATGGACTACACACCACCCTCCAGCCCGCCATGCCTCATATGCTGCAGGGGTCTCGTCATCCATCTCTCACTATTCAGAAGGGTTAAACATAGGCGACGATGATCTCGGCCATTGCACTCGTTGCTAGCCCTAGAACCGCGGCCTCCATTAGTGTAACACATTCACTCATGATCTTGGCGGCGGCAGTGTAGGCGGCACCACTGAGGGCGATCTTTGGGATGGGGTGAGTTATTCCGAGACAGTGGCCGGCCACCCCTCTCACTACGGTAGCGAGGACAGCTGCAGTGGCGGCAGGAAGAACCTCATTTCCCCCTGTCATCTTCACCACAGCCACATTCGCCGCCACGTTATTGGCGACATGGACTGCCAGAGGTTTAGCCTGTGTCAGTAACTTCTGTGTCTTGGTTCGCAGCAGGTTCTCCACCTTCTGAAGACTCATCTGGCTCTCGGGCAGTTGCTTCATGATCTGTACCATTGACGGCATTGTTTAAACCTTGAGTATACAACACAGCCTGTGTTCCCTGTCGAGTGAGCTAATAAGATCTTCCCAGTCTGCATCTGCCAGGTGTCCGGGTTTGTACTCAGGAATATTCATCTCTCTATTGAGTCATCTTAAACATGTCCGCGCTATGCGAGAAGTACTATGAGGTCTTCCAGAGGGAGCTGAAGGCCTACAAGAAGAAGACGCCAGATGAGCTCGCTCAGCTCTCGGGTGCTGAGCTGACAGAGGAGCTGACAGCTGTGAAGCTCTATCTAGGATTTGGTAAGGGGCAGATCTGCTTCCTCGAATACCTTATCATGGGCGGGAGTATCGTCGAGCAGCTCCTGCAGGCTAAAGGTTTCTACAAGGATCGGGAGTATCTGTCAGATGTGTTCCAGCAGTTGCAGACCTCCATGGCCTCACCTGACTCAGAGCTGAACAAGGCTCTGCGATACTACAAGCTGGAAAAAGGATGTGCTGCGGAACCCTCCAGCCCTTGGATGTGCATGTTGGCAGCGTGTATAGGGGCTGTAGGGCAGGCCAAGCTGGCTCAGTGTCTCACCGTGGTCCCCACTGACGAGAGTCAGGATAGTCTGCTAGCGGCGGAGTAGGCTGATCCAGAGCGCCACGATAGTTAGGCCTGACACCACTCGTAGTGCTGCCACAGGAAGCGGTGTCGTGTCGACTGGCTGCAGTGGCGGGTGCCTGGAGCTGCCATGTCGACTGGCTGCAGTGTCGGAATGACCTTATGGCCCGTACTACGCGTAGTTTGCGACGGGCCTTCTGCAACCCCTGCTGGAACTTAGCAATAAGACTGCTGGGATCTGCCACGATGATCATATCCTCAACGAGACTGATGAACATGGCCTGGACCTCTGCTCCGCTGACACCATCTATGGAATGCCGCAGCTTGGTCTGCGCTGTAAGGAGGCAGTAGCACAGTGCTTCCAGGGACTGGTTGATCCGAACGATCCCTGCTGGTGTGAGGCCTGAGGTGGTGTGTGGGACAAAGTACCTCCACACATCTGGGTAGTCCTGCCTGATTCCGGTGATGTGCATATTCTGCACTATCGCCCTAGAATCGGAGTCTGGATCAAACGAGAATGTCACTGTCTTCCGACGACCTACTCGTCGGGGGGTTCGATAGGGGAATCCTGAGTAGTCACGTCTCGGGTCACCGTACATAACCCCTAGACCGCTGTTGTCGCCGCCATGCCACCGATAGTCTGGGTGAGCTCTGAACTCTCTCTGTAGTCCGCTGGCCGCTGAGACGCTATGACTGTTGAGCTGTGGGTCGAAGTCGTTTGTATCAGGGAGGCTTGCACCCAGCTCATGGAGGATTCGTCGCACAGTGAAGTACACGTGGAATCTGAGACAGCTGGCGATGAGCACAGCTTCAGGAGTACCAGAATAGGAGTGAAGCAGGGTGGAACTTACTCCACAGCCTGCCGTGGCACACCACACGGCAAAGTTCAGCTGCTGATTCCAGTATGAGAGGCTTGGAGCAGCCATCCAAGTATGAGCTTGCTTCGCATCCTTGATGGTGATGGGGCGGTTGGCCAGCGGTCGTGGGTTGACGGAGAAGCTGGTTCGGCCCCGTCCATCCACTGTGATAGAGAACGGTGTTAGCTCTGGTATATCATCCAGTAGGCCTCTCAGGCCAGTCAAGGGTGTACCCAGGAGGGGCGGTTGGCTCCGGTTGACTGTCGTGAGATTCAGTGGGAAGGCCATCTATACTGGGGTTCTTAAAGCTACCGCACAGGCAGCACATTATTTGTAGTCGCTCCAGAGACCGGCGAGGTGACCTCGCCGTAACATCTCGTTTTTAACTCCTCCATATCAACCCGCCCACTGGAGCCTTTGAGGTATTGCTGTCGCACTTTGGGTTTCTCAGTGCGGTACAGGGCTTGGACCTTCAATATATGACGGTACTCTTCATCGGTGACCTGGCCATCCTCGAGAGCTTTACTGACAGCCTCGTCGATAGTCCGTAGCATACTCTGTGCTAGTGTCACATACTTAGCATGCTTCTCCAACCTCCTTGTGATCTGCCGCTGCCCCACCCCCAAGCCTGTGGCCAAGACAGTGGTGGCTAGTGTCACGCCGCCCAGAGGGATGGCAACGAGGGCACCCACCCCTGTAGCGAGAGTGGCCACAGCTGCCACACCAGCACTGGCTCCAATCACACCCGCAGCAGTGGTTGTATGCGCGAGGATGTTGTAGGCTGTCTTATATCGACTGCGCGTTCTGCCGTACTTTTCTGCCTCATGGACGAGATTCTGCCTGATGGTATCTATCTGCTGGAGTCGCCAGACATGGATGGTACCGCCCTCGTCAGCAGTCAGGGAGGGGTATAGTTCTGGTGGCTTCCGCCACTCTGATTTTGCCATAGTATATCTGGAGGCTTAAACCGGCATCACCTGCAGAATCTGCTTATGAGTCATAGAAGGGTTAATTTTGGAGAGTCTGGCAAACCCTGCCAGCTTTTTGGTCTTGAGACAGATGGCTCTTAGAACGTGGTCATCCAGCACTATGTCGGGTGCCAGTAGCGTTCTGAGACGTGACATCTGGAACTTCACCTTATGACCAAGATAGTAGGTCCACCGCTGGATGGCTTTCTTGGTCTTACACCTCTGCACCATCTCCTCTTCCCACTGTATGACCTCTGGCTCATCCTAGTCTGTGAAGACACCTGGCTCATCATCGTAGACATCTGGCTGATCGTCGTCTCCTGCATCCCGCTTACTCTCCTCCAGGAGGGCCTGCCAATATCAGAAATTTCCCCTGTGCCTCCTTGCCCTGCACGCGTTCTGTTGATACCAGTTCTCCCGCTGTAGGCGCTCTCCTTCTTGTTGACAGATCTGTTGCTGTGCGAGCCTCTGTTCGTTTTGTGCAGTGGTCATGAAGGGGCAACCCTCTTTCTTCAGCATCTCGGCAAAGGTCAGATATTGCTGGTATGATATCATGTTGTCGTCAGGTCAATGAGTAATAAGAGTGTAAACTCTAAATGGGCGTCTGATATCCCATCCGTGCTGGCGTATATGTTAATGGAGGGGTTGTCAAACAGGTGATTTACAGGTGTGAACAGGCTAGGACTGATAGCTTTCCATAGGTTGCTGTTGGCACCTGGGAGATACTCTATCACATCCCGGCCGACTTCTACCAGTGAGCTGCTGTGTGCATGGCCTGGAGGTTGATGCAGCACATCGGCGTGTATGTATGTTGTGCCCCGCTGGGGCACCTCGAAGAGGACCCATTCTACACGGTACTGTACCACCCGTCTCCCCTCTAGAGAGGGTGAGATTATGTTCTCACCACTGGAGAGCAGCAGTCGGACAATCGGCATGGGTATATGTCTCATTTAAACCCCTCCTATAGCGTGCTATGGAACCCATATTTGCTCACTCGACTGGTCTTGCTGACCTCGCAGATGTGTACGCAGTTGATGCTGCCAAGGTAGAAGAGAGTGATGGAAAGTCCTTCGCCCTACAGTACGAAGCAAGCTCAAAGGCATTCTCCCTCCACCCCATTGGGGGTGATGGGGTGGAGATGCTCACAGACCTCAAGGATGTGTCGAAAGGGCGCCTGGGTCGCGACATAGATGGCCACAAGATCGTGTTTCGGTACGATTTCCCGAAGAGGAAGTACGTCCTCGAGCCGTTGATTGAGCTCTCGGATACAGAGGTGGCAGACATCAACACCCTAAATAGCGACATCAACTGTTGTGAAAAGGGATGGGAAAGTTCGAAAGCTCTACAATCGGGGATCATCCTTCCTCACCTACATAGGTGAAGGTGTCTCCCTGATGAGGGTGGGTCACCTGATCGGGGTTACAGGTGGAAAGCTCCTGCTGCAGCGTCCATTCGATGAAGAAGCTGGTAACCTCCAGGAGGGCACCCTACGGGTAGATGGTGTGTCACATGTCACCAAAGCCAAGGGTGCTGTTAAACTGCTTCATCGAGTCGGACTCACTAGCCCGCAAACGACTCATATAGTCCTAGTGCTACATTTCTTAGCCGGCGGCAAAGTGAAGCAGCTAGCCCCTGCCCCTGAGGGGATGAAGATCACTATCGATCCGGATGGAGCAGGGCTCGATCTGGCACAGATATTTCTCGAGGCGTTCACTCTGTTCAGTTTAACTCTTCATATATAGCCGTGCTTCTCATTGTATTGCTCGTGCTGGCGTCTACAGCAGTGGCGCAGGGAGCTGAGACTGCCATGATATTGGATGCCAAGTGGGCCCACTTCCGGGATGACCCCCAGTACAATCCTTGGGTCGACCCCTTGCGGAGAAACATTTATGCCCGCCCACGTAAAGAGATCGAGTCTGTCCGCCATGGGGTGGAGCCGTGGTTGTCTGCTGGAGACCCCTGCTCAGCACCAGATTCTCTGCGTAAGTAGTAGTGTCGGGATAAAAATGATACAACCTCCCTCAACTGGCAGCCGTTCGGCGATCCGTGGCCCCCACTGCCCTCTCAATCCGTGGGGCCTCCATATAGAGGCATACCAACCACCTGTCTCAACAACCCTGGGCCTCCATCTAGATGCATACACCAACCACCTGTCTCAACAACCCTATGCCCCAGGGATTGAGAGGGCGGTGGGGGCCACAGATAGCCAAACGGCGGTCAATTGAGGGAGGTGGTATCATTTTAATCCCGACACTACTACTTCTTACGTATATGTAAGACAAGTCGTTTGTCACTCTGGTCAGGTTAGGAATCTAGCTGAACTGGGAGGAACACCCAGTCCTTACCAGGATCTGAGAAAGTCAAATAGATTAGGCCCAGCCGTGAGAAATTAAATATCGTCAATTCACCATCTGTCAGACGAGGCGAGCCGACTGCAAGTTTATTCCTTCATCACCACCGGTGACGCTGTCGCAGCAGCACCCCAGAAGTCTCCGGTAGTGAAGCGGGAGATACCGACGTCATAGATCTTAGTAAGAAGTATACAGTATCTTGAAGACACGCCCATACGCCCAAAATCTCCAATGCCATAACATTAGGTTCTTCCCAAATAACTCCTTAACCTCCAAATTGGTTCGAGAAAAAGAATTCCAATTTTCTCGTAGAATATCTATCTTCAGACCAAGGGAAGAACACCCGTGACAGAATGGAAAACACTCATCTCACATGATTCTTCGGACAGTTATTCCCACCTATAGTGAGCGAGACTGAATCCTATCGGTTAACTACCTAACACTGTGTTAGGAGCTGAAACGGTGTTAGGAGCTGAAACGGAGCTGGCCTATAAAGGCGACACAAATATATCTAGCTGTATTATAGTAATACAATATCTTACAATAGCAGCTAATTTCTTATAAGGTGCAATCTATGTTTCTACGTCATTAATGTGCGGAAGGACATGTATTACGGACGGGGACGATGGCCTAACAGCATCCACCACCAAACAGTTAAAATACAGTCCACGTCGTAAATGGCTTACGTAAGTGTATCCAGTTAGGAGTATGAACTCCAGGTAGGCGAGTGAGAATAGCTACTGTAAGAGCGAATGCTAAAAAGCTAAAACAAACTGGGTTTGACGGTAATACGTGGTTATCTAAAAAACATGCCTCCTAAGCTACGCATGTATGCCCGAGAACATAGAAAATAGACACAATTCGCCATTGTACTGTACAGTACATGGAAAAGATAACAATGATAAGCTCTAACGAGATTGCTGTAATATCATATCATGCACATGTACTCTGTTGGTTTCCTAGAACAGATATGAGCGTCAACGCAGTAAAAAGGTACATATTACAGTTTGTGATAACTTTAAATGAATTTACAGTAATTATATTGTTTAGTGATGCTGCCGTTAGTATACACAATATTTCACAGTAAGGCTGCATTTACAACATATAAAACTATTAACCCCCCTTGTGTTAACAGCGCCTAAAAGCGCTCAAACCACTACTTATATCAATTAATCGTTTTAATGGTCAACGTTTTTCAAGTAATTTTAAGACTATTTTTTAAAATAAATTTACCACTGGTATTTTTGCCGGCTTGACCATCAAAAGGGTAACGTTAACGAAAGTTTTTGCTTAACCGGTATCCATTTGAAGGCCAAGAGAAGAGTTTTAAAAAAAATAAATTTACCACTGGATTGTCATTCCCGTGGTAAATATTAAAAAATACTCTTCACTTGACCTCCTAATTCACCTTTCCAGAGTACCCACCCATCATATGACGTCATAATGAACTGCGTGATGTGTACAATGACATCATAATGAATGACATCATGAATGACAAATTGTTTGCTTTTACTATTTAATAAATATTCTGTTGACTATTTTGAAACTAATTTGACTGGGCGCTGCTGCTGCCATAGGCAGCAACAGCACCCAGTCAAATTAGTTACAAAATATTCAACAGCTTCCCTGTATATTTTTCAGGATATTGATAGCTAGGGCATTTGGGGATAGATCAATCCCAACACGGCGAGGTGTGGGTGGAGCTTAGCTAGTGATGGGCGGGGCATAGCTAAAAATGGAAAGGTTCATAGACATGCCTCAAGACCACTACATAGCTTATTTTGGTTGGTTCGAACTAGAAAATTTGAACTTTGAAGGATTAAGTTGACACAAGAGGGGTTAACTAATGAAATAGTTTACTGCTACACCGCTAGGGTGTCTGCTACAGTTCCAAAAGAAGACACAGTGGGGAAAAAGCGAAGAAGGACTGAGTGTAGCTGTAGTATGCTTCTACTACTACAGCTGCATAATACAGTAATCATACATACTTACATACATACATACACAATACTGCTGATAGAGTTTATTTCATAGATGCCGAACACACTTCGTAATCCTGGACATGTTCAGTTACTATGGGTGCCTATATATTCGCTTCTCATTGGACGGGTAGCATACCACACAGTTGCTATAATTCTTCACAAACGGTTACTGCGAGTTTGCGAATACATTTCTGGATGATGAAGAAACCGCTTCAATGGATCTTTCCAGTGTAAGGACGTCATATGACGTCATAATAGGCTATGCAGCGTGTAGGAGGACGTCATAATAATTACGTCATAAATGATTCTATATGGCCCGTCTTTAACTCTTAAAAGCCCGACACGTAAGAATTGCATGTCTCTACTATTTAAAAACATGCTGTTGAATATTTTGAAACTAGTTTGACTGGGCGCTGTTGCTGCCATAGGCAGGTAAGCTGTTGAATATTTTGAAATTGATTTGACTGGGCAGCAACAACACCCAGTCAAATTAGTTTTAAAAAAGGTTCAGAGATCGTTCTACCCCAACACGAGCGAGGTGTGGGTCGAGGTTAGCTAGAGATGGGCGGGGCATAGCTAAAACTGGAATGGTCCATTAATAGTGTTCATAGCTCTTTAGCTGGCCACCGGTGAAAGATGCTAGTTAAAATGAAGAATTTCCGCATTAGTGTTTTACAGTGAAGAAGTGGTTCTTAGATAATGGTAGCCATGTCATGTCGCTGGAACACAGTGGAAAATGCTGGCTCGAACTGCGAATTTGAGATATTAGTATATAAGATTACTGACAGCTAAAGGTTTATATAATTTGTGCTTCAGTTTATCGTAAGATTTTATGTCATTGAATTCGGGCAAAAACAGCTAAATACGATAGCTTACATTGTTGGGCTTTAACTACCCAATGCTACTCTGATGTTGAATTTGGAATTCGAATCGCTTACTTCGGTCTACTCCTAAAACAGGCTACGTCACGCCTGCTGACCGACCAATCAGCGTTGCCTTTTCCCAAGTCATGCTCTATACACTTCGATGGCTGACCAAGTGAATCATGCACATCATCTCAAATAGGGACGGAGTATAAAGATGGAGGTGTTTCTACGGACATAACGTTTAGCGGTCTTAACATATGTTAGGAATTTTCATTGGAATGGCTGGGTGCCATTGAGACCCTTTGAAAGGTAATACGATTTATGAAACATGTCCATGGGGTTCGAAATGGCGATCTTTATAAAATGTGACTATGTCTGAATGTGTGCGGGGATACATTTTGTGAACTTCGCTTTTTCTCACGTGGTTGGGAGGACATAGTAGTTTGGCTATGCCCGAGAGCAATTATCATTGTAATCCGGAAGACGGCATGTGCTACGGGGTTACTATGGACAGTACCATAGCCATGGTTTGCCATAACTCGTATGTAGGTTTGTTTTGTAGCCATTAACAATCTTATAACACGATGCAAAATAAATATTCTAGCATCTGATGAATTTCTGGGTACATGCCTGGAGCTTGGACGGATTGTTGATAAATATGTCCACCATTCGATGACGAATCGTGTTTGAATTAATATATATCTTGAGACTTCTTATACATTTTAGTAGGTCTAAAGCTCGATTTATAAGCCGAACTTCTCTTGTGCCGTGCCAGCTAAATCTGCCTGAAAATGACAGAGACCGCTATATAAATCAACCAGCTGTCATTAGCGCGGCGCGACAGAAAGTTCGACTTATAAAACGGGCCTTAGTTGAGAAATAAACCTGTCCATCAGTCCATAGTGAATTGTTTAAATTAGTTTATAAGAATTGGATTAGAAAAGTGATAGCGACACACCATTGGTAGGAGTCATGATACAAAGGTAATGCAATGTAGTTATTTAATAAATAAAACGATTAACCCATTTATGAAGTTTAAAAAAAATAAGCCTTTACCATTTAGGCAATTGATGAATCAGACTGTCATTTGAATATAGCATCGTATTGACTAATGTATCTAGAACCAACATTACAATTGTGGATTTGCTCTTCAAGCATATCTGAACTTTGAAGTCAATGGACCTTTCCTGTTTTAGCTATGCCCCGCCCATCACTAGGTATGCTCCACCCACACGTCGCCGTGATGGGATCGATGGATCCCCGAATGCCCTGACTATCAATTTCCTGAAAACTATACAGGTAAGCTGCTGAATATTTTGTAACTAATTTAACTGGGTGCTGTTGCTGCCTATGAATATATAAAACAGAATATTTATTAAACAGTAAAGATATGCAATTCGTACAACAACGCATAGTCCGTCTTCAATTATGTGTTCGTGACGTACTTAGCTACTTCATTCATGACGCCATAATGACGTCATTGATTATAATGTAATTCTACAAGTCACGTAGTTGATTGTGAAGTCATAATTATGATGGATGGATAAACATGGAAAAGTCCATTAAATCAATACATACCCGCAATCGATGCTGTATTCATCACGATACCACCATCACCACCGTTGTCTTTGCGCATGTATCCAATGGCGAGCTGAGTACCACGGATGACAGCTTTCTGAGAACATGAGGGTAAATCAGGTTCAAATCTGACTAAAGACACACATCATAAACCTAACCGTTTTGAAAACGTAAATTTAATAAATTCTAACTTTACCTTATGATACTTGCTCTCAACGAGGAGCTTCCATGTGATGATGGAAATGTAATTCCTTGGGATGGAATGCTTAATCTCAAGGTCATTGACATAAGTATGACGGATGGTGTCCAATAATGAGATCTAGAGGTCTAACGGAGCATTGATACTCTCGTGATGGAAATCAATATGTTGATCAGATTGATCCAGTAAAAGGGCAACTATGTGTACCAAAGATGAGAATTATCTAGCTTTTGATGGATTTAAATTCGATGACTTAAATTATGTTTTCCTAATTTCTACAGTTGACTGATCACATCAACCAACATGATCTGTAGTTGCATGGAAGTATTCAGGAATTTCAATAGCAGGCCATTGATGGATTAATATTGAAAATCGATCAAACCACAATAACAACAAGTACATATATTGATGCAAGGCATCAATGGTAAATAGCGTACCCGGAGGTTATTATAATTCTGAGAATACACTCAACTGTTTCATGAAAAAATAAAGTTATATAAAGGCGTACAATAAACACAAAAGAACGAATATTTCTTGCAAAAAGATATGGGCAGTATTAGCTATGGGCTAGGAAAAGCAGCTTATATTTTTGGTTAGTCCAACAATCTTTCCATCCATCCTTTTTCTCCATACCAAACTCCTTAACAGAGAGAGGAACAGACAAAATTAAGAGCAGCACAGTGATGAGAAACTTGCACTATTGCATTAACAGAGTGTAACAGATCAAATTTGGGTCATTAGGTATCAACAACTTGTAAATATAAAGAAATCAACAGGGCTGGCAACCCAATCAGTAGAAAATCAGCGCAAGAAGCAGTACAGACCCTGACACCCATTCAAACATATTAAAGAAAACCGGTAAAGAATATTTTTAACCTAAATCTTGATACCTTCTTAAACAGACGTGAAGAGCTTATTACCCGGAAATATATTGGTGAAATATACACTGCAATGCTAGTGAAATGCACAAAGCAAGTATATTTTTGATGCAATACAGGACCCCGATCTGTACCGACAGATAACCTTTTCAACAAAGTTAAAAGAGGCCAGGATAAAACCAATACCGTGAACCTAGTTTTCTCGAACGTAAATGATATAGTAGAAAACATTCTGACTGAAGACCCAGTGGGAAACATCGTGATCTGTTTCATTTAGCTATCATATCTATGTCACCTACTAAACGATATCTTTACTGGAAACAGTGACAAACTATTAAATCAAATATTTTTGCTAGACAAAAAGGCCAAAATTGGCCTCAACCGTTGTAATGATGACGATTTTGTTGACCATATGTGCAAATGTTAGGCTATTAGCCTGATAAGTCAGGTTCTACCAGTACACGCGGCTAATAATATGGGATATATAGAAATATTTTCACATTACTATAATAAATATTTGGTGATAGAATTATTACAATATTTCGCACAGCACGAGAACATAGTGAGTTCTACATGGGCTTATGTTCGAAAACTGGCTACAAGACATGTAGAGATATTCTGGTACCGAATATAGTACATTATTGGAATTTGACAATGGTGTGCCACTACTAAATTGCATATGACGAAATTACTGTATAGTAAACATCTTTTAAACCTTTGATACTTTATTAGCGTATTCGTATAAGTATCTAAACATATGGGTGAACTTCTGGGGTCGAACCTATTGCAAACAGTGTGGTACAGAAAATCGTTGATCTGACAGAACTTGCGCCAATTTTCGGTATGGAATTGTGTACTATGAAATTACGTTTCTATAGAATTTTTTTAAATTCGGAATACAACTAGCATATTTCCTATAAGTATTTGTGGGTGAAATTCTGGGGGTGAACGTATTGCAATGAAAACCATGAATTATCCTAAGTTTGAGCTTATTTACGTTACGAAATTTTTTAATCTGACTACGTCGTAAGCTTATGCCTATACGTATCTAAACATATGGGTGATATTCTGGGCCGACCCATTATGAGCGATATGTCAGGACATATCGACACCTATCTGAATGTGGTGAATGTGAACCAACCATATTACAATGGGGCCATATGGCGAATATGTAACAACATATTACCAAATTACTTGATGGTAGAATCGTGCAAAAGCACAGCTATATGTAAAAAATTGATTACAAACTGAGATTCTAATACTGAATATAGTAAATTGTTGGCATTTGACAACTGTCCGTGACTACTAAATTGAATATTACAAAAGTACTACGTGGTAGAAATCTCAAGATTCATTAGCGTATTCATATCCATATCTAACCATATGGGTGAAATTATGTAGCCACACATATTGCAGACGGTAGGGTATTGAAAACCACAGATCTGCCAACATTGGAACAAATGTATGCGATGAAATTGCATACTACGAAAATACTTCACGTTCGAATTCCTTTAAATTCCCAATGTAACTAGCATATTCAAACTCCTATACGTCTATGTGAGCGAAGTTCTGAAACCGACCATATTACGGAAAGTAGGGCACCGAAAACCACGAATACACCATCATTTAAGCTAAATTTTGTGTATTAAAATTACCTTCATCTAGAATTTGTTAGATTCGGAATATAACTAGCTTATTAAAGCTCAAGTCCATGTGGGGTAAATTATGGGGCTGAACATACCACAGACAATAGGGCACTGAAAACTGTGGTGGTTTATTAATACAATGAACCTTTCCAGTTTAGCCCATCTCTAGCTAAACTCCACCCATACCACTCTCGAGTTGGGATCGATGGATTTCTGAACTACTAGACGAAACACTTCAAGAAAACTATACAGGTAAGCCGTGGAATATTTTGACACTAAATTGACTGGCTCATGTTGCTGCCTATAGCAGCAACAGCGGCCAGTCAAATTATTTCCAAAATATTCAACACCATTTTTATTAAATAACAAAACATACAATTCGTACAACGAAGACTGTTTTAGCTATTCCCCGCCCATCACTAGGTATGCTCCACCCACACGTCACACGGATCGATGGATCCCCGAATGCCCTGACTATCAATTTCCAGAAAACTATACAGGTAAGCTGCTGAATATTTTGTAACTAATTTAACTAGGTGCTGTTGTTGCCTATGAATATATAAAACAGAATATTTATTAAACAGTAAAGATATGCAATTCGTACAACAACGCATAGTCCGTCTTCAATTATGTGTTCGTGACGTACTTAGCTACTTCATTCATGACGCCATAATGACGTCAGGGTTAGGGTCAGATTTCTTGTCAGATTATTAAGCATTTAAGATGAACTAAATCGAGTCAGTCATGACGTCATTATTATGACGTTATCCTATGCGTCAGTTAATTAATTACGACGTCATATGACGTAATATGATGGATAGACAACCTGAAAAGGCCCATTAGCAAGTGGTATTAATTACTCTCGCTCCGTCAGAGGATGAGTGTATTGTATTCGGGTCTATGTGCGTTCGGGATGACAAGGGTCTATAATCTTTGATTGGCCTTGTTAAAATGTGACCTATAAATACGGGTGCTCTCTTAATACAAGTGGTCCATATTGTGTGGACCACGCATTAACAAGTGGTATTAGTCCTGTAATGCTCAATTTGGTCATGCCAATTTCAATAGAGTTATCCATTTCTAGGTATGCCACGCCTATTTCTAGCTAAGCTCCACCCCTTTTTTTTCGATGGAATCGATGTCTATATATACGCTGAATAATGAATTCCCAGACTTCCAATTTCAAGGTAACTATACAGGTAAGCTGATGACTATTTTGAAACTAATTTGACTGGGTGCTTTTAAAGGTTTGCTGCCTCTGGCCGCAACAAGGCCAGGTCAAATTAGTTTCACGATGTTGATTAAACAGTAAGGACAAACAATTCGTACACTTGCCGGACTATTCAATGTTCATGACTGAGCTCGATACGCCATTCATTTACACATTTTGGATTGTGACGTCAGTCTGTATATGAAGTAATTGATTATGACGTCATATCCTTCAGTTACAGATCGAACCCAGCCATTATCATAGAAAATGACTGTTGAATAAATAGCAAAGACATACAATTCGAACAGCGTCTAGTCAAATTAGTTTCAAAATATTCAACAGCATGTTGATTAAATAGTAAAGACGTGCAATTCGCATACTTGACTGGCTATTCAATGTTCCTGGTGGAGCTAGATACGTCATTCATTACACATTTTGATTGTGACGTCCGGCTACATCTGACCTAAATAATTATGACGTCATATACAGAAAAATCCATTATCATAGAAAATGTCTATGTCTAATTGCCGTCCAAGAGACCATTGGGGTTTTTCTTTTGCAATTTACTACTGAAATTATAGGATCGGTTATCCAACCAGTCATTCCAGTGGTAAACTTTCAAAACATGTTCTCCGGTGAGTAGCTAATGCAAATGGACATTTCTCACGATCACCGCAAAAAGCCATTTGTGGTCAGTTTGATAGAGTGCTAAAGTGGACGTATACGTTCCGTTGGCTGTTTATTAAAATAATTAAGCGGTCATCGCCGCGCAAACTCTATTACGTCGGACCAGAACAAATAAGAGAACTCGCCATGAATCACGTGCATGAAGATAATAATTATGAGATATCCAGCAATCTAAAAATAGAGCCGTGTCTTCGCGCCGAGAATTATTAGATCTCGTATCGATGGAGATCTCGCGAGATACAGCCCCACAATCCCCTGCGCGAAATGTCCGCGCCTATAGGCAATTCTAGCCAGCAATAAATAGAAGCGGGCACGCAATAAGGAAAACTGTATTTGAACAATTACTCTGTATCTGTAAGCGCCATTCAAATAATGCAGTGGTAAGAGGATAGGACCATCATATTCCAACGATAATATACACAAATTATGTAATAGAGGAACCGATCTGCGTCTGAAGATTCATCTCCATTCCATTCAAAGCCGGAAGGTATTTGGTCATCGATTCTCCAATCCATTGTGAACCATGGCTGTCATCAAATGACCAACATCTGTGAGCAGCAAATTAAAAATTAACAGCCCTAATTATGACGACACATTGTAAGCGTAGGAATGCTGTCTGCTGCCAGAGCGAGCTCGGATTTACATATGAATTGAAACGTCTGACATCATGCCATAACAGAAAAAAGGATTTCAAAACGTATGATTCGTAGCATAGGAACCATGCAATGGAGCAATCCAGTTTTAGCTATGGCCCGCCCATCTTTAACTACGCTCCACCCACATTTCACTCGTGCTGGGATCGATCGACCCATGAACTCCATGAGTATCAACTTCCAGAAAACTACATGTAAGCTGTTGAATATTTTGAAACTAATTTGAATGGGTTCTGTACCTGACTATCAACGTATTTATTAAATAGTAAGGACATAGAATTCGCACAACAACGCTTAGTCCGTGCATTCGTGACGTTATTCATGACGTAATTGATTGATGTCATCCTACACGTCACATAGTTGATTACGACATCATATGATTGACTGAGAAAATTGATTCCTCCATTACTGACCTATGATGGCCATGTAGATTTCACAGACAACACTGGTAAAAGACTTGATATCAAAGTCGGTGTTTGCTGGTTGTGCTAATGATCAAAGCCAATGCGCAAGTACAAACATTGTTATAAAGATTACTTGGTCATCCGCTCAGATTAGCTAACCATAGTATATATAGCCCTCCCATCTTTGCAAATATTCACACATATCGGTCATATATAATATGAAAGTATCTTTGATGCATGCAAACATCTATTCAGAGATATTCGATTCATTTAATCAATTTTTCAAAATAGAATGACCTCGGACAGATAATCGGATTAAGACGGTGACCATCAATCGTCATTGCGCCAAGTAAGCCACCATGACACTATTATCTGTGGACATTGCTCGCGTAGGAATCCCATAGGAAGATAATCAAATTAAGAGATTGTACCAGGGTAAATATTGCTCATTTATGGACAGTCAACGGGAAACGACCTCAGCAAATATTGCATATTGAGTTGTATGACTATTTGACTGAAATTGATCATAAACACGTTATTGACTCTATTTTGTGGCAAGGCCGAATTGAAAGTTCACTTTTCGTATGAAAACACATGGCTCTAACATGGGATCGTATTCAGGGAAATCATCTTTTGTCTTTTGGCATCCAAACATAACATGAATCTTCTGACAGATTGTTTGTTCTCTCGAGACAGACATTCGCACGGCTCGGCCACTATCCCATAAATTGTTGCAGTTGATATTACCATCGTTGCTGTTTATAGCCTGCCACCAGCCGTTCGATTCACATCATCGCCAAATTCTGATCTACAGACTAGTTCAAGGGCTCTCGGCTCCGTCTCCTCGGCATCTATTGAGGGCAGAGACTGTTGGCAGAACGCTTGATCAACCCATCATCCTTATTAAATCAGCAGTACCATAGGTTACTCTTCCGCATGCCATTCTAATTCAAGCTCTTCAAGCGCTGGGGTTAGGCGATAGTGGTCGCTCATGGCACAACACAACACAACAATTGGCTCTAATACTTTTCAAGACACATTCAAATGACCACAAGTTTGCTGTGCCGAATGCAGTACACGTGTCCATAGCAATATTTTAATAAGTTTTGTATGATTACTATATTCTACGGCTGTAGTAGTAGAAACATTATACAGCTGCACCCAGTCCTTCTTCGCCTTTGCCCACTGTGTCTTGTCCTCAACCGAAATCCTTAACTTCCTCAGGTCCATTCGTGAGTTGAGTGTACTGAGTCCTGCTTTATTGAGGTCACCTCGTAGCACGCTTAGTATGTTTATGTAGTGACGCCGTCTCCTGGCTTTCTATTTACTAGCTCCCAGTGGGTAGAATGCCAAGGTTCTCTGTGTTGGCGTGTCTTGTGCCATCCTTAGTGCATGACCAAACATGGACCAATTTTGTTGGGCGACGTTTACAGACAGCGGCGATGTATTTCACATCTTGTATAGTGCCTCATTGGAAATTATGCTGTCTGGCCATCGGTGTCCAGTGGTGGTGCCCAGGTGTTTGCGGTAGCAGGCATCAAGTTTGTTTAGAGCTGCCTATGGAGCTGGGCAGCTGCTACAGTTATACAGCATCCAGGATGCGCATGTTGCATTGTATAAGCATAGTCTTTTTATCAAGGGGGGGGGGGTCTTTGATCTACGAATCCATAGCTTCCAGAAGGACTGGAAAGCTATGTTCCCCATGACACAGCGTGCAGAAATGTCAGCAGAACTGCAAAGCAGTGAGCCCAGTATTGTACTTTTCCTCCATGGCTCGCTGCCTTGGTCTTGTAGAATTTCCCCACACGGATTTCAATGCAGCAGCAAGGTGAAAAGCACAGGGGATAGACCATCTCCCTCACGCACACCGATTGATGTCTCAAACTCTACACATCTCAGTGACTTGACTCATATACTCAACTTTGTGTATGCAGTTAGTCTCACTAGTCGTGTCTCATCTCATTGCAACTGGCCTGCCGTACTACGTCTAGGATCTTTGAGCAATTAATTGTGTCGAAGGCTGGTGACATGTCAATGCCCATTTTGTGAAAATCCCAGCGTTTGCACATGATTATTGACACAAGCATGCGTTGAGCCCATACAGTGTCTGCGCAGCTGCGTCCACGTTTGAAGCCACTTTGACATGATCCGGTGAAGTCATCGATCTTGTCTCGGATGTGGCATAGAGTAACATTGAATAGGGTTTTCTGTGTGCTGTTGAGGAGCACGTGTCGCAGATTGGCTGGTGGGCCAGGTGCTTTCTTGGGTTTAGGTAGCGTGTTAAAGGTACGCTGGCCTACAGCATCGAGGGGAAGGTGGTGCATAAAAGCTGAATTGATTAGGTGCGTAATCGGTTTTGAGCTAATGTCACTGCATATTTGAATAGTTCATTGCACATGCCATCAGGTCCAGATGCACGCCCAATGTTCAGGGCTTTAAGTGCCTTCTCAACTTCTACTGATTTCATTGGTGTTAGTAATGGCCTTCGGTCTCCTGAGAACGGGCGAATGGGCTCATCCTCGTGGTCAGTAACCTGTTCCTTGAACCATTCTCGACTTTCCTCGTCTTTGCATTGGTCAGTCCCGATAAGGTACCTTTCAGAGTTGTGTCTAGTGAGTGGTGATGTATAGTCAGTACCTTTCAGGGCTCGGCCTGTCCGAAACATTTTGTGGCAGTCATCAGTGGCAGTGATTTCATCTGCCATGGAGTCTGCCTGTTGAATAGCAAGATCTCTTAATTGTTCACTGATTTGACGCTGAATGTTGTTGCGTTCCCAGCATAGTTTGGTGCGATCTTCACAGTGGTCAACTTGATAGATGTGCAGACGTAATGCTTTCTGTTTTGTTAATAGTTTTACTACTACAGGGTCATCAGTATACCCAGAGGGCCTTGTTGTATGACACGTGAGTGTCAATGTCACTGATGAGCTTGGGTAGGTTGTGGGTGACTATAACTTCCTGCCTGGTATGGCCTTTATACATACAGAAGAGATGATTCATCTGAAGGCATGCAATGACTGGCTTATGGCCAGAATTTAGGTCTGCGCCTCCATATGAACGGGCATCGCGAAGTAGGAGTATTGCTTGTGGTTTCTATAGTATGAAGTCTATTTGTTTGAAGCTGTTGTAGCCTTAGAACCTTTTGTGGCTTTGCGATCAACAATGTGTCCTGTCCATGTCCGGTGATGGCATGTGTGTTTGAAAACCGTATTTGTGACAAATGGCCATTGGAACTTAGGAATGCCACCAGTGCATCTCCATTGCTGTTGCGCGTGCCCTCTCCATACGATCCCATGCATAAGCCACTCATGCATGAACAGCTGCCATCTGGCTGGGATTGTAATGGTGGAGCTTAGTTCTGCATAGCCATCTTAGATGAGCTAGCCTTCGCAAAAACGACTTTTACAGAATGCCTGAATCGTTCAGAAAATTGGGAAATCGGCTTAGTGAGTAAGGACCATTAAAGTTTGTTGAAGGAAAGTTAATATGTTAAAGAACATTTTGGCAGCCATATTGAGTTTTCTTATTTGATTAATTTCTCTGCAGAAATTGGGTCTATATATGTTTTTGTGGATGAGGAATCGAAATTTCGAAACAGGCAATCGTTCTCTTAGCAACCACGCCATTTCCTTAGCACCCAGGCCATGTTGTCCATAGTAAACAGGTAAATAACTACTGAGAATTTCGCGATAAAATTTGCTCTATGTAGGTTGCTTTGTATGAATTGCAAGAAAGATGAATAATAGAATAAAATACAATTAATTCTAATGAGGAGGAAGTTGGCCATTGATCTATATTTTGTGGAAGCTATGTCAGTTGCAGCTTATACAGAAAACGTACAGACCCACCAAACTAGAAGTCAGTAACTCTAAACATGATGAAACGTGCCACCTAAAAATGATCCTTTCCCATTGACTTTGATGATATAGAAAATTTAAAAGCGTGATAATTGCGGTGTTTGGTATCAAAAAAGTGTTAAAAAATATGTCAAATAACAGTAAGACGTTGCACCATGGTGGACAATGCACATATAGATAGACAGATAGACAGGCATACAGGCAGGTGGATATGCAGACAGGTGGTGGGGTAGGTGGGTGGGTCGGTGGGCAGGCTGGTTGGTGGGCAGCCAGGCAGGAGAGCAGGTGTTTGGGTGGGCAGCCGGGAAGGTGCCAGGAATGCAGGTCGATGACCTTATGGCAAGTGATCTCTATAGATTTACTGATAATGTTTTTACAAAAATCAACCGATACACAATCCCCTTTTAGTCTTTCAAAATAATACTTTTTTTGCACAGACGTACCAGGTTTATATCAATCATCTTTTCCCATTGTGTCTCTCCGTCCAGGCCACCAATCCCAGCATTGTTACACACGATGTCCAATCTTTTGTATTTGGATTTCACTAGTGCAAACATTTCTGAATAATAATAATAATAATAATAATAATAATAATAATTTACATTGGAAAACACCGCTGCCGCTGAAATCGCTGATGCTTCTGACTACTACTACTACTACTACTACTACTACTACTACTACTACTACTACTACTACTACTACTACTACTTTCAAAGAATAATCTTAACAATTACAATAGGGTTCCACAGAACTACGTTCTTGGATGAATAATAATAATAATAATAATAATAATAATAATAATAATAATATTACATATATAATATATATATATATATATATATATATATATATATATATATATATATATATATATATATATATATATATATATATATATACATACACAAGCGGCGATATCATATAGAGCCATTTTTATTGCGAAATTCTTAGTGGTTACTTGCTTACAATGGACCTGTATAGACCAATTTCTGCACAGAAATTAACCAAATAAGAAAATTCAATATGGCTGTCAAAAGGATTTTTTACAATTTAACTTTCGTTCAACAAACTTTAATGGTTCTCACTCCCTAACCAGATTTCTCAAATTTCTGACCGATCTATTCATACATTTAGGAAAACTCAGTTTTGTGAAAACTAGCTCATCTAAGATGGCTACCAATCATGATCTCTTGAACAAACTCGATTCCCACTTTTGCCCTATATGAAGCTTTTCGGATTTCAAATCGACCGGCCAAGCGGTTTCTAGATCTTAAGTGTTGTCAAAAATAGCACAAAATCCAAGATGGCCGTCTCTCAAATGAGGCAATAAGTTTCATTTGAGCAAATTTGGATCTCTATGCCCTAAGGATGCTTCATGCACAATATAAGTTAAATCGGCCGAGTGGCTCCTAAAAGACTTCATTATTATTTCATTTGAAAATAATGCCAGCAACTCTGAAGACTGGTATAAATTCAAAAGACAACGTAACAAAGCAAATAATATGAATAGAAATCGAAACAGGATAAGAACGTTAGATTATAAGCCTATAACAGATACCATGTCCAGAAAAGTGTCACAGATCATCATCTTAGAAACACTGAAGAATTTATCCCACTGAAACACCATTGTGAATTATTTAAAAACATTTATACCTAGTGTTATTCAGTTGTGGAATAGCGTAGCTGCAACACACAAATCAGACATAAACTTTATGAAATAGAAGAAATTATTTGAGATTATGACATAGTTTGCTTCAAGGAAACTACGTTTGATAATACAGTGTCGGACGAGGAGGACATTACACTTGATAACTATCATGGCTCAATTAGAAATGACTACTCATCTAGGGTTGGGGCTTAAATTACAAGCGGCGCCTTGATCTAGAAGTAGAAGACATTGAGCATATGTTTATACATGTAGAAATAGATCATGGACAAATAATGTTTATTGTAGATCTGTTTTATTGACCACCTGATGAGCTACAACTATCTTGGTAATACTTATCAAATGTGATTGGTATGGCTATGGACAATGTCACAAATATTAATAATACTACTAAAGAGAGGAGAGGGAGACTTAAATGAAGATTTACTAAACTCAACAATCGCCAAAACATTATCATCTTATATAATATCAACATGATAATTAACGAACCAACATGTATAGCAGACACGACTGCAACACTTCTCGACCACATATTACCTTATGGCAGCATTGACTCCGTTGAGTCAGGTGCCCTACACGAATATAGTGGAATCTAGGGACCAGTCAGCAACATATGTTGCTATTAAGATACCAAACAAATTAAAAGAACTTACAAATGAAAGGGTTGTATATATATATATATATATATATATATATATATATATATATATCTCCTAATTTTGAGAAATTGAACAAAAAAATGTATGATACACCACGAGTAGGTCTATTTGGGGCTTGTTGGTGACGTGAATGAAATGTGTGAAATATTTAACTTTATATTCCTAGATAAGGCAATTGAGTGCATCCCAAGAAGAGTAGTAAATATTAGGTCAGATGATAAACGCTGGTTTGACAGTGCCCTTTGTCGAGAAATCTGACTATGAGACTGCAGTAGCAGGAATGCCAGACACAGTCAGAATCAAAACGACTGGTATAAATTCAAAAGACAACGTAGTAAAGTCACTACTATCAAAAGGAAATCGAAACATGATTTTATAGGATCATCCGATTTACTATTGGCCGAATTATCTATTCATAGCCGATGTCCTTACTAGAAACTGGTTAAACAATGACGCATAAACGGATGTACTACAGTACACATTCCTGCCATGCTATACAATGATAATGCTAGAGCCAAATATGCCACTACAGATTTGGAAAAAGCAACAGGTTTAAATAATTACTTCTCATCCATTTCAAATGTAGATGATACAGGTGTAAACTTACCAACATTTGAAACAAAAACTAATTATATACTATCCCATATTTCATTTCAGGAATCAGAAATAATTTATGTCATTAACATACTAAAGTTAAATAAGGCCTCTGGCATTGAGTGATAGTCTCCATAGTCTTCATATTTTATTTGATATTTAAAAAATCTATCGAAAGCAGTATATTTCCCCATGTGTGGAAGACAGCTACCGCTTTTTCTTTACTGAAGAAAGGTGTTCGGAATTGCCAATAAATTATCGACCAATTTGGAAAGAATAATTTTTTTAAATGTCTATAATCACCTTAGTGGACACAACCTCCTGTTATAAATACCGATCTCGTTTTCTCATGATCTGGCTTTCTCGTGCAGGAAATTCGACTGTTTTTCACCTCATTGAGCTGTGCCATGGTTTGTCAAATGCACTAGATGTACACAAATCTTCATGCGTTGTTTTACACGAGCCTGGCCCATGTGGTTCAAGAGCTATCTATGTTCACGAAAGCAGCGCATCTTAGTTAACCAGGAGAAATCACCAATGAGACAAATTGATGCACGAGTCCCCCATACCAGGGGGTCGGTGCTCGGTCCACTCTTATTTCTAATTTACATAAATTATATCATTCAGAATATCGAGAGCAGGTTAAGAACATATGTCGATGACACCGCATTATGATGCTCTAGTACATCATCAAACGGAATAGAAAGAAAACTAAATAGTGACCTAAACATAATATCTACATGATCAAAGAAATGGCCAGTCCTCTTTAATGCTACAAAACTGTCAAACTGAACTATTAGAAATTCCAATAGCTTCATATCCCCAGATATACATGTATATTTAAAATAAAATACAATAAACAGCAATACAATCAAGCAAATATCTTGGGCTAATAATTTCAAATGTCCCAAAATTCTCATATAGATCAAAGATCACAGAAAGCTGCAAATATCTTGGCTACCACATTGTAAATGAGATACACTTTAAGCAGGAACACTTTATCCAAAATATACACTGCATATTTGCATCCCATGCTAAGAAATAGTGGTGAGGTTTGAGACAGTTGCTCCAGCCGAGGTGCCAAAAGCCTTGAGGTTATTCAAAATGCAGCCATGAGAATAATAACTGGCTTACGTATGTGCGCGCCCTTCCAAATCATGCATGAAGAGACTGGCCTAATTCCTATCATAAATAAAAGAAACTTATATTCTTCTACAAAACCGTGCAAGGGGGATTTTCAGATTACATAACAGATATCATGCCCAGAAGGGTAGGTGATATCATAGATTATAATCGTAGAACCTCAGAACATTTTATTCCACTGAACCATCATTCTGTATTATCTAAAAACTCTTTCATACCTAGTGCTATTCAGTTGTGGAATAGCCAAGATACAACACTCAAATCAACCCACTCACTTTCAGTTTTTAAAACAAATCTCACAAAATTCTACCAAAATATTCAAGATCAATTCACAAGATACTACTGTATTCATTTCGTAAGAGACGCAGAAATATCACAACTTGCAATCTAAGAAACAACTGCAGTCAATTAAGCAATGATCTCTATAGATATCGCCTACTTGAACATACCAACTCTTTTTACTGTGAAATCCCAGAAACTTATCATTGCTTTTCTGAATGTGCAAAATGGGCAAATGAAAGACAAGATTTATTTACTTCACTTTATCAACTTACGCCAAATGTTTCCCATGACATTATATTGATGGGATGTAATAAATTGTCTGCTGAATATATTGCAACTTTGTTTACAAACATACATAATTTTATAAGAAAAGACAAACAGATGTTTACATTATAGAATGTCAGTTCCCTTTTATAATTTGCATACCTTTTAATCTATCAAATCTGCATATTGCCTCTATGCATGTGCCTGCGCCAGGGCCAGTGAGTGTAAGTGTGAGTGTATGTGCATGCATACATGCATACATACATATGTGCAAGCATGCGTGCACAGGCATGTGTGTACATGGGTGCATGCGTGCATGCCTGCATGTGTGCGTGCGTGCGTGCGTGCGTGCGTGCGTGCGTGCGTGCGTGCGTGCGTGCGTGCGTGCTTGCTTGCATGCATGCATGCATGCATGCATGCATGCATGCATGAGTGTCTGCATGCATGCGTATGTATGTGCATGCATGCATGTGTGCGCGCGCATGTCTTTGGTATTTCCAATGTGCTGTCTTCTGTCGAGGGGGCTTGGTAAATCACGAGACTGGTAGTTGGTCGCTCGTGCAGCCTGCCATTAATGCTTTACAATCAGAATGACCAAATACGAAATATAATTTCTAAGGCAAGAAATCATACTGTTGAATACTGAGTGAGGGGTCTAGTTTGACTGGAAGCCGTTTCTGTTGAATTAATATCAAGATATATTTTGTGGCCAATTTGACTGGGAGTTGGTGCCTCTGGGAGCAGCATATCCGGTTGCATTGTTTGACAAACTATTTGCATGATTCTCTTAAAATCTTTAGTGTATGGTACTTCAGGGTTAATATGGTTAATACAAAACTATTTGAGATGGTTTTCGTATCTACACATCATATAAGGAGAACACATGGGTGGGTTTTATTATCGACCAGCAGGAGCTTTGCGGTGGGACACTAGGACCCAGGTGTCCGACCAAATTTCATTATACTAAATGCACCACATTTTCTTTTATTCTCCATCCCTTACTCCTTTATCTCTCTCTCTCTCTCTCTCTCTCTCTCTCTCCATCTCTCTCTCTCTCTCTCTCTCTCTCTCTCTCTCTCTCTCTCTCTCTCTCTCTCTCTCTCTCTCTCTCTCTTTCTTAATCTTTTTCTCGCACATATATATATATATATATATATATATATATATATATATATATATATATATATATATATATATATATATATATATTATGTATTAAAGTCTATTCATTTGCTGCCATTTAATTATCCTGTAGGCAGAGGGCTATATTGAGTTTTTAGAATTTGTTGCCAATCCCATTGTAGTAATGTTGCAATAAAATCTCTTTAAAAAATGACGCTATTTAAATAAAAATAAATCCGGGGGAATAATAATAAAAATAAATATAATTCAAATCAGCCTAATGATTCTCGAGAAGACATTTTAAATTTCCAAATGCTTTAGTATTGGAGTTTTTGGTGGGAAATAAATCCAAGATGACCACCAACCCGTTTATCCGACAGTTTAACGTACCAAATTTGAAATCCTTATAACCAAAAACATATATAGACCGAGTTACTTTGCAAAAATCACTCAGAACATTCAAGATGGCCACCAAAATGCACGATGTTGACTGGCCCCTGCAGCGGCCATATTTTCCAAACTATTAATTTTCATTGAACAACCTTGATTAGTTTAGGCCCAATTAGTCCACAATATTCCCCAAATTTTAGCTCAATAGTTTCATTGGTTCTGTAGATTTTTAGTTCACTCCAAGATGGCCACCAGCCAAATCAGGTTCATTCGCTGTCAAATATTAACCTATATCATTCCCATCAGCCACTCGTATAGCCTACTTCTGCACAGCTACACTGGTTTTTACCCTATTGAAAAAGTAAAAAGACAGCAGGAAAAAAATGGAAAGTGGAATGAAATCAATAGGTTTGTCAGTTATGCTGTCTTGTGCACGCCACCCCCGATAACTGAATGACAACATGGATGCTAACGCTGCTGACTTTACTGATAGTGATGACATTTATCACAATTCAAATCATCCCATTTCTACTAACTTTCATACTCACCTTCCAAATCCTTCTGTGAAGTGACATCACAGCAGACGAAGAATGTTCTACTATCACCATATTTTCTCCTCAGTTCCTTAGCTGCGATTTCCCCTTCTTCCACATTACAATCAGCTATACAGACCTGGAATTGACATTATAATCGATATGCACACATTTGAAAAACATGATAATCACCCATATCTGTAATCAGAAGGAATTTCATTATTAAAGGAAATGATCTGGTAACTAACATATGCTCTTGAATGGCAGCTTTATATAATAACCAATCTATAGCCACCAGTGAAAAACAGAAATAAATCAAAATAATAGAAAAAGCAGCTATATACTATTTCTGTCATTCTGGCAGGATCCAATTAGTGATGCATCTGGACCTATGTGCTCTGGTGTATGTCGAGTGAATAAATAATACCTACTCCAGCTGATCATATAAGCTTAGTTATATTCACATTAAGCTGATTAGCCACTATGTCCTACATGTAAAATACTGACTAGTTTTAAAACGATTTGACTGCAAGCCATTGTTTCTAGAGACAGGTTCCACATTCAGCCACACAAGTTTCAAAATATTCAGTAGGCATCATATTGTGACCTTGAAATCAGCAGTGTATTTTGAAATCATTTTGACTGAAACGTGGTGCTTCAATCAGAAAAAGTTACTTTCAAATATAATGATTTCAAAAGGTTCAATAGTGAATTAGCAGTAATGAGTTAATTGCTCTACATCCGTGTCTATAGAGAATACTATTTATACTGCTAACAAAATTATATTCATGTGTACTTTCATTATATTAAGGTAGGCCTACACCTACACACACACTCACGCACGCATGCACGCACGCACTGATTCATTTCCATTTCTTACCGATGGCAGTTTATTTAATATTGCATGCAATTACCAGTCATTCCAGTGGTAAGAAAAAAATAGTGGTAAATTTAAAAAGTCTTCTTGGCCCGCAAATGACTATGAAAAACTTAAGATTTCCTCGACGATTAACCCTATAATCGTCAAGCCGGTCAAAAGACCAACTCGTTAAAGAATATTCTCCTAAATTCCAGTGGTAAATCTACAAAAAACAGTTCTCTTGGCCAGCAAATGGTCATTCACTGAGCATATATTTGAAATGTCTTACAAAATCGTGGCAAATGAAAGGGTTAATTGATAAAGGTAGCATTTTGAGCACGTTGAGGCGCCATTGACACAAGGGGGGTTAATACATAAAATTTATTTACAAATCAACTTTAATCCCTAGTCACGGTGGAGGAAGGTGGTTAGGCACTATCGTCATTGGGCGCTCTAAGATTACGTGACAGGGAGGGGTCGATGATGTGTACAGAATCGGGGGGGGGGGGGGGGGGTTGTCAATGCAAGGGTGTCACTAAAAGTGAAGTAACATAGCGTTTCCATAGAAAGATGAAGAGGGTCGAGAGGAGCCATATGTTTAGGGGTGTGGTGGGGGAACCCGATTAACATTACCATCATCACTATTAAACCACTGGATGTCGCTAGGCACCAATTTTGATTGGATAATATCGC
Organism: Chaetoderma sp. LZ-2023a; assembly: GCA_034401795.1. Lineage (NCBI taxonomy): Eukaryota > Metazoa > Mollusca > Caudofoveata > Chaetodermatida > Chaetodermatidae > Chaetoderma > Chaetoderma sp. LZ-2023a. Next base: position 65,124,365 of record CM067374.1, read on the forward strand.
TCAGACTGCCTTGCCCCAGCTTTCCTTATATGGGAATGAGCCACGCCCACCTTAGTTAACAAGGGTGTGTGACTCATGACCATATAAAGAGTGCGGGGGGCGTGGCAATCTGGGCGCTAGTATTCAATCAAACTTGGCGCCTAGCCACGTCCCATTCTACTCTTGTGCACATTTTACATACAATTATTGATTGATTTATCGCTGCCAATGGTGACTTTAAGAGGCTATAGTCTAGTAGTATATTGACTCAAAGATTAGATATTGATGACAATAACATATTTCTTAACATAGAATATATTGTCGAAAATACCTTGTTAATTAATGAAAGTGCGTTAGAGAAAGGTGACACGTACACGTTTAGATTGCAGCTTTCAATAGGTTAAGTCTCATCCCTGCAATCACAGTACTGGGTCAAGTGACCGTTCCAGTTTTAGCAATGCCCCGCGCATCCCTAGTTAAGCTCCACCCACGCTTCACCGGTGTTGGGATCCATCAGTTTCCAGAAAACTATACAGGTAAGCTGTAAGCATATGGTAGTAACAGCGCCCAATCAAATTAGTTTCAAAATATCCAACCGAATATTTATTAATTAGAAGACATACAATTCGTACAACAACACTTAGTCTGTCTTCACTTATGCGTTCATGACGTACTTATCTACGTCATTTATGACAACATTGATTATGACGTCATCCTACACGTCACGTAGTTGATTATGACGTCATATGATGGATGAAAAAAATGGAAAGGTCCATTATTGTGTGTAAAAGTACAGTAGGCCTATAATAAGGCCGCTAAGACGCGATCATGTCCAGCTTGCGCTTCGACTCAAATAGTTTCCTCTTGATTTACGGGCAACTCCCAGTGACCGATTGATATTTCAAAATAAGCTAAGTAGTTAAAATGATATGTGTCTGTCAGAGCTATTGCAACACGCGTATATTTTCTTTGACCTATAAAACAATGCTCTCAACAGGATTTAAAAATAAATCAGTGCACCATATCAATCTAGTGCGAAAGCACTAGTAAACAAAACGTGCAGCCATAATGGCGACCAGTGCCTGGAAAATCCCAAGACTAGCGCTTACCTTGGCCCCTCTTTTCAGGAATGCTTCAGCTAAGCCATATCCTATGCCCCTTCCTCCTCCAGTTACTATGACAACACGGTTATCCATCCACCGTACTATTGGTTTGAGTTATAAGATATATCGCGAAAACCGTATTTAATATGCTAGGGCCTATATGATAAGCTAGTTTGAAATCTGACGCCCGCAAAGAATCATGGGATTGCATCGGGATAAACACACATTGGTAGATGACAGGCCAGTATAAAACGCACGGTAATTTAGCTGCATATTTATGACTATAAGAACATGTGCAAAGGCGCATAGTTGATAGGTTGTAGCATACATGTAATTTCCCACTGCGGATCCCATCTTGCTACATGTAGTAATCTACCCAGAGAACGCAGCTTACTGGGCCGATGCTGAGCCGATACCGTGCCGATACTTTGAGTATCGGCCCGGTATCGGCCCATCATCGGCCCAGTAAGCTGCGTTATCAGGGTAAGCTATAGATCTATAGTATACTAAGCGGTCTAAGGTTTTATGTGTGTTAACATAACTCTTTAATGGTCAAGCCAGCAAAACGGGCCGTGCGCAGTTGTCAAGAACAATCCAATTTTTGTTTAGTCATTTGCAGACTATAGACTATTTTGAAAATTGACCACTGGAATGATTGACTCGATACACGAGCCAGTCGTTCCAGCGGTCAATTTTCAAGAAATAGTCTCTTGACCTGCAAATAGACACTGACTACCTCTATCGGTCTACAAATAGACAGTTACTTCTCAAGAATTTCCATTTTCTTGAAGCTCTTGTCCAATAAAGGCGTAATTGATATAACTATCATTTAGAGCGTTTTAAGGCTCCGTTGCAACAAGAGAAGTTAAGGAATATTTGAGAAAAAGGAAATTGTCTGGTTGGAAAGATGAGTTATGCGCGTTGGTCTATATACTCGTGTAGATGACAAAGACCTCAGTAAAAGCCTTAAAAGGCTATTGACTGATTACATAGAGGGGACGAGTACTCGTACTTTCATGGCTGACAGAGGTATTTTATCACCAAATCTCCCCGGAGTCTAAGTACTGTGTCTTGACTCAACGCCATCCGAGCGCATCACCGACATCCCACTCAGAATATGGAGAGTTACAGAAATGAAAATTTAAAAGTGTAATGCTTCAATGTGGTTAGCTTACTGTTTTGTTGGCTAAGTAATCAAACAAATATAAGAACAACATATAACAACAACATAACACATTATAATACAGATATGGTTTAATGGCACACCAAATTCAGCGTCAAGCTGCTGTTTCACTGTGACAACTAAATCAATGTTATTTATTGCAAAATCCTTAAAAGTTGTTACAGTTTTGGTACCGTAATTAAAAGCCGTCTGTAATGGACATTTTATGAACTACTTAAAATGCTCAAAACCAACGGTCAATTAACCCTTTGATCACTCCCAGATTCTCAATTTCAATGTAATTATACAGGTAAGCTTTTGGCTATTTTAAAACTACTTCGACTGGGATCAGTTGTTGTCCCATTCAACAACAACTCATAGTCGAATTAGCCGCAAAATAGTTAATAGAGATTTTTTTTGCATTGTAGATGATTTTTCGTATTTGGCTTAGATTTCAAAGGTTTAATATAAATCGGTTATAAAACGACCTATGGGGGGGGGGGGGGGGTACACAAAATTGCGGATATTTAAGACAAGTTGTATTACGACCACCGGCCATATAGAAACATAATCTTATGCCCACCACTCCCCCACCCAGCAAGTGTCTGTTATACAGACAGACATGTCTGGATCCTTAAATGTTTGCCTCGATAACGTTCACACGAATCCCAAATTGCATCTGAATTTCAGATCGGCTGATTATTTTAATGCAGATAAGTCAGGGTGAATGTGGAAAAGTGGGGTGGGTGGGTGGGTGCCTAGTAGTTCGGGTTCCTCCCAGGAGACAATTTGACATTCTAAATTGGAAGCGCTGAGAAACCCTCTTGAGACGCAATTTTACTAAACACAACACAAAAAGTAAGTCCCCCCCTAAATATAGCCTATTTTTTTCTAGGAAACAGATATGCGATCGCGATGAAACTTCTCACAGATAATTTGCCACATGATAGCAATGATGTGCGAAAACAATTATTCAACAACTGTCAAAACGTGTGAATGACAGGGAGCCAATTGTAAGTTTGACTCATTTCAAAATTCACAAGGTTGTATTACCAAACAATGATAACAATAGCAATAGTAATTCATTACAATCGCACGGAAATTTCATTGAATAGCAAAAAAATTCATAACCGATAGCACATAAGTTAATATCACACGTAAATCTACAGAACAGAGCGACGTCGAAATTAACAATCACAGGTAAAAGATTTCATTGTGAAGCAAATCATAACAAATTAGCGTGGTCGCTCTATCGCTGACTTCAATAACGCATATAACCGCCATGTCGTTGAATAACTTGTAGGCATCGATCTCTCATGGTGTTCATAAGACGCCTGATCCTTTCTTGCGGAATATTCTCCCACTCTTCTTGTAACAAGCGTGGCAAATCTGCAACAACGGTGTCAGCCCCGATTCTGCGGTTCACAGCCCTCTTCAATTGATCCCATACATGTTCAATCGGGTTGAGGTCTGGAGAATTTGCCGGCCACACCATCCGATGAATACCATGATTGTTCAAGAATTCGGTAACTACTCTCGCTCTATGCGGTCGGGCATTGTCATCCATGAAGATGAAGCCAGCAATTGGTAGTAGATTCGGTTCCAATACGTCCTGGATATAACGATCGGCAGTCAGATTTCCATTAATGTGAACGAGGGCCGTCTTCACTCGTGTACTCACACCGGCCCATAGCATTACACTGCCGCCTCCAAATGCTGTGACTGGTTGAACGGAACATTCTGCATGTTGCTCGCCACATCGACGCCAAACACGTTTCCTACCATCTGTGTGACGGAGACATACCCGGGTCTCATCTGAAAACAAAACGTTAGCCCACTGATTCCGCGTCCATCGTAGGTGTTCCCTGGCCCATGCCAACCGCACTCTCCTATGGCGGACTAAGAGAACTGCCTTTTTCACAAGGCGGCGGGCACGTAGTCCAGCGGCATGAGCACGATTCCTCACAGTCTGGACACTGATCCTCCTGGCACCGGCCGCAGCAGCTGCATGCAGTTGATCGCGGATCTGTATTGCTGAAATGAATAACAATCAGTTAATTACCAATATTAGGATAAACAAATGGTACATAAACGGCTTGTTTGATCCAGTACACACTTTGCAGAATCTCACCTGAGATTGTTCTGTTCCGTAAAGCCAAATGTCGAATGAATCGATCCTGTCGAGGCGTTGTGACTTTTGGTCTACCTGATCTTGGCAGATCCCTCACTTCAGCAGTCTGCTGAAATTTATGTCTCAACTTTCTTATTGCCTTTGGAGTCACGCCTACTCTGCGGGCTACCTGCTTTACAGGGACATTGCTTTCCAAAAGCCCAATTGCTATCGCCTTGTTCTGTATTGATAAGCGAGGCATTTTAACATACAGCACATTGGAAGTAACATTAATTTTACACAAGCGTACTGGAGGAATGCGCCAATATTTTTGTCACCAATACTTGCGATTTTCTCAATTGGTTAGCTTCGCATTTGACACCTGCTCACTCATGTGTAACGGCATGTGTGAGGTAATCGATTTCACCAATTGTCTCGGACATCGGCCCCGGCATGTGAGCCAAATATCACTGCAATAACATGTCCACCTTTAAAAATATTAACAAATATTTAAGGGAGGACTTACTTTTTGTGTTGTGTTTATTTCTATAAGTTAAAGCTGCACAAACTCATGCAATGATACTATGACTGAGCGGTTTATAATATTATTTGCGAGGCATTTTGTGGGGGTGGGGTTGAGGGCGGGGGTGCTCTGGCGTCGCACATACCATGGTATAGAATGGCCAATGCCAGTATTGTGCAAAAAAATTGCAAAGATTTGAATACAAATAGAGGAGACGAGTACACTCTGCAACTCATACAATGTCAATTTGAGCACTGTGTTAACCCTTCTTGTGTCAACAGCGCCTCAAAGCATTCAAAATTTTACTTGTATTAATTAACCATTTAGTGGTCAAGATTTTTCAAGAAGATTGATTATCTTGCTCAGTGAATTCCCATCCGCTGGCCAATGGAATTTAAATGTACTACTTGAATTTACAGAAAAAAGTTTTCTGAATAAGATCGTTTGCCCGCTTTGTTTGGTAATGGGTTTATAGAAAAGAAAATCCTAATTTTCTGCCTAGCCAGTGTCCATTTACGAGACAAAACTGGTTACAGAGCCAGGCATTCAAATGGTAAATTTTCAAAAGAATCGGCTTCTCTTAACCTGTAAATGAATGAAAAGAGGCCGCTTTTTTCACCGACTGGAGTTTTAAAGGGTTAAGTTGACACACGAGTGGCTAAATGGAAAGCACAAACGTACAACGAGCAGTTATACTAGTATGCACTTAGTAATATATGATGGCATCTGTCACGATGCATCCATGTATATTATCATACTCATCCCCGGTGTGCATTCCTTGTTAACTGGCGTGGCGCAGATAACATACATTGCATAACATTCTCTGGCAAACATTTATAGTCCAGGAGCTAAAGCTAGGTCAGAATCGTGACGTTGCACACCCAGTATTCGGAAGGTCTGACACTTGCTGTGGCTTGGGGGACATGTCCCACACATTTTAAGCCCTGTTGTACAAACAAATTGTGGTAGCACTAATTAGTTATCCTGATTTCTTTGCATAGGGGGGTCTAGGCTTTGGCTGTATCCACAGTGCACAACGATATAAGCATGATCGTGTCATAACTCAAAGTAATATCGTATTAGATTCACCATATATGATATTTAGACGGATATCGACCTAACATATATCCAACATACATTTTGCATGCATATACCAAAGGCGAGGGTGAAATGTGAAGGTTATATTTTATGTATGTATACTAACTCCATCATAGAATCTGTATATCCAGCTGTACCACTGTTGCACCCAGGTAATGGTGGTTGGAATGAGACAGATGGATGTGGTGGTAATCGGTGAGGAAAAACAAATTAAAATGAATACTACACCTCACATCGCTCTCATTGTCATTGTCTACATATAATTCAAATTATGCCTGTAACACTTGTTCCGGGGTAATTTTGTAATTTGACATCACAAGTAAACTGAAAGTTTAATTCACTCATTTTCTCAAATACAAATCTTTTTTTTGAAAAGCAAATAAGAATGCAAGTGGCATTTTATGAATTTGTATTCATGAGAAAGGTTGTTAATACATGCCTTGATTAATAAAGCCTAGTATTGATTTAATATATATGCACACACACTAATTACATTTGCGAAATAATTACAAGCGCTATATAACTAGCAATTAAGCAAATATGGACAGTGATAGTTGTGACGAGGAAGTAGCGTTTCATCTTCTCCCAGCAAAGCGTATCAAAACGACACAATGGACTCGCTGTATTATTTGTCAAGCACATAGTAGCGAAACTGTTAGCAATGCCACTGAAGTCGGCATCTCAAAGTTCATAGAGGCTTTCCAACATCGGGAGGATGACGTTTATGAAAGACTTAACTCAAATATTGACCAATTAAAACAACTGGATATCGTGTGGCATAGAAACTGTTATGCTAAATACACAAGCAAGCACAATATTAACTTTGCGAAAAGACGATCCATGACACCACCAACTCCTATGCCTCTTGATAAACAAAGTCAAGAAGAATCGACAAGTTTGGCTAGAGCAGCAAGATCGAGATCATCCCCGATAAACTGGGCAATGTGTATGTTTTGCCAAAAGAAAACTCACAAGAAAGTCAAGAAATTATTCTCAGTTTCTACATTTTCCGCATGCCAAAACATACAAATTGCAGCAGAGAAAATGGCGGATACAGAAATGCTTACCAATATAAGAGGCGTAGATTTAATCGCTTCAGAAGCCAATTATCATGAAATATGCCGTGCACAGTATGTATCAATGCGCAATGTGATGTATAAATCATACCAAGAAACTGTGAATGAGGATTCGTTCTCCCAATCATTCTCGGAGCTGGTAGCAGAGATAGAGTCTGGACTTGTATCAGGAAAAGCTTACAGCATGACATATTTGTTGAGTCGATTCAAGTTTTATCTAAAGAATAATGGTGTGACTGCTGACAACTACCGCTCCCAAAGACTGAAAAGCCGATTACAAAACTACTTTCAGGATTCAATCGTTTTTCACCAGCAGCTAAACCCTTCCAAACCCGAGCTTGTTTATTCCAGTGATATATCTTTAGAAGATGTTATTAATGCAGCTGCCAATGCAGCTGGTGGTAGATCAGCGTATACTGATAGGCCACATGGCTCAACTGATACTACTAGCAATGATGTTCACACGTTGTTCCACGCAGCGCAGATTTTGAAGGGAGATTTGGAGGCTTGTGAGGGGATCACCATTAAACCAGTTGATGTTGACAATCTGACACTCGCAAAAGCAAAGGAAATTATTCCCCAAAGCCTCTACTGGCTGCTGCGGTGGGTTACCACGAATGCAGATTTAGCACCAGAGCAGTTTGGTAATGTTAGATCAGACTGTGCTAATGAAGGTGATGAGAGGCATGTAATGATGATATGCCAAGACATAGCGCATTGTGTATCACACGGGAGAAAGAAAATTCCAAAACACATAAGCCTCGCTATGACAATGAGGCATCTTACAGGTTCCAAACAAGTTGTCACCATTCTGAATCGTATGGGTCATAGCGTTTCCTATGATGATATTGAGGTAGTTGACACTAGTGTGGCGCTTGAAGTATTAGCTCAATCAACACGGTATGGAGTTGTAATACCAACAAACATTGTTCCAAACTCGTTCGTTCAAGTAGCAGCTGATAACAATGATATACTTGAAGAAACCTTAGACGGTAAACAGACAACTCACTCAACGACAATGGTGATGTTCCAACGAATGCAATTTGGCCCAAGACCAGAGCATGTCATACATGCTGAACACTCAGTCAGGAGAAGGGCTTTGACATCACCAGGTACTGAAAACAGAATTCTTGATTGTGGGGTGTTTGGTAGAAGACCAGTTGTGACCGCGTTCATAGACACTGTCAAGAAGGATTGGTACCAATGTGATAGCTCAATCCAGGAACAGGCATTAGTCATGGATCTTGCATGGGCCATCGTTCGATTGTGTCCAATAAAATTGTTTGCGGTAGATCTTGTACCCATGATGACCACAGAAACACAAACAGTCCCTAGTTGGAGTGGATTTAATGCACTTGTATCATGTGCTAACGCACCTTTTACACAAATCGGTTACTGTCCAATGATTTCCGGATCACCAACTGAATTCAATACGGTGTATACGGTCATGAAACAAGTTCAAAGAATGATGACAACACTAGGACAGAATGACTCGGTCATTACATTCGACTTGGCCATATATGTCAAGGCAAAGGAGATACAGTGGCGATATAAAGAAGAGTTTAGTGACACTGTGATCAGACTGGGGGGATTCCACATTGCGCTAAACTACTTAGCTGTGATTGGAAAGATGTTTGATGACTCTGGCTTAGAAGATCTCCTCATAGAGGCCAACACATATGGTAGCAGCACGGCTGCTGCTCTGCTTAAAGGGAAGTCATATAATCTAGGAGTGAGGGCTCACAAATTGGTTATGGAAGCGCTGCTGCGATTACAATGGCAGTCTTTTTCCAAATGGGTTTAACAAAATGGACAACATGACGACCACATTACTCCAACAGAATTGGAGAGTTTGGATGAGAAAATTAAGATGTGGCGAAGCAGCATTGACGACTTAGACGCACTGCAAGAAAATTTCAAACAGGTGTGTATGTACGTGAATAAATTGCAACAGCTGTTCAAATCCTTTAAAGTTGAGTCAAGCTCGAAATCACACCTGTTCGCATTTTGGAACTCATATATTCATATGGTAGAGCTGCTGCTTGGATTCATAAGAGCTGAGAGAACTGGAGATTGGCAGGCACACCTATCTGCTACTGCTGCTATGGCGCCATATTTCTACAGCATGGACAGAACCAATTATGCAAGATGGCTGCCAATATATCTTGCTGACATGAAGATGCTTCCAAGTACACATCCCCATGTACATGAACAATTCTTGAATGGAAATCATTCCGTAAGTCGCTCAGACCATCCATTCAATCAAGTGTGGACAGATATGGCCTTAGAGCAATCGATTAATTTGGATTCCAAAAAGCGAGGTGGTATTATTGGAATAACACAAAAGCCAGGAGCTCTGGAGAGGTGGTTTTTAACTAGCCACGAGAGGGCAGCCATAACAACGGTCACAAAGCAAATGTGTGGGTTACAAGATAGTCACATGTTTGGAGTACATAAGGAAATGGGGACTAATCGAATGAACAGGGATGAAACCGATGTGCAGAAGATACTTTCGATGTTCTCATCAGATATAATGACCAATCCCTTTAATATTGCGGAAAACGACGACAGCGAGTGTCTTCCGCTTGTAAACATTGCAACTGGCGTGGTATTGCCTAGTGAAATCGCCAAGAGACTTGTTTCCGCCTGTGACATTGGTAAGGAGACTATGGAAAATTCTGTTTAGGAGCGGCTGGACACTAACACGAGAAGCTTTTGGGACACGTTGCCACACTTAAAACTTAAAACATTTGCCAGCCTAGTACAGAAGAAAAAACTCGAAACAAATGATGAAAAAATTCACAATGTGAGATCTGACCGCGAACTATTTGGTCGATTAATTATTGCCGCAAGGTCCAGAGATGTTGATTTAAAACTAGTGATGACGTATGAACTGTCTGCTGTTCCACTATCATTGTCACATACGAATGGGACTCTAAGAAAGAATGTGAAAAGTGTTTTGTTAAGTGAACTAGAAAAGGAAGTAAATGTTGATGGACGGCTTCCACCTGTTGACAAAACAGGCGCAACAGCTTATGTAGTAGATGGCATGGCAATTGTGCAAATGGTTAAAACTGGATGTACGTCTACATTTGGAGAATTGGCTGATAAATACTGGCACATCTTTACAGTTCCACTGAATCAAGAAGACTGCAACAGAGTAGATATAGTTTTTGACAAATATGATAGACTGGAATCTCTCAAAGCGGAAGAGCGGCTAAAACGTGGGTCATCAACAGCATTGGAAGTAAAGATTGCTGGAGAAAATACTCCAGTTCCAAAGCAATGGGCCAAGTACATCAGCAATCCAAGCAACAAAAGTAACCTGGTTGCATTTCTCAGCAAGCGGTGGCGTGATACTGGTCCAAACATGCTATCTGCCGACAATTGCGTCATTCTTGCTGGTGGCTTTAACGATGGAATGGATGTTGTTGTCATTTCAGCGAACAATTCGTCGTATTTGGAAGAACTTCGATCAGATCACGAGGAAGCAGATACGCGTATGATGTTGCACGCGCTACATGCTTCAAAAGACCACATGCGTGTTGTTATACAGTCTCCTGATACAGACGTGGCAGTACTTAGTATATATACGTATCGTTCGCTTCACTGTTCTGAACTATGGTTCCGTACGGGCACAAAGGACAAATTGCGATACATACCAATACATACAGTTGCTCAAGTACTGGGCCCAGCTATCTGTCTGTCTTTGCCTGGGTTTAATTCTCTTACAGGTTGTGATAGCACTAGTGCATTATTTGGAGTCGCTAAGAGAAAAGCATTCAATCTCTTAAAGTCATCTGAATGTCATCAGCTTAGCTTAGCCCAACTCGGCGAACATGTTGACTTATCACCGAATACTGCAATTCTATTTGAGAAATTTGTCTGTGAGTTGTATACCACCAGGGATGTGGGGAAGACAGCTGATGAAACCCGTTATTGGCTCTTTTGTCAAAAGAGACAAAGAAATGGAAATCTTCCACCTACATCGAATAGTCTCTAGCATCACACCGAAAGGGCCAATTTTCAAGCTCTTGTTTGGAGACGTTCATTGCAAGCTGTTCAGAATCTTCCATCTCCAAATGGACATGGCTGGAGTATAGTGGATGGTCTACTCAAGCCTGTTCTAATGTCAAAGGATCCTGCTCCATTTGGATTAATTGAACTCACATCATGTAGATGTCAAAAGTCTGCCTGCAAAAGAACAGATCTCTGTCAATGCAAGGCTAACCATCTACTCTGCACTGAAGCACGCCTTTGTATGGGAGGTGAAATGTGTGACAATGTTCAGCATACAATTGTCGAAGATGACTCTGACACGGATGAGTAACATTCTCTCATTTGCTCACGTGATAAATATGTCCTGCCAGCTTGTATAGACATGCACTGCATGTCAGTTAAAAGTTTAATTATGAAAAATGTAGAAAACATGGGCATTGTTGTAGCTAAGGTATTGCTAGTCACAAGAAGACCTAAGTGCCCCAATATGTACAAAGCAACATACGAGTGTCTTAAACGAGGTTGATTATGTATAAATCTGCGATATACGATCACTCCTTTCCATTTTGGTTAAGATTGTATTGATATAACATGCGCTTAAGTTTGTGAAAAATTTACCATTGTGAAAATTGTTTGAGAGCTACATTCAACACCTATTGTAAATGGGCTTCTCACGGGTTAGTGATACCACAATCTTCTGGTACAACACGGCTCAGAATATACTCAAGACATCGGTCTAGCATAATATAGAGACAAACCTTCTGAATACTGGGTGGGCTACGAAACCATTCTTCTAGACCCCTTTTGAAAATTGGCTCCCGGACTATTAAGACTATTGGACTTTACCAGTCATAAGAAATCTTAAACCATCTCTTGCACACTCGCACATTTTACGCGAAGTTCCTTTCCACACGCCAGTATAAATAAGAAAGTAGAAGGGCGACGTTATAAGCGGTAGCACTAATTGAACGAGAGTGGGGATCACTTCATCTCATTTGCATAATAGGCTATGCCCACATGACCATATATGGGCATGGAAGGTGACCTAGATTAATCTAGGACACCTCCGATAACCATATATGGTCATGTGGGCGTGGCCAATTATGCAAATGTGATGATGCCAAAACCCTCTATCCAATCAGAGAACAGCCGCATCTATGCTGTTTTCGGTGATGTAGAGGTATAGGCATGTGCCGATGATTGGCAGGTGCAATGAGCCACTCCAAGGTCACGTGTCAGCTGTAGGCCAATCAGCATGACCACTTATCTTACACCCTAGCTTAGGTCATGTGATGTCAGTTTATGCTCATTGTCAGGCCTAATGAACCGTGAAGAAAGGGTGTGACCTAATGTAAAAGGTCCTAGCATGCGCCCATATCTTCACCCTGGTCAGTCACGTGACAGTAGCTATGCTCATTGCCGGGCCTAATGACCTGTGAAATGGGTATTGTCTAAAGTCTGAAAGGTGTCAGGTCATGTGCTGCCTTTGCGCCAATAGGAACGGCCACTTATTTCGTTGCCCTACATTAGGTCAACTTATAGGACGGCAGCTCTCGCATTGTAGGTTTAATGACCCATGAAAAAGGGGCGTGGCCTAGCGTGCGTCCATCTAGTCGCCCTGGTCAGATCACGTGATGGTAGCTGGTTTGGCTCACAGTGCTAATGGCCCGTGAAAGCATCAGTGTCTAAGGCCTAGCCCAATTGTCCATGACCTGGTCTGACTGAGTCTGACTATACAAAAAGGCTTTTAACAGGTCCATATGGCCTTAGTTTAACTAACTTGAAAAAATAAAAAAATTAAGCAAGTTGTTATGATTTGTTAAGTCTGTGGCCAGTCTGTAAAATCATCCAACATCGCCATGTATAAGTACATAATTGACGAATTACCCCATCTCACTGCTGCTGCTGCTGCTGCTGCTGCTGCTGCTGCTGCTGCTGCTGCTGCTGCTGCTGCTACTTCTTCTTCTTTTCGTTCGCTGATCATACCGCCAGTCCTAAAGTGACTATCGACATGATCATAAGCTACTACTACTATTACTACTACTACTACTACTACTACTACTACTACTACTACTACTACTACTACTACTACTACTACTCCTACTACTACTACTACTACTACTACTACTACTACTACTACTACTACTACTACTACTACTACTACTGTAATGTAATCGGTAGTTTAATGCATGTAATTATTACAGAGAACTACTGTGAAGCTTAACCCGTATCATGTTTAAAGTAAGGAACATGGAAGTTGCTATTGGTCGACACAGAAGGCTATTGAGCACAGTGTTGCTATATGCTGTTGCTACTATAAGCAGCAGCAACATTCAGCAACATTACCCCAAAATGTCCACCAGCTCTCACAGCGTGATAAGGGTTAAGGTTTGCACCCGTTCCCTGTGAAGGCCTGTGTTAATTTTTGGGTGCAATGATGTCTGTTGTTGACGCAATAAGCAGCAACAACTTTCAGCAACATTGCTCCAAAAATGTCCACCAGCGTTCACAACGTTTAAAGGATTAATGTTTGCCATCGTTCCCTGTAAAAGTGTGTGCTCATTATGGGCACAATGATGCTGTATACTGTTGCCGCGATAGGCAGCAACACATTTCAGCAGGATTGTTCCCAAATGTCCACAAACTTTCCTTTCAAGTACTGCAACATTTCATATTATTGAATGTCATTACTTATTACATTCATTTATTTTCTAGGCTTGTATGAGCTACTGTATCGTGATCACATTTGCTTGGCATGACACTCAGCTGTTGTCAGTCTTGTTCGACACACTCCAGTGCCACTCACTAGGTAATGTCGCAACACATTGTACATAGACATTTACCACACACGCACGCTCATACATATTCAAGCACAGACTTACACACTCACACATTAACACGCACATACATATGCAGGCACAGACTTACACACTCACACATCAACACGCACGTGCATATGCAAGACTTACACTGCCACACATGAACTTACACATCCGTGAATGCGTTCATCCATGCATGAACCCATGCACACGCGCACAACCACTCGCACGCACATTCACATTTTAGTTACAGTAGATACCTAGAGTAGTCAGATTCCCTGCATGCGTGCATGCACACATCCCCATATGCACACACAGTTACGTTTATAGTTATAAGGGAGATATAGCGATATTATTGATTTACCATGCTCTAGACACACACTTACACATTATCACTCACACATATCTTTAGCTTACTCAATTCAACGACTTGTAGGAAGCATTTATTTTTACACTGAGTTAGGATATATATAATTTACCCACCTTGTAACTGTATCACGTGCCCGTTTTATTATCATCGTTTATTTACCTGCCATTTGTATTTTTTATTTATAGGGTATTGATTGTATTTATGCAGCATCTAGACATTTGTTTCTCAATAAACTGCGGACTCTCAACATAGTATAGCATATTATTAAGATTGTGTAAAATTAGTTCATGTTTTTAAAACATGGAGAGTGATCAATTATCTAGAATCGTACATGACGAGGTAGAAAAAGCAGTAGCATCTAGTTCCAACAAACCTTGAGTCGATTTAGACACCTTGATTATAGCGAGGTTGATAGAAATTCAGGATGAAATGACACATAATCAAATGGTGATTTCTGACTCAGATTGAAGCGATCAACAGTTTGAAGTTAGCACAGCAGCTCCATTAAGTGAGCAGTCTTTGCAGCGCTCCACGGAGGACATAGCCAAAGGTATAGATCTAGTCAACCACCATCAGAAAATGATCCGTTTTGCTGACCAAAGTGAGTATGAGACAAATGAGCTAGCTGATAACTCCGACGATGAAAAGTGTATTCTTAAGGCCGATGTGCGCTACCAGAAAACTAAAGGAGGCTAAAGCAAAGAAAGTCCAGCGACAAACACGATTCGACGCTAATCAGAGGATGGCTTATCTCGCCTATGGATAGGGTGGTGTTCGTTTGCAGCAAGGTGGGATCAGTGCAGGTCCCTGCGAAAGGGAAATTGCTTTGTCTATGGTAAGGCTGGTTATTCTCTCCTTCGAGTGTGCTGACATAACTGCCGCAAATGAAAACATAAGTAAACTTGATGTTTTCTCTCATATTTCTATTTTCGATTTAAAGAATCTATTACAGTCTTTTGATCAATAATCAACCTACATCAAATGATGTAATGTTGGGGCAAAATAATGCCAGTCAAGTTGGTCGGTTAAACATGTATGTATGATTACTGTATTCTGCGGCTGTAGCTTTTGCCCACTGTGTCTTATCCTCAGCCGAAATCCTTAGCTTCCTCAGGTCCGTTCTTGACTTGAGTGTACCGAGTCCTGCTTTCTTGAGGTCATCTCGTTGCACGCTTAACAGATTTATGCAATGACGTCCTCTCCTGGCTTTGTATTTGCTTGCTCCGAGTAGGGCGAATTCCAAGGCTCTCTGTGCTGGTGTCTCTTCTGGCATTCTTAGTACATGGCCAAACATGGACAATCTTTGCTAGGTGACTTTTACAGACAGCGGCGATGTATTACACATCTTGTATAGTGCATTGCTGGAAATTATGCTGTCTGACCATCGGTGTCCTGTGATGGTGCGTAGGTGTTTGCGGTAGCAGACATCGAGTTTGTCTAGAGCTGCCTTTGGAGCTGCCCAGCTGTTACAATTAGACAGCATCAAGGATACGCAGGCTGCATTGTATAAACGTAGCCTCTTTATCAAGGGCATCTTTGATCTACGAATCCATAGCTTCCAGAAGGACTGGAAAGCTATGTTCCCAATGATGCAGTGTGCAGAAATGTCAGCAGTACTGCAAAGCAGCGAGCCCAGGATTTTACTTTTCCTCCATGGTTTGCCGCCACAAAGTGGTCGTCTTTTTACATAGTTTCATGCTTTGTCGATAGGTATATGTGGGTGAACTCTGTTTTGATTCTCAATTTTTAGTTTGCCCACAGCTATTGGGAGAAGTTTGTCAAGGGGTTTCTTTTCCTCATCTATGAAGTCCACATCGTCAGCATATTCCATCTCTAGCGGCATGCCCAGTATTGACACTGGGGGTTTGGTCTTTTGGAACATTCCATCACAGATTTGAATGCGGCAGCAAGGTAGCAAGTGAAAAGCCCCTGTGGGGAGCTGATTGATGTCTCAAACTCTACAGACTTCACTGACTTGACTCGTATTCTCAGCTTGGTGTCTGCAAGTAGTAGTCTCACTATTCATAGCTCATCTTCATTGCAACTGGCCTGGTGTAGTACATCTAGGATCTTTGAGTGTTTAATTGTGCCAAAGGTTCGTGACATGTCAATGCCCATTTTGTGGAAGTCCCAGTGTTTGGACATGACTACCGACACAAGCATGCGTTGAGTCCATACAATGTCTGCACAGCTACGTCCACGTTTGAAGTCACTTTGACATGATCCGGTGAAGTAATCGATCTTGTCTCAGATGCGGCATAGAGTAACATTGGATAGGATGTTCCGAATGCTGTTGAGCAGCACAATGGGCCACAGCTTGGCTGGGGTCCAGGTGACTTCTTGGGCTTGGGTAGTGCGATAAGGGTGCCTTGGCCTACAGCGTCAATGGGAAGGTGGTGCATAAAAGCTGAATTGATTAGGTGCGTGATTGGTTTTGAGATAATGTCACTTGCATATTTGAATAGTTCATTGCTCATGCCATCAGGTCCAGATGCACGTCCATTTTTCAGGGCTTTAAGTGCCTTCTCAACTTCTGCTGTTTTAATTGGTGCTAGTAATGACCTGGGGTCTCCTGAGAATGGTTGTCAGTGAACTGTTCCTTGAACCAGTCTCGGATCACCTCGGCTTTTTCCTGGTCAGTCCCGATAAAGTGTCCTTTAGAGTTGTGTACAGTGAGTGGTGGTGTGTAGTCAGTAACTCTCAGGGCTCAGGCTGCCTGAAACATTTTGTGACAGTTAGCTGTGGCAGTGATTTCATCTGCAATGGAGTCTGCCTGTTGAATAGCAAGATCTTTTAAGCATTCACTAATGTGGTGCAGAATAATATTGCGCTCCCAGTGTAATGACTAGCTTATGGTCAGAATTGAGGTCTGTGCCTCCATATGAACGAGCGTTCCGGAGTAAGGGTTTTGCTTCTGTCTTGCATAGTATGAAGTTAAAATATGCTTATATTTTTGGGAAGCGGCGGGTGCATGTGCGCATGTACTGAATATTATTGGAGATGGTTATAAACTGCCATTTTTTTTACATACCACCAACTACGTTTTGTAAAAATAATAGGTCTGCATTGGATAATTCTGATTTTGTTGCATCTGAAATTGAAAGTTTGCTTTGAAAAGGCTGTATTGCTTAGGCACTGTTTGTACCGGAAGTGGTTAATACATTGTCAGTGTCTATTAACGGTTCAGCTAAACAACGTTTGGTGTTTGATTGCAGAACAATAAATCTGTTTTTGATGAAATTAAAATTAAACCTGGATAACATAGAGATTGCTAAACAGCTGTTTAGACATGGAGACAATCTATTTACATATGATTTTAAATGAGCGTATCATCATGTGGAAATCTTTCCAGAGCATAGACGATTTTTGGGATTCACTTGAGCGCGGGACAATGATATAGCTTATTATGTTTTCACTGTTTTGGCATTTCTACAGCAGCATATATTTTTATGAAGATCACTAGAGTTATGATAGCCTATTGGCGTAATCGTGGTTTGAGTATAGCCATGTACATTGATGACGGGTGTGGTAGTGCAGATACACTATTGAAGGCAGTTGCCATGAGTGACGAAGTACAAATTTGTTTATGGAAATTTGGTTTTCTTATTACAGATGAAAAATGTCAATGGTCACCTAGTGTTAAGGTGAATTGGTTAGGTCATGCATTGTACATGGAAGACAAATCTATGTTACTGATAGCAGGGTAGAAACAATTAATGATTTGCTGAAAAGGATAACAAATGGCTTTATTTATGTCAGTGCTCGTTTGGTGGAATGTGTGGTTGGGGAAAATAATTTCCATGCAGACAGCCATTGGACCACTTGTAAGATTACGGACTAGATGCGTGTATAGCTGCATTGAAACGAGGTTGAGTTGGGACGGCATGATTAAAGTAGATAGCGATGCTTTAAAGGAGCTTATGTTTTGGTTAGAAAATGACAAATCTCTTAAAGTTTACACGAGCCAAAACAGGTGGGATTTTCAACTTATGGCGATGACTCTGGCCATGGATATGGTGGCTACATTGTTGAGAATGTTGATCTGATGGGACTCTGGTCAGTTGACGTAGCGAGCAAGAGCTCAACTTGGAGAGAACTCGAGGCAGTTGCTAGAGTTTTGGATGCCAATAAAGAACATTTGGTGGACAATTTGGTCCAATGGTTTACAGATAAACAGAATGTGGTAAGTATTATGGAGGTCTGTAGCAAAGTGTCGCATTTGCATGAAATGGCACTAAATATATATGACAGTTGTCAAGGCGTTGACATAAGGCTAAGAACTGAATGGATACCTAGAGGGTTAAATGCGCAAGCTGATATGCTGAGTAGCGATTGCGATGATTGGGAGATTTCTGATGAAGAATTTGCTTTTTTGGACTTACAATTTGGCCCACAAACTATTGACAGATTCTCAAGCGGTTACAATCATAAGTGTATTCATTTGAACTCTAAATGGTTCTTTGCAGGCACTAAGACTATTACGCATTTGCTCAGTCCTTGAAGGGAGAAAATAATCGGTTATTACCTCTGGCACGTTGGCCACGCTCATAGTGCAGAAGCTTGAAGTAGAGTCTTCTAACGGAACATTGATGGTACCAGATTGGAGGTCTTCACCTTTTTGGCCCCATTTGTTTAGCAGCCAAGATAGATTTCATAAGTTTGTGAAAGGGTGCATTGTATTGAATGATAAGGATAGGCCTACTGTCATTAAAGGCAGAGGTAATAACAGAGTTTTCGGGAATAAGAAAATTCCTCTTAGCATTTCAGCTATCAGTATCTCATTTACGTAAATGGATTTTTTTCACAGGGCATGTGCAATTGATATCGCTTCCTTGTTTGGATTATTTTGGTTCTATTTCGCTAAGTGACAGCAATTCGTCAAGGACAGAGGGCTTTGCCAAATAATTCAATTCATGTGGTGCTATATGTAACAAGCTTAGAGGAGAATAAGGCTACATTCGCTGTCATATCTGCCACATTTTATGCGATGAAGTGGGCGCACAATCTGGCGGGTGAAACTGATCCAACCAATCATCCGTTTGTCATAAATATATTGAAAAGTGCCAAAAGGACTTTTAGTTCTCAGGTCGTCAAAAAGGACCCTGTAAATAGGATTTTGTTACGTTTTTGTGGATTTTTTAGGTTTAAGGAAATGATAAATTTACAATGTTCTGATCTGGCAATTCTCGGCAGTCATATGTCCATTCATGTTTTGAAGAGTAAAACTGATCAGTACAGACAAGGAAGTCACGTGGTTATTTCAAAATTAGATTCTATCCTGTGCCCTTATAGATATCACTATCAACGATATACTGAATGCCATGTGCACAATGACATTCTTTATATCAATAACTGTATTATTGTCTATGAGTGTTTCTGAGTCATGATACTCGAATAACTACATGATAACGCAGGACATTTAGCCATTGAACAAACAACTGAACGTATCAAAACCCGCTTCCACTGGATAAACATATGCGCATGGGTGGCCAAATGCGTTCCCTGCCAATGGCGTGCTGTTGACCAACAAAACACGGCCCCCTTACAAATTACAATCATAGGTGCTCCTTGGGAACGAGTGGCTATCGATGTGCCCCGGCCCTTAAATACGACAGATGAGGGCAACAAATACCTCCTGGTACTCCATGATTATTTTGCAAAGTGGGTAGAAGCATTTGCACTGCCGGACCAAGAGGCAGCTACTGTAGCTGATGTCCTGGCCAGCAATGTTTTCTGCTGCTTTGGTATACCTTATGAGCTACATTCCGACCAAGGTCCGAATTTTGAGCTGTTTGATTGTCGAGCTCCGCAAAGTGATCCATATTGGTAAGACATGGAGACAGGTTGGCAGAGCAGTTTAACTGCACCCTGGCCATCATGTTGACAAAGGAAACTGACCATGATTGTTGCTATTGGGACCTACAGCTCCCTTATGTCCTCATGACACGTCTGTCCATTCTAGGATGGGCTTCACCCATGCTAGACTAATGTTAGGCCAAAAGTTAACCATACCCTCGGATCTAGGCATGACTCTGATCCCAGGTGGAATGAACTCGCCTTCTCCCTATATAGATCCCATGCACCATAGGATAGAACAGGTTCACGAGCTCATAAGAGACACCCTTTCCACTGTACATCCACACCAGAAATCCTGGCATGATCGCCGAATACATGGAAATCCAGAGGCCAAAAATGGTTTGGGTTCGCGATACCAGATGTTCTGCAAATGTACCAGGTAAACTGAGTTACTATTGGAATACAACTCCCTTATGTCCTCATGGCGTGCTGCACTTCTGCCCATTCTAGCATGGGCTTCACCCCTGCTAGACTAATATTAGGCCACAAGTTAGCCATACCTTTGGATCTAAGCATGCCCCGGATCCCAGGTGAAATGAACTCACCATCTCTCTATGTAGAGCCTCATGCACCATAGGATAAAACAGGCCCACGAGCTCATAAGAGACACCCTTTCCACTGTATATCTGCACCAGAAAACCTGGCATGATCGCCGAATACATGGAAATTTTTATGAGGCCAGAAAAATGGTTTAGATTCGCGATACCATATGCTCTACAAATGTACTGGATAAACTGAGTTACTAGCGGAAAGGTCCCTATGTGGGAATAGGTAAGAAGTTGGACGTGACCTACCTGATCCATGCCCCGGATGGCCTGACCTCAGTCATCCACTTCGATCAGCTTGAGCTGTGCGTTGGCACCAACCCAGAGCATGAGCTCGGGCCTGGTATGCTGCTAGATGCAGTCACCCAGACCGATGTCTCTACGGAGAGATGTACCCGACATTTACCACCTGCACGATGGTACAAGTTCGGCCCATGCCATACCAAGCTAGGAGTCGGCCCAACAGCCAGTTAATGACGAGGATAACGACGAAATCCCTTCTCGCCCTCTCCTTCCTCAGTTCGGGTCTACCAGGTCTGGTAAACCGTATCTGAACTCTTTCTCATTTGTGTTGTCTAAGAGAAAGGTGGGAAAGTTGTTCCACCTTCTTCCCATTGCAACCCTCTTCATGCTATCACACCGGTTATCGAGCTACCCCAAGACGAAGCTGAAGCCGATCCTAAACTCTCTGCTTCGTTAGCGGCGATATATCTGATAGGCAGCGTAGAAGTGCAAGGGTCCGATGGACCGGCGACCTGTTATAATGAGCATGTGAAAAGACAAGTTCGGTACCCTCCAATCCCAGTCCACCATACCCTATCCACAAACTCCCATAAAACTGCACCAAATCCCAACTCACCCAGTCCAAAAATCCCCAGTTCACCAACCCCAGACCAAGATTCCAACAGCATCTGTGCCACTGTTGAACTTAGCCATCACAACCCCTTCCCTCACATTCCACTCATCGGCAGCAGCCAATGCTGGTATGAGTGAATTTAGTCCCTTGTATGTACTGGTCCCTGGTACGCCAACCATTTCCCCAGCAACTTGGTGTAGCCGAATGGGAAGACTAATCAGTAAGTTCTCGAATCGTCTATTCTCTACTCGTAAATAGAGTGAGGATCCTTTAACAGCATTTTTGTTTACACCAATGCCACTGCCTTCAAGGTGTTGTCATTAAAACCGTCCATAAATGTGCGAAAAGCATCATTCCACCTGGCAGAAACATGCAATTTGCCAGCATGCCAACAATCAGCCAGCACGCCAACAATCACGTACGAATTCATTACGCCATAGCGAATAATATCCTATGTCGCCATGCAACAATCCATCAACATCCACATAGATCCAGACAACAAACTTTGATACGTCACATTCCTCCATTCGCAAGAAAACTCAAAATGGCGCTGAGACCAAGATCGTCACTCACGCGGTTCACGTACATATCCATCAACATAGAGTATGCACTAATAAATCAACATAACTTTCAAAACAATCCTGCCCTTACATCAAATACTACCGCATTCCAAGAACTGTAGTAAACTATAACGGCATCCACGTTCTAATGTGGTGGGTTCCTGCCATCTTGGCTCAATTCACCTTTCCAGAGTACCCAATCATCATATGACGTCATAATGAAATGCGTGATGTGTACAATGACATCATAATGAATGACGTCATGAATGATGTCGATAAGTACGTCACGAACGCATATTGGAAGACGGTCTATGCATTGTTGCACAAATTCTTTGCTTTTACTATTTAATAAATATTCTGTTGAAAATTTTGAAACAAATTTGACTGGGCTGCACCCAGTCAAATTAGTTACAAAATATTCAACAGCTTCCCTGTATAGTTTTCAGGAAATTGATAGCTAGGGCATTTGGGGATCGCGCAATCCCAACACGGCGAGGTGTGGGTGGAGCTTAGTTAGTGATGGGCGGGGCATAGCTAAAAATGGAAAGGTCCATTGTAACAGTGTGAAGGCATCCATTGCTCTATGAGATCATCACCGCAAACATATAACAGCAACTCCGCCGTTTTATATAATACTAAATCAGTAAAGATAGGCCCTGCCCACCTTACAAACACTAACACTTCAGGATATATTGACACAACAGTAAAATTATCTTCTCATACAATCTTCTGACAGAGGCCCTATTGTAATCATAGTTAATTGACTGTCTTCGTGGGATGTACTGTATTGCTAATTTCCATGTCCAGGAATGGCGTGGCTAGATCATCTTATGGGAGATGACTGCTTGGAAGCCTTCCTAACCCGGTAAAAGCAAATCTATTTTATACAATGGTGCAGTAACTTGACCTTAAAAGTATGATTGTGCCTACACTGGAATATTACCTACAGTACAAACTAAGGCTGTTAGGATTTCAGCATGAGCGCAGCCATGTTACAAATCATTATCACAGGCCATCAACAACTTGCTGACAGGAACAGTAACACGAGGCTAATCTGCCAATACACGTGTTCATACACTATAACGTGGTTGGGCCGTTATTCCCTTTTTTTTAAATTATCCTGCTACACGAATCAAAAACAAAGTACCTATATTCTAATCAACCGCGTGCTAACAAGCAGCACGTACACACAACCAACTTCAAGGCAGGAGTGAACGTTTCCATAGCGCTCACGCATGGCTGTAGACTGGCTGTCGCCAAGTCGCCTAAAACTACCACATGCACAAGGCAGGAAATTGCGCCTTATCAGTCGAGAAGGTGCTGGTCGCGTGTAGGCTCTTAACTGGGCCATTATGAGCAAATCGTCATCAGCGCCACAAACTATAACCGTTTCCTCGCCGTCACCAACAGCTTCCACCTCATCGTTTGTAGAACCGGCACCATACTTAGATCTAACAGACATTTCAGCCCATCAACACAAACTTATCTATCTCGAACTTTATAAATAACGATTTCGGCGCTTTTCTTCAGCTTATAGGTGGCTGAAAAAATGGAAATTACAATGCCGAGCCGTTCATACCTACTCATATGTGGTAT
Source organism: Chaetoderma sp. LZ-2023a (assembly GCA_034401795.1). Taxonomy (NCBI): domain Eukaryota; kingdom Metazoa; phylum Mollusca; class Caudofoveata; order Chaetodermatida; family Chaetodermatidae; genus Chaetoderma; species Chaetoderma sp. LZ-2023a. The sequence goes on from CM067374.1 coordinate 65,148,017, forward strand.
ACATATATATACTTTAACTTTATATATATATATATATATATATATATATATATATATATATATATATATATATATATATATATATATATACTTTAACTTTATATATATATATATATATATATATATATATATATATATATATATATATATATATATATATATATATATATATATATATATATATACTTCTATATTTTTATATTGTCACTCTGTGAGGTCGGCGGAAGCCTTCCGCGTATCTCCATTTGGAGACACACTTCATTTTGTAAAAATACTCTACAATATTTATGAACTTAATTATTCCTGCCATCGAAGAAAGACGTGCTTGCCGAAAAGAGTAAAATAAATACTCACACAAATAATAAAAAAATGGCTCAAGGGCCATAGTGCTCACCTAGTTGGTAAGGAACTGTAAACATGTTTGCATTAATTAATGCCTGTCACTACTGACCACCAGAGAAAGTTCCATTGACTCATGGGGCACACGTAACAAATGCCATTTACGAATGGGGCAATGGTCACAAGCAGTCTTGGAGAGGAAATGCAGGAATATTGGCATCCTTGACATTATTGATCAGCAGAAAAAGTACAACGGATCAATGGGACAGCCATTCCTGACATTACTCTCAAATTGTTCAAGTTTGTTAACAGATGTCATTTACTAATGGTGCAATCATCACAGTAAAGAATCTGGATAAGGAAATAAAAGAATATTGGCATCCTTGACATTACTGACCAACAGGAAAAGCCATCGCTGACACTATTATCAAAATAGTTCAAATGTACAAACAGATGCCATTTAACAACGCGGCAATGGCCACAAGCAAACATTTATGCCGGTAATATTTGTGTCCTTGACACTATTGACCAATGAGAAAAGTACCATTGACTAATGGGGAAGCCATCCATGACATTACTGATACAGCAGACATTTACCAACGGGATAATGGTTACAGTAAATAATTTGGATGAAGAAATGCAAGGATATTGGTGTCATTGACATTATTCACCAACGTGAAACGTACCATTGATCAATGGGGCAGCCATCACACTGACTTTTACCAAAGGGGCAATGGTGAGGTCACAGTTAATTGTTTGGATGGGGGAATGCAAACCTATTGACATGATTGACCAACAGGAAGAGTACCATTGAGCAATGGGGAAGCCATCACTGACACATTTGTCAAATTATTTAAGTGTACGAAATGAACATTTCTGACAAATCTTGTTTTAATCCATTGATAATTTACGAAACGTGACACAGATAATTTTCCCCACAGGGTTAAATACTTTAAAACGCCTTGAGTCAGAGTTATGGCCCTTAATTCATGTTGTGGCTTCTTCATATTCATAGGCAAATAGATATTTGACTGAAGAAACATATCTGCTAAATTTGGTTTTAATCCATCAACAATTAACGAAACAAATACATTTTCAACATAGGGTTCAATAGTTTAAGACTTAATGAATATTTGATTGAAGGAGCATATCTGCTAAATTTGGTTTTAACCTCAACAATTGGCGAAAACATGTATTTTCCCCATAGGGTTCAATACTTAAAAACGCCTTAATGAACCAGAGTTATGGGCCTTGTTTAAGGGTGTGGCCACTTCATATTTATAGCTCCAATAGATGTTGCCTAAATGAACATATCCAACAAGCTTTGTTTTAATCCATCAATAAATGACGAAACGTGCCACAAACGTATATTTTCCCCATAGGCTTCAATACTTAAAAATGCATTAATGAACTAGAGTTATGACCCTTGTTTAAGGATGTGGCCACTTCGTCCTTATAGCCCAAATGTACATTGCCGAAAGGAACATGTCTACCAAATTTGGTTTTAATCAATTGATAAATGATGAAATGTGTCACAAACGTATTTTCCTCATAGGCTTCAATACTTTGAAAATATAGCAAGGGCCATAACTTTGCCATTTGTTGACTGGCCGCTACATCTTCATAACCTCGATCGATATTGCCTAATTGAACATATTTGCCAAATTTGGTTTTAATCCTTTGATAAATGCCGAAATGTGCCACAAACATATTTTCCCCATATGCTTCGATACATTGAAAAACCGTGCTATTTGTGGGCCTGGCCTCGCCATCGCCATAGCCCAAATAGATATTGCCAATTTTGGTTTTAATCTATCAACAAATGGGGAAACGTGCCACAATTGTTGACAGACGACAGACAAATCGCGATTGTATAAGCTCACCTAGGTGAGTTAAAAATAAATATATAAAAAGAGCCTGGGCCTAAGAAACCAGGGCCAAAAATTAAAAAAGTATGCACCCCCCTCCCACCTCTTTGCACACATGTGCCCTTCTCTGATCGCACACCTCACGCGTTACTGCGTGGTCCAGGCCGTGCGCAGTACTGAGAAGTCTATCATTCTCACCTAGCACTCGCGTCAGATGAGCGATCCATCTTATGGTATTGCTCACCCTGGGTTGCCAAGCTGGGAGAGGGTGGTGTAGCTGGAATCGCTTGGTGTCTCGCCAAAACTGGCCTGACCTGAGTTGCTCCAAACTCACCCTCCCGAGTACGGTTCTGTAGTATAAGTATGAGTATGAAATAACTGTGCTTGAAAGTACGCACTACGCTTGCGCGTCGCATAACTTGCCAGGCTTGTGCTGATATGGTATGGGGAATGGCTACTTATAATGTATATATTTGCCAGTATTCTCAAATTGCTAATACGAGGACGATTCCGTTCATCCTTGGACCAGGATTCGTGGAGAATAACGAATCCTTTTACAGAATCAAAATCGGATAAGAATTGGCTGAGATATCGTTTAGTAAACTTCGTGTGTTCTCATCTTCATGCCTCCTTAAGGCCTCCAATCTTCTATAGACTTTCTAGAAGCAGAAATTCATCTGCACATTTGCCGATACTAATAAGTCGTAATTGACTTTCCAGTATTTTTAAGTTTCATCAACTCGTCTTGTGTGCCGAGCCGTGACCAAGCCATATGTTAATAGCGCTGATGACTAATAGGTGCTAACTTCGACTAAGGCCTTTTATTGCAAACTCCAATGGCGCCAATCCCTAATAGGTGCTAGAAGTTTATCCGCCTCCGTCAACAGCAAGGCGTACTCGACGTTTTGTTATTCCATTTTCTGCACTCACGCCAATCAGATTTAATATGTACTCACCGATGACTAATATGCGATTTTAAGTTATTATATAATTTTTTTCGTGCCAATTATAGGCAGGCGCAACGGGTCAGTTAGACCTCACTGGCCATTTATTGTATAAATTGTAACCGCGAGCGCCGTCTCTAGACATTTTTATCTAGGACCTTTTTCTATTTCGTTCATTTGTTAGCTTTTTATATAGAAAATAATGCACTTGCGTAATGTGTACAACACACATACAACTACGCACTGACGAACTGTCTTAACGGCAGCACTTTTTCTCTAGGGCCGTTTCTCGTGACTTTAACAACAGACACGCGAAACGGCATCTTCCTAAACATAATATAAGCTCAGATATTTCGGATAGGATATATTAGTAGTTAAGGACGGCTGCGCAACAGAAAGTAGACTGTTTAAGGTAGTCTTTTTCACGGTTCTACGACAGTTACATAGTGGTCCGTATTTCTATGTTTGGCCTACAGTCTTAACAGCCTACACACCACTCTCAAGCAGTTGTCTCTTTCACCGCTACTCCGGCCATCTGGCCAAATAATTGTCTTGGCGACTCCCTCCACCGGTTTGGTTAGAGCTGATACTTGAAATCGCTGAGGTTTCTCAATGGCTAGCATCGAAACGGTGACGTCTCACTCATTTCCCCAGTACCTTCACTGGTACCTTGTAGCATATTCTTTAAGCCAAAGTAGGATTTCACTGCGAAAACATTAATTATAGTAGCTCGGCCCAAGCAGTAAATCTTTGGGCAATTGGAACTTAACCCTAAAAGCAGTTAAAAGTTAACTCCCAGGGACCGGGTCTAAACGGCTCGTTCTCGGCACTTTAGGTGATCGCAAAAGCTGCCTAACTTTTAGGTGAGTGGGAGAGCTAATCGGCCTCCACGCCTTTTCAGGAAGGTCACCATAGTCTGCTATTCAGTAGGCTGATCCTCCTCCTCCTCCACTTTTGGTGTAGAGGTTGTTCCTGAGACGAAGGCCGGCGCGAAGCAACTCTCTCGCTGAGGCGAACGCTTCTCGTTTTAGGGAAGGTTATCGTTCATATTTTGTCAGAAGCCCGCGCGAGGCACATAGTCCTTATAGCAAGAGTTATCCTGCCGACGGTTTTTAATTAATATATTAACGGCGTAGGGACCATCCCTCACTAGAACAACTTTTACTTCCCTTATATATACGAACAAGTGAAGGCCTGGAACATAGCAATCGGCGCTGAAGGGCCACTTCAACTACTTATTTAGACAAGCCAGCCTACGACTCGCTGAGGTCTAAACCTTATTAAGGGCGTACTAAATTAGCTGATAATGCAAAAGGCATACGGGACAAATAAATAGCTGGGCCGAAACGGTCGTGTTCAATTATGACGGGAATGCTCTCACAGCCCTACTGTAACGTTCCTCAGGTCCTAGAGGCCTGTCTCTGTATACAAAACAAAGTGAAGCTTCCCCCACAGGACGCTACCATCAAAGAAACCGCCACCACCTTGAATGATGGCCATGCCTTTGATGGGCAACATGGACGCCTATCTAATCCAACAATTGACATATGTTACCATACGCTACACTATACACAATAAATTATTATTGTATATGGTGTAGCGATAGACATACTATCCAGCTCTACTGTACTGGGAAGGGAGGCTATGTATAGGCTAGTGTAGAGGATGGAAATATATAATATGATATCAATGATGGAAATTGATGGACTTGATACGAGTCCCTTTGTTATGTGCTACCAATTTTCAATATACATATATTTGTAAAATATCCTGTTAAATAAATAACTTTGAACTTTGATGAATGCTGGGCGTTACAGTCAACAGAATCACGAAAACAGGTTACACGAATTTCAATTTGAAATAACCATAAATAACGTATATACTGGCCAGATTGCTCATGCGCATACCCTCACTATAGCGCGACCGCCGCCGATGAGAGTTCAGTAAATGACATTGCGCATGACCGGGAATTCACTCAGTACTGACTGATGTAGACGACCAGCTGCATATAGTCTTCAAAATGACAAAATGATCTTTTGGTAATTTAAAGAGAAATTGCACAGACGCAAATTCAGATATTTTTTATTGTTAATACTGTGATCGGCTAAACTCACGTGGATTTATTGCAATAATTCAAATTTAATTACTATTTTAGCTGCGGATAGCTGCTCAATGACGTGAAAAAAGCTTATTCTGGGCTGTATCTAAAAAAAATGATTCCATTTGGCTTGAATTTTAACACAACGAAGGAACTCCCCATGGGCAAGAGCATTTACAGACATTAGCCGTGATCTGGATAAAACAACCCGGATCCGGTTGGGATCAGCTTCTGGATCTGTGGATATCTCGGAAACTGTTCGTCCGGTTTGACACAAATTTGAACACAAAAATCAAGAGGCCCAAGGGGCCTGTATCGCTCACCTGGACCATACGCATTTCAACTAGAATGGTCATTAACAATAAGTAGAACTCTAATGAGTTGAGCGACTTGTAACAAGAAAACAGAGGCCATGTCTCTTTATGTATCAACTTCTATTGAACAAACTTTTATGGCCCTTAGTCATCAATATCATATCCCCAAAATTTCGGCCTAATCCGTTCAGCGGCTCTGGAGACAGTCGCTTTCATGAAAACCAGTCAATCCAAGATGGCCACACAACCATTTGGCCAGTCAAATTTCCTTGAACAAACTTGGTTCAGCTTGTGCCATCGGCCGATCGGCTTCATTTGAACAAACTTCTATCTCTGGCCTAAGGATGCTTCCTGCTATATATAATTGTAATCGGCCTAGCAGTTCTCGAGAAGACATTTTAAATTTCCCATTGCTTTAGTATGGGAGCCTTTGGCGGGAAAGAAAATCAAAGATGGCCGCCAAACCGTTTATTCGACAGTTTCTAAAATAACAAATTTGAGCTCAGAATACCCAAAAACATATATACAACCAATTTCGGCCTCAAAATCCATGAAATAAATAAATCCAATATGGCCGCCAAACACGCTACATTTTGATTGGCCCAGGGCGGCCATATTTTTTGACGGATCAGCTTCCCTTGAACAAACCTTAATGGCCCTTAGTCCCTAATCAGATATCGCGCAAATTTCGGCCTGATCCATGCAGCGGTTCTAGAGAAGTCGTTTTCGCGAAAACTAGGTCATCCAAGATGACCGCCAAACCATATAGTCAATCAAGTTCTCTTGAACAAACTTGGCTTACCTCTTGCTCTAGATGATATTTCATGAGTTTTGAATCGATTCCCCAATCGGTTTCGGAGAAGATTTTTAAAGACGTTAAAAAAAATGTGCCGAAATCCAAGATGGCCGCCGGCCAAATTGGCCGATCGGCTTCGTTTGAACAAATTCGGATCTCTGCCGTAAGGATGCTTCCACCCAAATATAATTGAAATCGGCCAAGAGGTCCTTGAGAAGTCGTTTAAAGAAAAAGTTGACGGACAGACGCCGGACGGACGATCGCCACGGCGTAAACTCACTTGGCCATTCTGGCCAGTTGAACTAAAAATCAGGGAAATACGAAAAAATCCGGAAAATCAAAAAAATCCGGAACACGCATCTACAGAGATTATATCGACCACGTTCACACAGGCCCTAAAAGTTGGTATATCTCCAGTTCAGTTAAGAGTTACACATCATTCTGAGAAAATTTAATATCACGTGTCCATGCGACATTTGTTGGATGTATATATTTTAAAATTATATGTATCATGGAAACATCTCTCAGAATTAGCAGTCACGAATGTACAATAAATGAAATGGATGAATCCAGTTTTAGTTATGCTTGCTAGTGTTGTGATCAATCGATCATTACACTCCATGAATCTCAATTTCCAGAAAACTATACAGGTAAGCTGTTCAATATTTTGAAACTAATTTGACCGGGTGCTGGTGCTGCCTATGGCAAAATTAGTTTCAAAATATTCAACATCATGTTTATTAAATAGTTAAGACATACAATTCGTACAACTCTTAGTCCGTCATCAATTATGCGTTCGTGACGAAGTTCACTACGTCTTTCACGACTAGATGTCACGTAGTTGATTATGACGTCACGTAGTTGATTATGACATCATATGATTGATGGATGAACTGGGATACAAGGCAACAACCAAAGGTACCACGAGGTGTCCGGAAAACGGAAATATCAGGGTCTTCTCCATCACTATATGCACAATGTAATATAATAGCAACACCGAACCACTCATGTCGCCCCTCAACACTGTCCCTCCAACATGCATGTACGCACTCACTCACAAACGAACACATGCACGCACGCATGCCACGCTACGACACACGCAACCCTTTTCTAAAAGCTAGCATGATGGATCATCTTGTGTAGAGACTATATAATAATATAAGTGTTCGTTATTGACAGTTTAATTTACAAAAGCATAATTATGCCATTAAAAATATAATATTCATTACATTATTAATGCAATATTATAATATATAGCATAATTATTATTGTAATTTTCATCGGATAACAATTATCGGTATTTAGAGTAAATCCCGTAATTCCCCACTATTTATTGTCAACCAGCGCATCCAGTGTATCCGCGCTGCAAGCCTTGAAATAATGTGACTAAACCACGTTGCATGTGTAGTAAAACCAGTTTCCAATTAATTTCAAAACAGTAAACATCGACATTGTAAATAATCTTTCGAATCCACGTTTAATTGTCTGGCTACAGCAAGCCAGCAGATAAGAATCTCAATTAGCAAATACTCTAGACATGCCGAATATTTTGAAAAGAATTTGACTGAAAGTTATTGGTGGCTTAGCCACCAACAACTTTCAGACACATTTTTTCCAAAATATTCAGCATATCCTGAGCTAAACCGTATGGAAAATGTCGTATGCAGAAATTCAGCGGGAAAACCGTTAAACATGAGTGTCAGTAATGATAGTAACTCGGGTTAGTACGCGGCACTTTTTTTTGGCATTCCATCCCATTATTAGTAATAGTACGCTGTTCCAGGTTATAATTTCCAGTTATTTGTGAGTTCTTTTAAAATGCCCTCCACATTGCGTCCATCCTTGGCGGAGGCGAGCACGAACCGATGTTCCTAATCAAATGTGGCGACAAGATCTGCGAATTTCGGGCACACCTCTCGCTCATTTTCACCAATGTCCGCCTTATTCCCCACAACAATAATAGGTACGCTCTCATTGCCTTTGATCTCAATTATCGTATCACGTAGCCCATTCACGGCGTCAAACCATGAACAAAGAGAAAAGAGAAAAGACAAGAACAAAAACTTCACCTTTAATCATGGTCATCAAACGATGTATCGCGGATGCGAATGATTTGGCTCTTGTATTGTCAAGAACCTCTAGGTAGATGTGTTCGGATTTGTTCAGGATCCATTCCATCCGTTTGTGTTTTAATATCTTGGTGTCATTTCCTGATGTCGAGTAGAACTTCCCGGTTAAGAATCGGTGCACGAGCGAACTCTGCCCCACGCCTGGCGCACCTAACATTACAACTCTTAACGATGATAGACACGTGTTGGCGGCTGTGGTAAACTTCCGTTTTGCGTTCATTCTATTTATTGCTGCCTAGAATTGCCTATAGGCGCGGCCATTTCGCGCAGGGGATTGTGGGGCTGTGTCTCGCTAGATCTCCATCGATACGAGATCTAATAATTCTCGGCGCGAAGACACGGCTCTATTTTTAGATTGCTGGATATCTCCTAATTAGTATCTTCATGCGCGTGATTCATGGCGAGTTCTCTTATTTGTTCTGGTCCGACTGTAATAGAGTTTGCGCAGCGATGACCGCTTAATTATTTTAATAAACAGCCAACGGAACTCCAAATAACTACTCTAAATAAGCTTCTTTTGCTGGAGGACTGCGTACAAAACATGTGTATCATTCCTTCTGCAGATGAAAGTACTCAAGCACACGCCCACTCGCGGCGTCTCTTATATGTCCACTTTAGCACTCTATCAAACTGACCACAAATGGCTTCTTGCGGTGATCGTGAGAAATGTCCATTTGCATTAGCTACTCCCCGAAGAACTTGTTTTGAAAGTTTACCACTGGAATGACTGGTTGGATAACCGATCCTATAATTCCAGTAGTAAATTGCAAAAGGAAAACCATAATGGTCTCTTGGACGGCAATTAGACATAGGACATTTTCTATGATAATGGATTTTCTGTATATGACGTCATAATTATTTAGGTCAGATGTAGCTGGACCTCACAATCAAAATGTGTAATGAATGACGTATCTAGCTCCACCAGGAACATTGAATAGCCAGTCAAGTATGCGAATTGCACGTCTTTACTATTTAATCGACATGCTGTTGAATATTTTGAAACTAATTTGACTAGACGCTGTTCGAATTGTATGTCTTTGCTATTTATTCAACAGTCATTTTCTATGATAATGGCTGGGGTCGATCTGTAATTGAAGGATATGACGTCATAATCAATTACTTCATATACAGGCTGACGTCACAATCCAAAATGTGTAAATGAATGGCGTATCGAGCTCAGTCATGAACATTGAATAGTCCGGCAAGTGTACGAATTGTATGTCTTTACTGTTTATTCAACATTGTGTTGAATATTTTGAAACTAATTTGATCTGGCGTTGTTGCGGCCAGAGGCAACAAACCTTTAAAAGCACCCAGTCAAATTAGTTTCAAAATAGTCATCAGCTTACCTGTATAGTTACCTTGAAATTGGAAGTCTGGGAATTCATTATTCAGCATATATATATACATCGATTCCAACACGCAAAACGGGGTGGAGCTTAGCTAGAAATAGGCGTGGCATACCTAGAAATGGATCTGTCTATTGAAATTGTCATGAGCAAATTGAGCATTACATGGCTAATACCACTTGGTAATGCGTGGCCCACACACCATGGACCACTTGTATTAAGAGCCCACCCATATTTATAGGTCACATATTTCAACAAGGCCAATCATAGATTGTTGCCCTGAATACAACGTACTCGTCCTCTGACGGAGGGAGGATAATTAATACCATTTGCTAATTGGCATTTTCATGTTGTCTATCCATCATGTTACGTCATATGATGTCAAAATCAACGACGTGACGTATAGGATGACGTCATAATCATAACGTCAGGACTGACTCAATTTAGTCCGTCTTAAATGCTTAATAGTCCGACACGTTGTACGAATTGTATGTCTTTGCTATTTACAAAACATGCTGGTGAATATTTTGAAACTAATTTGACTGGGCGATGTTACTGCCACAAGCAGCAACAGCACCCAGACAAATTGGTTTCAAAATAGTCAACACCTTACCTGTATAGTTTTCTGGAAATTGATAGTCAAGAAGCTCAGAGATCCATCGATACCAACACGAGCGCGGTATTAATGTATTAATATACCATCAGGATTCAGTGACCGATTGACTAACGTTAGGCCTATGGAAGTCATTTCAAGCAACCGCCACCAAGATGTGACTTACTTGGGCACAATTGTGTGTTTTTCTAACAAAATCCTTTAGAATGTTTAACACCGAAATTTCAATAGCTCAGATAAAGACAACTATACGAATATCTTTTTAATACTTTGACTGGTAGCCCAGCCCACCCTACCCACCTACTTGTTGCTATCATAGACCTGTATTAAGTATTGCAACGACAACGACTGCCCATGTAAGCCTATCATCTTCTCTTAATGTATTTTAACCCTTTCATGAGGAGGCCACCAAAACCGGCCTCTACAGTGATCTTGAGGATGTTAATTTGCAGGTCAAGAGAAGATCGTTTTTGAAAATTCACCACTGAAATGACTGGCTCGATAATTGAGCCAGTCATTCCAATAGTAACTCTTCAAAACAGTCGTCTATTGGCCTGCAAATAGGCACTCAGTAACCAAATATTTTTTTTATATTCTTGACTGAATTTAAGTAATACATGGTTAATACATTATGAGGACGACGATGATGTACCATGTCTGTTTAACTTTTCCCGTATTGTATTATGGTATGATTCACATTTGTTGCATTCGAGATAGGGTAAAAATTACAGACTTGTTACAGACAGTCTTGAGGCGTACTATGTGTGTGGTAAATTTCAAAAGAAAAACATGCATAATAATATTGCAGAGTGCTAAAAAGTAGACAGAGTTCGCTAACAATAATGGATCCATCTAAAAATAAAGGCTTGGCTTCTTCGAAACTACACCTCTAATGTAATGACCGGTCATCTTCTTACGTTGTCACAACGACTAGACTGTTACACAGACTCAACTTCGGATACCCGACAGACCAGGACCCAGTCTATCTCCGTAGCAGACTGTAGAAGCAACACTGTGGATCGTGAAATCACTACGCCAATGGCTACTCAATAGGCCCCTACATAAGAGATACATTTTTCGATCTTGTATCGAAAGAGAACTCGCGGGATACGAATGAATAACGGATGTGTGATTATCAGTAGTATCCTTTTGTCTTTAATCCATCCGTGGGAATAAATCCATGAAGGGCCAATGCAATTATGTAGCAGTATTGATAGACTGCCAATGTTCCAAATTTCCAGTCAAAAATGCTGTCAATAATAGTGTAGCGGATTGTTGAATACAGAAATCAACCGAAAGTGTAGGCCTATGCATGTGCTAAGTTAAGAACGTCTACAGGAAATTCGGCCACAGAATTTCAACCATATAGTTAGATAGGTATATCAATACGCTAGTGAAGTAATGGATTGAGGTAAACAATTTTTAACCATGAACTAATTTCGTAGTGCACAATTTCATACCGAAAATTTGCTAAATCTCCGGTGATTCACAGTTTTCAGTGCCCTATTGTCTGTAGTGTGCTTAGCCCCATAATTTCACCTACATAGACTTGAGCCTTAATATACTATGTATTCCGAATCTAACAAATTCTAGATGAAATAATTTTATTAGGCCAAAATTGGATTAAATGTTGGGTTTTTCGTGCTTTTCGGTGCCCTACTGCCTGTATGTAATATGGTCGACTCCAGAAATTCGCTCACATAGACGTAAATGGATTTGAATACGATAGTTATATTGGGAATTTAAAAAAATTCGACCGTGAAGTAATTTCGTAGTATACGATTTCATCGCGTAAATTCGTTTCAATTTTGGCAGATGTGCGGGTTTTCAATGCCCTACTATTACCTGTCTGCAATAGGTTTGGCCACATAATTTCACCGATATGGTTAGATAGCGATATGAACACGCTAATGAATCTTGAGATTTCTGCCATGTAGTAATTTCGTAATATTCAATCTAGTAGCCACGGACAGTTGTCAAATGCCAACAATTTACTATATTCGATATCAGAATGTCTGTTCTCGATTTGTAATAATTTTTTTATATGGATGTATATAACTCAATATGAGCTAGTGCTTTTGCACAATTCTACCATCAAGTAATCTCATCGTAGGTAGTTACATATTCGCCGTATGGCCCCATTATAATATCGTTGTTTCACATTCACCACATTCGGATAGGTGTCGGTATGTCCTGGCATATCGCTCATATGGGTCACCCATATGTTTAGATAGGTATAGGCATACGCTTACGGAGTAGTGAGATTTAAAACTATCTACCATGAAATAATTTCGGCTCAAGTTTAGGCCGATTCATGGTTTTCGTTGCACCCAGTCAAATTAGTTTCAAAATAGTCATCAGCTTACCTGTATAGTTACCTTGGAATTGGAAGTCTGGGAATACATTATTCAGCGTATATATATAGACACCGATTCCAACACGCAAAAAGGGGTGGAGCTTAGGTAGAAATAGGCGTGGCATACCTAGAAATGGATCCCTCTATTGAAATTGGCATGAGCAAATTGAGCATTACAGGGCTAATACCACTTGTTAATGCGTGGCCCACACAATATGGACCACTTGTATTAAGAGTGCACCCGTCTTTATAGGTCACATATTTTAACAAGGCCAATCATAGATTGTAGACCCTTGCCATCCCCAGCGCACATAGACCCGAATACAATACACTCATCCTCTGACGGAGCGAGGGTAATTAATACCACTTGCTAATGGGCCTTTTCAGGTTGTCTATCCATCATATTACGTCATATGACGTTGTAATTAATTAAGTGACGCATAGGATAACGTCATAATAATGACGTCATGACTGACTCGATTTAGTCCATCTTAAATGCTTAATAATCTGACACGTTGTACGAATTGTATGTTTTTGTTATTTAATAAAAAATGTTGTTGAATATTTTGAAAGTAATTTGACTGGCCGCTGTTGCTGCCATAGGCAGCAACAGGACCCAGTCAATTTAGTGTCAAAATATTCCACGGCTTACCTGTATAGATTTCTTGAAATTTATCGTCTAGTAGTTCAGAAATCCATCGATCCCAACTCGAGAGTTGTATGGGTGGAGTTTAGCTAGAGATGGGCAGGGCATAGCTAAACTGGAAAGGTTCATTGTATTAATAAACCACCACAGTTTTCAGTGCCCTATTGTCTGTAGTATGTTCAGCCCCATAATTTACCCCACATAGACTTGAGCTTAAATAAGCTAGTTATATTCCGAATTTAACAAATTCTAGATGAAGTAATTTTAATACGCAAAGTTTAGCTTTAATGATGGTGTATTCGTGGTTTTCATTGCCCTACTTTCCGTAATATGGTCGGTGCCAGAACTTCGCTCACATAGACGTATAGGAGTTTGAATATGCTAGTTACATTGGGAATTTAAAAGAATTCGAACGTGAAGTATTTTCGTAGTATGCGATTTCATCGCATAAATTTGTTCCAATGTTGGCAGATCTGTGGTTTTCAATACCCTACCGTCTGCAATATGTGTGGCTACATAATTTCACCCATATGGTTAGATAGGGATATGAATACGCTAATGAATCTTGAGATTTCAACCACGTAGTAATTTCGTAATATTCAATTTATTAGCCACGGACAGTTGTCAAATTCCAACAATTTACTATATTCAGTATTAGGATCTCAGGTCTCGGTTTGTAATCATTTTTTTTTTACATATAGCTGTATATAACTGAATATGTACTTGAGATTTGGATATAAGAATTGTAATAAATCGTCGAGGGGTTCCATCAATTTTCGTCCATATTTTGTTTCACTGATGCCAAAAAATAAGCTCAATTGTATGTCTCCACATCACTAGAGCGAGGGTAGAGTTGTTCTTTTTTTAATCACTTCGTTCAAAGTTTCGTTCTCCTTTCATGCATTGGCCAGGCTAGGAACGACAGAAGCTAGAGCAGACTTATAAGTTGCAAGGGTTGACGGTACAAGATTTTCAACTTCGTATAAAGGACAGATAATATCTGCTACATGTTGAATAGTTGCCAAAAAGGGATCAATGTCTCATCCGTTAGACCACTCAGCAAATCTGTTGATTCTATAATTATATGTCCTGGTGGTTGCCCCCCCCCCCCCTCCCACCCCCTCTATGGCAGAGGTACTGCTTGTTCAGAAAAGCCACCCTCAACTCTGCGTTGCATGACAACATCCCTGCTTTCCGATCCCTATCTCCAAACACAGATAGAACATCCATTACCGCTCCCAAGCCATCGAAGATGCGTCCATGAAAATGGTGCATTGCACCTGCGAAGGATGGAATGGAACACCTAGCAGGTGATTCTGTTCTGTTAATCACCACTAAAGGTGGAACATCAATGGCTCCTTTACTGGAATCCACGATGACAGTGACTTTGTCCTCTGAGACCGGCAAGGCATCAGATACATCTGAGTGCTGCATATAGCATCACTTTCTCCAATGACACCAATAAACCCAGTATTTTGATAAACTGATGTGGCTATATGATCCTAGACAAACTGACCTCGGGATTAATAATAGGTTCTTGGCTCTGCTCTCTACCGGCGAAGCCATGCCCTCATTGAGACTGAAGAAAATCCCAAGGTAAATGAATTCCTTGGAAGGAGTAAGTTCTGATGTCTCTAGATTGACAATCCATCCCAACTCTTTTAGAAGAGTTAAGACCATTTGTAAATTGTTGTACGGAGTGACCGGATTCCCTGCCTTCAGCAGTCAGTTGCATATGCATGTATGAACAGCTACCTTTCCCCTGCGAAGAAAAGTTGTCATTGTGAGAACCACTTTAGTAAAACCCTGGGTGCCGTCGTCTGACCGAACAGTAAAACATTAAATTCCCAGACTGTCTTTGAGCGCAAACCTGAGGTATTTCTGAAACTGAACTGACATTGAAATATGAAAATAAGCATCCTTCAGATCTATCGAAACCTCCCACATCTCTTTTTCAAGACCCACACCACTGCCAGCATAGTCTCCATTTCGAACTTTGGAGATTGGATAAATTTGTTCAATGGTTTGGGATTGAAAACCGGTCTCCAACCTTTGGTGTGTTTCGGAAGATCACCGAATAGAAGCCTTGATAGGCTTGATTATGGACTAAATGAATAGCATTCTTCCTTCGATCATTGATTTCTGAGCGAACGAATTCTAAATGATTGTCCTTCCTTGGAATGGGAGTCCAGACAGGAGTCGTAGTTAACGGAACAAAAGATTCTTGGATGAGCCAATCCAGTTTCTATCTGTTTCTTAGCCAATGAGAGACTAAAGACACACACGCACGCACGCACGCACGCACGCACGCACGCACGCACCGGCATCGGTTCCAGTGGAAACCCCCCCCCCCATGGCTGCCCCATGCAGCTTCTTAACATATGACGGGCCAAACAACTATCGCTGTTATCCTTATGATAACCACACTTTTCAGGACTGCCATCCTTTCTCTTATCATCATAAGCCCGCATATGTGATGCCTTATATGACAATGAATGGCCAGGTGCTTGCACACCTGATGCCTGATGGTCGTCACGGTCAACCAGACGAAAGGGCGATCGCTGGTATTGACAAGCTTGATCCTGCCATCTTGGTCGATAGGGCTGTGGCTGTGCCCTTTTTGTCTTTTAGATGCCAACAATCTCCTGCTCAGCTACCATTGAGGCGACATTGGATAGAAATTGTCACGCCGAGCCACCAACCAAGCCTGGATCAATAAAGGGTGCTGAAGATAAAGCAGACCTTAATTCCAGTCCTGGTTCTACGCAATCGAGAACCATTCCGTCAGGCACCTCACCCCACCTCCACCCTCCCCCCTTCTGCCACGCAGGTCAGCATCACCCCCAGAATGCTACAACCATGCCACAAGCTGATTGAATGTATACTTGTTAGACTCTTGATCTCCCTGCCAAAGGCGCATTCAGTGCTTCTTGTTCCTTCATCGAAAGATGATGATAGGATTGCTCTGGAATATGGCCTCTGCACCTTATTCCTTTGGGAGGCTTAGGCAAGTAATACTGCAGCTGGACCAAATGATACACAGCAACCTCAAGCATATCAGAAGTGTGTACATCCAACGGGAGAACAGGCATGGTAGACGAACCACTGGACCCCTCACTAACATCGGATAAGGACTAAGACTCGAGTGCACGGATTAGACCAAACCAAAACAAAGGGCAGTGACAGGGTGCCACCACCGTGGCTAAGGGCGTATCCATCTTGGAAGGAATGAAAGCTGATAATACTAATAACCGGCTACACGAATAGGCTTATAAAGTGGACAGGTGCCAAGGTAACTTCAACAATCGCGATGATTTTAAAACAATGTGCCAATTTCACAAAATTCTCCCAGGTATAACAGCAAGAATGTCTAGCCGCCAGGAGTGCATGGGGCCCCTCTATAAGGCTAGCTAGTCTCGGGGATTGGGAGTAGATGCTGCACATCTCTAGTGTCCACAAAGACCGACCTCCAGGGCCTGTGGAACGATCACGTTCCAGTGGGCTCATGCAGCCATTGCTGCAGAAATTGAACACCACCATCTCATCCAGGCTGTTCGTGTCACCAGTGACACGTGCCATCATTCCAAATATGGAAAAGTGGTAATGACACAATTTACTATTAAGAAGAAAAGAGTAAAACAATGGTACTAGTTTGCTGCTTTATAAATGGTGTACATAAAAACGAAAAAGTTATACGTAACCGATCTAGTCATATATAGAGGGTATCGTGGAAGGTACCCCTGTGAGGGCGGGTCTGGGCACGGTACATCAGTTGGTTTAATATAAATTATATCTGCCTCAGGCTGGCCAAAAATTGGTTTGTGAGAGGAAAGTGCCTCGCACGAGCCTCCATCACAGGAAAATGCCTACAAGGCCGAAGCAGAGGAAGAGAACACTAAGAAGAGACACCCTCCTATAAACATGCAGGGGAAAATTGAGGAGATAACATATAAAAATGTTATGATTTTGCGAGAGAAAAGTGCCTCGCGTGGGCCTCCGTCCAGGAAAAGTACCTACACAGCCGAAGCGGAGGAGAGCAGTAAAAAGAGGCGCCCTCCTATTTTGAAGAATTGCAAAAGATTATAATATGATTTAGCCTAGTGTAATCATTTGATGTTGGGTGCATGCAGGGTTTACGTGAAGATGGGGAGGCTGATTTCCATGGAATTCCGCACCCTCATCTTGTATGAGTTAAAGATATTCCTTTAGTTGGTGCTGCTTTTATTTTTGCGGGCCTTAAGGGCCTAGACTAACATTTAGATATTAGGTTCAAACACATATTTTCAGGCCGCAAATGGCTTAGCACCTGCTTACTTTAGCGTGTATGCATTCCTGGCGAGGATGCTCGGTACCATTAATAATAAGAATAATAACAATAATAATAATAATAATAATAATAATAATAATAATAATAATAATAATCGTTATTTATTGAGGGTAGCACTTCAAGTACACGGCCTGATCTAGCAGAGGCCCTCATTAACATATATACAAATATATATTTTTTATTTTTTATTTTTATTTTTTTTAATATGTACAAATTTATACATCTATGTAATGACAAGGAACTTAGGGAATCTATTTCTTATAATCATATAATATTCTGAATGTATTAAGAGTAATTTGAACAAAAGCTACTGATGCTTTCAACAGCAGCAAACTTCAAGTCAAATTAGCATTGATATATTCAGCATTGTAAAGTAAATTCCTTTCCTTTCTGCTGAAATGCTTTGGAAACAATGCAAGAAATAGAAATAATGATATTTTTAATTCTCAATTTCGTAGACAAATACAGCTAAGCACATTATAACATACGATTATACATACATACAGAAACAATAGATTTAGTAAAATTATTATCATTGCCCACGCCGTCGAATGTCTTAACCCTTTAGTGACTAAATTTGACAGGAAAACCTCGATTTGGTCTATCTATTGTGAAATGTCCGTTTCCAGAACAAGACAATGCCATTCTTGGAAATTTACCACCGGAAAGACTGGCTCGATTATCGCGTCTGTCATTCCTGTCATAAATTTCCAAAAATAGTCCTCTGGACTGCAAATGGTCATTTCCCTAGCCGATTTTATGGCCTTGTTTCTAGGCTTGTGCATTTATGGGTCAAAGAGCGGAAGAATCACCAAATTTGACATAGCACTTCATAATGTAGGATAAAATCAGAAGGTTTAATCGAAGGTTTGTATCTTAAAGGTTAATTAGGCATATATAGTTTACTGAGATTAAGACCTCACCAAAGCACATGCACTCCCAATCACACACACTCACTTCCACACGCACATAAACTCATGTACATACACTCCCGTGGTTTACATCCAATATAGTAGGTCTACGCCAACATCTAACCATTTCAACACTAGTATTAGAACTCAAGTCATGCTATTAAGCTGTTGCATATCTTAAGCATAATTTGAATGAAAGGTCTTGATACCTTTGGCAGCAACACTATCCAGTCAAATTAGTATCAAAATTATACAGCAAGGGAACCTATTTTGTGTCTACATTTCGTGCTCTAATGATAAAGGATCGGGAAAGTTGAAAAGTATACGATAGATATATTCATCACAAAGTAAGCATTTGGCCCGTAAGTGTACACAATCACATAATAATGTGACGGACAATAGTATAATAAAATTTCACAATGCATACACAAAACTATTTACATTAGGAGGAGTATTTTCCATGCATGTACTATATGACTATCCTGAAACTCTAACCTTTGGATTGGCGATATGTGAAATGGTCATTTGCTGGTTCGGAGGAGTGTTTACGACAATTGGACACAGGAATGATTGACTCGGTTACCGAGCCAGTCATTCCAGTGCTCCATTGTCGGAAACACTCCTCTGCTAGGCCGCGAATGTCCTTTCATTGTATGTTTAGGTTATCTTTTTTTTCCTTTTTTTTTTCTTTTTTCTTTTTTTTCTTTTTTTTTCTTTTTTTTTAAAATATATTTTTATTGTAATAAATGTATTTGGACAAAAGGATCTTGTGGCATGCTCGTTTAACATACAAATATCCTTTTCAAATAGAAATATTATATAACGGTAGTTAGCGAGCATGCGAGCGAGCGAGCGAAAGAGAGAGAGAGAGAGAGAGAGAGAGAGAGAGAGAGAGAGAGAGAGAGAGAGAGAGAGAGTGCAGACGAGAGAGCCTTTATAAATGATAACACAAAAAACTATTAGCGGAAATGATCATATGCAGACTAAAAGAACACTCCTCCTGAAAATGTATGACCCGAATCACAGGCTCAGTCAGTGAACCAGTCATTCCAGTGGTAAACCCACAAAGAGCAGTTGACCTTCGGTCCGCAGATGGACACTTCCCAACAGACAATGCTCTGGAGAGTGCTCTAACTGTCTTTAAAGCAGACATTAATTTAATTCAGATGATTATAAATAAACAATTGTTAAATATAATTTAATAAAAGATGTGTATGTGTAGACCAGGAGAAGACTCTTCCCGAAGATTCATCGCTGCAACGACAGGCTCAGTTGCTGAGCCAATGATTCCAGTGAGGAGCCCTCGAAAACAGTCGACTCCTGGCCAGCAGATGGGCATTTTGTTCAACATATTGCTAACCTAACGGGATATACACATTATAACTGTTCTCAGTGATTTTAATTTGCAGTTATAACTAGGTTGTTATTACTAATTATCAGGACTATTGTTCCGATGCCCATTTGCGGGTCTGGGAGAAGTGTTTCCGAGAACTGGACACCGGAATGACTGGCTTGGTTTCTGAGTCATTCATTCCGCCGCTCACTTCTCGGGAACACGCCTCTCTTGATCAACAAATGGGAAATTTTGTATGTTTTATCTCGATTGTGTTAAATGATCAGGGTTATTGTTCTTCCTAGTACTTATATTTGATAATATTGGATTGTCCGGCACTGTAATTATAAGTTACTTTTGTTATTGTTTTGTGCACAATTTGTTTTCAATGTCCTCTGTAAATTAAGCAAAGCTATTGGTGGAGGTGATTTAGGTGTCCTTGATTGTTGTCGATACCCCATGGGACATCTCTCCTCAGACTGACAGCGTGCAACACGTTGCCTGGTAGTAGTTTCAGAACTGCAACATGATCCCTCTGAATACCGCAGCACAACCACAAATAACAAGACAGGGACAAGTCACATTACAAAAGTGTTTGTGTAGAAAGCGGTTTTTAACTTATTTATGGTGGGGAGAGAGAAACGGATTTCCACCTATGGTGGTCTTCCCAGGGGGCGTGGTGGGCTCTAAGGCCACACCCAGTCACCGTTTGTGTTAGATGGCGATCCGTGTCTTTATCTGTCACCTAATGTTTCGAGTGTGGACCATATGAGATCCGTCCCCTGGAGCTACCATTTTAGCTGCGTTAGGTCTAAAGAAAGTTTCCTAAAGAACACACTGCTGGACTGGCAATAATAGTATTTATTTATATTTTCGCAGTGGTTCCTACTTTGGCATGAAAACTTGCTTAATAAGTATCAGAAGATACACATGGGAATGCATTGTCATCGACACTTTGATTCTGCCCGTCAAGAAAGCCCATTAGTTTCTTAATACAGCCCTAACCAACGTGGCGGAGTGAAGCCAAACAATTATTTCGGCCAGACGACGAGAGAAGCGTAGTCATAGGCAGCCACTCGTTTGCTAAATTTAGGGGGCCTTAACATGAATGACCAACTATAAAAACTAATGGCATCATTAATATAATGGAGCCATAGCGTGCGGAAAGGAGTTTTACAATGACATATTTCTGTTTGACGAGTAGTCGCCCGTGGCTACTTTAAAGCTATCCTATCGAGCTATCATAGTCAGGTTTAGTGGCTGCATGTCGTGTTCGCTACTGAGAGGATGGACAGCGACCTTAGTGAAAAATTGTTGCTGTAAGGGAAGAACAGGGTGGTGCGTTTGTTGTTGCTGTATAGTGTAACCTAAGTAAACTGCAGTCCAAATAATTGCTGTGGTTTTTATATACAAATTAACAAAAATAATAACTTGATTGGCCGTAAGCCCTATTATAATTATACACATAATGAAAATAAGGAGGTCACAGCTGACCTTACGGTGCCGTTTAATTGCTGTCACCATTCACAATGCAAAATAATTATGCACAGTAAATATTCATAATGGAGGTCGCACTCGACCTTACGGTACCACTATTTTGGCACTTATTTATCAACAACGATATATATTCCTATGTGGTGCACCTATTAGTCATCAGTGCAGTACTTAATAAACGTCACAAGTAGTTGATGTACCGCATAATTGTGGTGCGAGTGGACACGATGTAGCCGCTGCTTGGAGATTTACTGCAGGATACGAACTGATGTTGTCCATACTCAGGAGCTGTGAAGGATAAAGATCATTTCTGGTGACAATCAAGTTTCCATACATAGTACATAATGTCTAATTTACCGCAATTCTGATATACTGTATTTGGTGCGAGAGTAACGAGCACCTTCTCTTTATGAAGACAAAGAAGTATATAATGCAGGGTTTCTCTTTCGACACAAGACGATCCGCACCGCTTAGCTCTTGTAGCGCGTAAAGTAACATCCTTGTCTGGACTGCAGTAAAAACATGAATTTAGTGATGCTGGATGCATCCATTGTTCTTTACCACCGTTTTCACTGTGATACGCCAAGTCTGGCGAGACATCTAAAACACCCTTTGTTTTTACATACTAATTTTGTTGGTAACGGTAAAAAATCTTACACCGCAATGAAGGTAACACTGGTGGTGGTAGGTGGAATGAGAAACCTTTTAATGTGTGCTTTTGTCCCTGTTGATCAACCAGGAGCATCCAAAAAACTTAGTGCGGTGAGGAGTGCAGGTGTCCTGAGAGGGAACCTGACTGTAATAAGCTGCATTGGTGTAGATTGCAGAGCACGAGCTCTACGCAGTAGGCAGATATGGGATTGCTCCAACTCGGACTGAAACAGCCTCCCTTCTGCTTGTTTCTGACTTTCAGAGCTCCTTTTATACTGAATGGTGAGGCGGCACCAGCGGACTCAACCAATCAGAGCGTGTGTTGTGTGCAAGGTATGGTACCGTCTAGATAGTTTCTGGCCTTCACCCTAGCGTGCATGCGCTATAGCGATGTCTGTATGGTTGGAGCTCAAAATAGTCCGTTTTAATTTTGTGATATCTTCACCAGATCTGAACCGATTTTATTTCTGTTTACTGTTTTAAATTTCCCTTCCAATTCTGGTATTGATTCATACCAAAATCGGGGGGGGGGGGGAACCACCCAGTATTATTGAATCTCCATAATACAGCTAACTATATACACAAGTTTCCAGTCTCCACATGCTAACATGAGAGTGCTGGCTACCTCCTACGGCTGCGCATGCGCATCGGGCAATCTCACAGACCCTATTATTTTGTTCCTCTTTACATGGCTATACATGCATACCTTATGCTACCAGGGGGCATGAGCGTGGAGCATCCCAGACCGGGCAGTCCCGTAGCCAGATATGCTGGACGGGTTCGTACCTGACAGGTGGTCCACGCTACAAATGTATTTTTTTGGGAAAGATACAACCTGCCCTCGATATAAATTTCCATGTCCTTCCATAAATCCACGAATAGCTAATCCAATTAACACCCTTTAACGAACAAATTCAGGAGACTATTTTTGTGAAAACAAAATAGACGAACTTGACTCTACCTGATAATTGACTTGGTATCTGGGGCTCTAGGTAATTCGGACACAGCTTGAGTGGGTCCGCAGAGTGCGAAGTTATATTGTTTATTTTGAGCAAGACTAGATAATATACATTATAATTATAGTACATCTGGTAAGTATTATTTGAAGTAGAATGACATGCCAGTCACGTACATGTGCAGTTGGGCCCCCGAATGTGCCGACTGACATCTGATCACCTGCCTATCAGAGGGTGCTTTAGTATTTTAAATTCTTATACCAAATGTAGTAACATGGTAAGTATACTCTTGAAGTGAATGGCTGATGACAGATTGATGACAGACAATTGGCATGGCATAAGTAAGCTCACTTGACCTTTCAGGCTAGGTAAGCTAAACAGGCACCTAATAGGACTAGCATATGCAATGGAGGAATCCAGTTTTATGTTTTATGCCTCACCCATCTCTAGCTAAAAACCAGCCACACTTTGCCCATGATGGGATTAATTGATCCATGCACTCACTGCATCTCAATTCCCAGAAAACTATACAGGTAAGCTGTTTGATATTTTGAAACTAATTTGACTGGGTGATGTTGCGGAACAAACAGTCAAATTAGTCTCAAAATATTCAACAGCATGTTTATTGAATAGTACAGATATGCAATTCGTACAACTTACCAGACTAGAAGAACGAACAGACTATTAAGCGTTTAAGATGGACTCAATCAGGACATCATGATGTAATTGATTATGACATCATCCTACATATAACATAGTTGATTATGACATCATATGAAGGACTGAGAAACTGGATTCATCAATTATCGAGTCACTAATTTTAGCGGGAAGCTTTCTCACATATTTTTTCTCGATCTGCCATTGGAGATATTCTTTAATAAAATTTCATTTTCTTGACCAATTTCGACTATTAACCCCTCATGTATCAACAGCGCCTCAAAGCACTACAAAGATTACTTTAAAAATATTAGTTAAGCATTTTAATTGTCAACACTGTAAATTTACCTCTGAAATTTTTGACCGGCTGGACCATTAAAGGGGTAGTGGTAAAGAAAATTCAAGCTTTGGCTTACCCAATATCCATTTGCAGGTCAAGAGAAGAGTATTTTTGAAAATTTACATCTGTTACCGAGCCAGTCATTCCAGTGGTTAATTTTCAAAAATACTCTTCTCTTGACACGCTAATAGACATGACTCAAGGCCACTGCAGAGTTGTTTTGGTTAGTTTGACCATTAAAAGGTTACGTTGACACAAGAGGTGTTAAAGCGGCATATGTTGATCGAGTTTACTTAAAGAAATGACAAATATTGATAAATATCACAGCATTTATTTTGCTGAATTCAATTATTCATAGCCAATTAATTCATCATATGCAAAGATACAGCTTTATTATAGTACTTTAGAATTAAGAAAATATGAAAATTATCATGTACAGAAATCTTCATTACTATATAGGCAGTACATTATTCCTGTATATTTATTTACACCCATAACATTACAGATTGAGATTTGCAAAAACAATTGCTAGAAATGGTAGCAGACGCCAAGGTAGCACAATTATAATTGTAACATTTTACCTTTTATTACTTATTAACCATCTCATGATAAATCCAAGCAAACCTGGCGTCTGAAGTGGGCTTGAGGAATGTCCCTTTGCAAGCTAAGAGGATATTATTGTTAAAACTTTACCAATGGAATGAGAGGTTTGATAACTCAACCAGTCATTCCAAGGTTAAATTTTCAAAATTAGAAACTTTGTAGCCTGCAAATGGGCATTCAACAAGCAATTGTATAGCTTTTCTTGACCACGTTTAGCAGTGCCAGCTTAAGGTGGTCTGTGGCCCTAGGAAGGGCCCATAAGTGGACAGAGCTCGAGAGGATGATGGAACCCCTCTCACAAGGGGGTACGGGGGTCCTGCAACAGACAATTTTTAAATCTAGAAATCTGAGGCCTATTAATTATAAGTTTTTCAGGCCAACAGAAGACAATTTTTGTAAATTTACTAGTGAAATTTATGAAAATAGCATTCCATCGTCAAGCCAAGAGAAGAATATTTAAAAATTTACAACTGGAATGACTGGCTCGGTAAATTTTCAAAAATTCATTTCTTTTGGACTGCTAATCGCCATTATTCAAGATGACTGCATTACTGTAGTTAGATGGTACAGAGTTTGTCTCTTCGTTGCTTTACGTAGCACGTAGAAAAACCCCTTAAAATCTTTGTTTAAAGCATGAGGGCCCCCTTAAGTACAAGGCCTAGGGTCTGTAGCCTAGTGGGAATCCGGCTTTGACATTTAGTCATTAAAGTATAGGTATAGGCTGGGTTTATGCTTCCACTTGCGTACTCAGCTGACTTTCCAACGTTAGCCTTTTCATTCCTACACAATCTCAACTCCCTTTTTGGCGCATACAGCCATACTACGGCTGCCCTTTATAGGTGCTCGATGGCTTTTTGCAGACATTCTGTATTGCCGACAATGCCTTTACAGGTACCTATTTTACAGACAGGTGTACTGGAACAACGCAGAGTGAGATAGACACTGGCTAAGTAAAAAACTTAAATTTTCTTTACCATTACCCCTTTAATGGTCGTCGGCGAAAAAAATTCAGTGGTAAATTTACAAAAATAGTCTTCTAAAATTAAAATATCTTAAAAAATACTGACCATCAAAATGTTTAATTGCTATATCAAGTAGTATTTTGAGCGTTTTCAGGCGCTGTTGACACAAAAGGGGTTAATGAACAGGATTTTAGTCATTTAGTTTTGATTTTGCCCTCAGAACATACAACAGATCACAGCTCTTCCTTCAACCCAGTACTGTAAAACTGCAGTAGTGAGTGATGGAAGCCAATGTTGAATATTCACTCTGCTTAATAATGCATATATTACTAAAAAGTATTATCTCAGTTAAGGGAGTGAATGATAGATAATATGTGAAATAAATAGGCTAATGTCTTCCATAGAACTGGAATACTACAATGCACATGGTAAGTTGTTGTGGACAAAATAAATGGTATATCAGAATTTTAATCCCACCCACACAACAGGTGTCATTATGGAATCTATTTTGGCATAACATGATCTATCAAGTGGCTAATTTATTTAATTTCGGGTAAAGCTAGCGTCTACCCCAAAAATGCCATGTGAAGTGAGATATCAAAGATTATTGAAATCCCTGAGGAGGAACTTTAGTTGGTAACAGAAAAACAGTATCAGTAATTACAGTAATTATGACATCTAACCCTTAGAACTCTGGTGTCAACAATTTTTAATTTTCAAATTAAACTAAAAGATGAACTCGAGTTCATTTTTCAACACATTTGATGGGAGATGGTGCTGTCATAGACAGCAACATCTTCCACCAAAATTGTTGAAAAATGTACACCAGTTTCTTCGATATTGGCACAATAAAAGATAGAATATTGACATCAGAGTGGTTAAGGGTTAACATGCACCTTTCACTTCATTTACATATCATGTAGAAACTTGCAAACGAAAGCTAAGTTAGCACAAAAATAAATGCATGCAGGAACGTCAACAAAATCTACAAAGCAAACAAATATTCCAACGACCCAGCAACTAAAATTACTTCAAATTACACTCTATCCATGACCGTGTTCTCTGAGTTTGCCATGAATATTGGTCGTTATGTATTATTGTGCATCAGTGTCTCAAATAAGCACCTTATGGAACATCGAATAGTGTTCTTTTAATACAACCAATTCATGAATCCAATTCCTCAGTCAATCACACGATGTCATAATCAACTAATTAGGATGACGTCATAATCATTACATCATGACTGATTCGATTTAGTCCATCTTTTGAATTGTATGTATTTACTATTTAACAAGAGGACCAAGGCCCTATGACGCTCACCTGGACCATTAGTATTTGAACCATTTGCATTTAAATATACATGGATAAGTTTTTGAAAATCTAAGATGACCATAAAACAAAATTGAGCAATCAAATTCTCATTTGATTTCTGGAAGCTTATCATCATAGGATCATTCCACCCATGTTTGGTTGAAATCGAGTTGTAGTGATTTAACGGCTTCTGAAAAATTCTTGGAAAATCCAAGATGGTTAGTGAAAAAATTAAAGAATCTTATTCCTATATACAAGTTCAGAATCATATGACCACAGTCTTCCCTCCAGCCATGTTTCATTGAAATCTGGCCATTGGTTCTTCTTCTTGTGTTCATCTTTCTCATGACAGTAATCTTAGACTGTTTTCCTTATTTGGTGCATGAAAGCTGAAGTGGTCATCAAACTGTCTCTGTCTCCTCTGATCTTCTCTTCAAAAGATACTTCAATAGGCCAGAAGCTTCTCCTAGCCTGTTCATATCGCTGGCAGTGCCATTGGTTCAGAAGTAGTGTTTTACTGAATTTCCGGAAAATCCAAGATGGCCAATCTAAGATTTTCACCCAAACAATTGAACAATCAAAATTCTGTAAATATATTCTGAAGCCTACACACCCATAGGGTCCTTCCAGCAAAATTAGGTGGAAATCTACCGCGCGGTTCTTGAGGAGTAGTGTTTTTAAGCAAAAATTTACAGATGGATGGTCGCCATGGCATAAGCTCATTTGGCCATTTTGGTCAGGTGAGCTTATAAACATGCTGTTGAATATTTGGAAACTAATTTGACTGGGTGCTGTTGCAGCCATTGGTAGCAACAGCATCTAGTCAAATTAGTTTCAAAATATTCAACAGCTTACCTGTATAATTTTCTGGGAATTTAGCGTCAGGGAGTTCAGGGATAGATCTATCCCAACACTGGCGAAGTGTGGGTGCAGCTTAACTAGTGATGGGTGGGGAATAGCTAAAACTGGAAAGGTCCACTGACAAATGAAATAGTGTTTTCAGGTAAAAGGATGCTGGTTCTTTAAAGGAAAGGAAAATGGAACTGCCAAATGATGATGATTTGCAACAACATACAGTAATAACACTATTACCAGTAACCAAGATAAAATGAATCACAAAAATTAAGACAAGAGGCCCTGTGAAGGGCCTGTGGCGCTCACCTGGACCATTAGCATTTGAACCATTTGCATTTAAAGCCATGATGGATAATTTTCAGAAAATGCAGGATGGCCACCAAAAGAATTGAGCACAAATTATGTATATACCTTCTGAAGCCTACCCACCTAGGGTCCTTCCACCTGAGATTGATTGAAATCTGCCAAACGGTTAATGAGCTGTAGGCTTTTAAATGATTTCCCAAAACTTTTGGAAAATCCAAGATGCCCACCCAAAAATTGACCAATCAAAATTCTGCATAGTAGATCTAAAGCCTACCACCATAGGGTCCTTTCATTAAAGTCTGGTTGAAATCGCCCAAGCAGTTAATGATGAGTAGCGTTTGAAGCAATATCCGGTAAATTTTCATAAAATTCAAGATTTTCACCAAAATATTTACCAATCAAAACTGTATACAAGTTCCAAAAACTACACCCATATTGGCATAGGGTCATTCCTAGGTTGAAATCCACCAAGCGGTTAATAACTTAAAAAATTAATCAATCAAAATTCTGAAAATAAGTTCTAGAGCCTACCATCATAGAATCCATCTAGCCAAATTTGTTTGAAATATGTGAAGCAGCTATGGAGCAGTAGCATTTTGACCATTTCTGGTAATATTTCATAAAATCTAAGTTTTTCACACAAATAATTGATCAACCAAAATTCTGAATATAATTTCTAGAACCTACCACCATCGAATCAGTCTAGCCAAATTTGGTTGAAATGTGTCAAGTAGTATAAGGAGTAGCATTTTGACACTTTCCGGTAAATCTTTCATAAAATTTAAGATTTTCACCCCAAAAATTGACCAATCAGAATTCTGAAAAAAATGTCTGGAGGGTATAGGATCTTTCCAGCCAAATTTGGTTGAAATCAGTCAAACCGTTAATGAGAAGCAACAATTTGAGACGGACGGACAGCCACCATGGCTTAAGTTCAATTGGCCTTTCAGGCCAGGTGAGTTAACAAGAGCCATCAGATGTTAAAGGTAACATTTAACAAATTTCAAAACAATTGCAAATAAACTGTATGAGTTGCGTTGACAAGAAATGATTGTCAGAGATGGACGGACCGACAGACTGACATACATACATTCTATACACACATGTATGTACAGGCATACAGAAAGCACATGCCCATCTTCAAGTAGTTATGAGAACCATGACCAAGTTTTAAAACAATCACAGCTAAATTGTAGTTGTATTTACAAGAAATGTTTGATACTGCAGTTTATCTATTGGCTTATAGGTATTTAAAGGGGACAACTCTGTAATGAATAATTTTTTGGACACCGAAAAACCACATGCGCATCTTCCGATGGTAATGACTAGATTTACCATGTTTCAAAAGAATTGTAACTAAACTGTAGGAGTTGCGTTGACAAGGATGGACTGACAGACGAACATACATTTTGGATAGATGGATGGATGTACAAGTATATGGATAGTACATGCACATCTTCATGTCGTAATGATAACACTTACCAAGTTTCAAAAGAATCGCAGCTAAACTGTAGGAGTTGTGTTGACAAGAAATGATTGGCAATGCAGTTTATGTATCGCCTTTAAGGTATTTAAAGGGTGATAACTCTGTAATGAATAATATTATGCCGCAAAAGATCACATGCACATCTGCAGATGATAATGATACTGATAATGTGGATGAAATTTTAAGCTAATTCATTGAGACCTCTAGGAGGGGCGCTGACAAGAAATGATTGTCAGAGATGGATGGACCATCAGATGGACATACATACAGTTTGGACAGACGGATGGACATACAGGTATATGGATAGCACATGCACATCTTCATGTGGTCATGATAATACTTACCAGGTTTCAAAAGAATCGCAGCTAAACTGTTGGAGGAGTTGCGTTGACAACAAATGATTAGCAATTCAGTTTATGTATCAGCTTTAAAATATTTAAAGGGTGATAACAGTTTATGTATCGGTTGGACAAACATGTTGATCACTATATATCCCCTGTCTTCTGGGGGGGGGGGGGAGAGGGGGGAAGGGGAGGTAAAAAGAGCATGTAAATGACCATAACCTATCACTGACCATGCCCGCCAAAACTGGTGCCAAGGAATGTCCATTTGCAGACCATGAGTAATATTTTAGAAAATTTAAAACTGTAATGTCTGTCTTGAAAACCGATCCAGATAATCCAGTAGTAGATCTTCAGAAATAGATTTCTTTGTCTGCAAAGGAACATTCGGGGAGCAAATATTTGGATTTCCTTGACCAAATTTGACTAGTAAATGGTTGGTTAATATGACTAGATATTGGCAGTCATTTTGCCTGTATGGGAACCAGTTAGTGATGCCAGGGACTAAACATATGATAAATTATTACGAAAACAATGCGAAAAGGTTATGGATGGTGTCAGCAACAGATTTCAGTAAAAATGGTTTCAAAATATTCGGCTAGTATCATTTTGTGACCATAAAAACAATCAATTAAAATAATACCAGTAATACATTTTGACTGAAAATCATCGCTGTTGCTGGCAGCTACTTTGATGCACATTGCTTTGCAAATAATCAGCAGTATTACATCGGAAGCATGGAGTAACTAATCTGTTATCAACGCGCATAGGGAATACTATTTGTGTGGTGCGAAAAGCACTTAGGTCCACTCATGTCAACGATTGGCTCCAGTAAGGCAAAATGGTTGTGCTGATTGGTCAGATAAATAATGTTTAGAAACATTGTTTTAGGTTATTCTGATGCATCTCAGGTATTTTACAGATTGTAACCATTTTATTACCATATGAGGTTACCAATCAACATCATTTGGCTGTTCCCTTATCCTTTCCGTTAAGACAGATGATCTTTTGACCACATGTATTAAAGAACTATGAAGACAAGTGAATGAAAGTGAAAGTAAGCCTACAAACTTTGCAGCTAGGTGGGTTGGTGTTAAAACGGAACACGATTTCCTAAAATTATCAACAATCTTTATATTGTTACATCTAAATATACACATACTGAGACAAGACTATTATTTATAGAAATTGACATTGCTATCACCCACTGATCAGATAACAGCGATAATTTAAGATGAGAATAATGTATATGATTTGCATGAAACCAGGAATGTGTACTGGCATACATGCATGCACTCACGCACGCACACATACAAAATCACACCCTATGATGCATGCACACACACACACAACACCAACCCTATAAACATACAACCGGTAAGATTTTTAGAGTGCCTGATAGACTTGGCTAATTACCTAACTAGTTTAAATATACACTTCAAATCCAATTAATCAATACCTTTGTCATTCTCATGACACCATCGGCCCATACTAATTACGTCTTAATTCATTGTATGTCTGGCCAAAGCTCCGATGTCATGTAGGATTAACCCTCTGCCAGCAGAGAATGTACTTCTGTGTGATCACGGGAAAACATCGCACTAACGTGGATAAAGTCAGTGATTATGCACTGAGCAGAAAGATGAGTAGCAGAAAGGTGAGTTAGCCTTCTAAGCAAATACACAATGAGATCTGAATCCATATCTCCAGCTACAATCATAATTTGTAGAATCCTTTCAAGGAAGTTATCTTCAAAATAACAAAACATGTCTGCTGCATGCTTACCATAACATAAACGAAATCACGGATTTCTTTTTTCACGAGAGAGTTGATACTTACCTCCCTAATACTCTTTGATATTACTAAATATCGGCTTTCATTAAATAAAAACTCAGATTAAAAAAGATAGGGGACCCTACTGGGCAGGTAGTCATGTGACAGTCTGGTGGATGCTAGCCCCAACGACCGCGCATGCGCAGACTAATACTTCCTCTGACTAATTTATTGGCGGACACTATGCAACTTTACGAGAGCCTGAAGACTGAGCCTCCGTGATTTCGTTTATTTCACTTCAAGAGTATACTTACCTCCCTAATACTCTTTGATATTGCCAGAATTCGACAGAGAATTCGGCGGGAGGGAGGCGAGGTCAAAAGACCAGCTCTTCCCTATGCGCTTTTCTGCGTTTAAGGCACTTAAACTTCTGAAAATTGTGTGAAAACACAACCAGGAATAGATTAGAACATCGGCTAACACCACCGATGGCGGAGAGATGACCATATGTCATATGCACTCCAACCCCCCCCCACCCCCTTCCTGGGAGGAAGCCTGAATGACCTCATGTCCCATACGCTCTCTACGTACAAGTGCCATGTACTATAGGACATTTAAAAACGAAAAGGCTTCATTTTCGTATACTCTCAATAATGAACCACATAAAACACGAACCAGCACCATATTAATAACGAAGGATCACGTGACAATATAAACGAAATCTAGGATTCCTTTTTTCACGAGAGAGTTGATACTTACCTCCCTAATACTTTTGATATTGCTAAATATTGGCTTTCACACAATAAACACTCAGATTTAAAACAGTTAGGTGCCCCTACTGGGCAGGGAGTCAGAGCGTAGTCTGGCGGATGCCAGCCCCACCACCGCGCATGCGCAGACTAGCACTTCCTCTGACTAGATTATTGGCTGACACACATGCAACTATTAAGAGCCTGAAGACCGAGCCTCTGTGGGGTGGAGAGGCCGGGTCCGTATCTAGGGAGGTAAGTATCAACTCTCTCGTGAAAAAAGAAATCCTAGATTTCGTTTATTTCACTTCAAGAGTATACTTACCTCCCTAATACTTTTGATATTGCCAGAATTCGAAAGTGAATCTGGCGGGAGGGAGGCGAGGTCAAAAGACCAGCTCATCCCTATACGCTTTTCTGCGTTTAAGGCACTTAAACTTCTGAAACTGTAAGAAAAAACAGTCAGGATTTGACTAACCATCGGATAACACCACCGATGTATTAGAGATGACCGAATGTCATATGCGCTCCCCCCCCTCCTTCCTGGGAGGAAGAGTCGACTGACCTCAATGTCCTATACGCTCTCTACGTACAAGTGCCATGTACTACAGGACAGAGACGAAAAAACTCCATTTTCGTAACTCTCAACAATGAACCACACAAATACACAAACCATCACCATATTAATAACGGGTAATCGTGACAATACAATCAACAACGGACAACACATGAACAAGACTGACCTTGTTGAAAATGGCTGCTGACATCATCTTCCCATTGGTAAAGACTGATGCAGGCCCAAAAAAGTGGGTGTTTCCATAAATTAATTGTGAAATATATAAGTAATGAGGAAAAACCTCCTCAAAAAATATAAACCGATTTATTTTTTCAAAACCGACAAGGCGAGAGGATTAGAGGTGTCACGGAGATAATGGTCTGTAAAACTTGACTCACAGTGCCACTGAGCCACCGACATAATATCATCCACAGGGACCCCATTAAATAGGGCCGTGGATGTCACTACGCCGCGGACACTGTGAGCCTTGGCCACGTCAACCTGCTTCCCGGTGGCGGATTTATGGCAAAACTGAATGCATTCCACAATCCACCTGGAAATGGTGTCCTTAGAAGCCCTCCCATGGGGTTCAATATATGACAACCATAACGCTGACTGGTCGGTGCGCCATGCCGCCGTACGTTGTTTGTACCGGCGCAGCGCCCGGACGGGACACCATGCTTTAGAATTAGGATCATATCTAGTTAAAGCAGGCAAAATAATAGGTTGACCTGGATATTTCAACGACTGATTTTTAGCCAAGAAATTAATCCTAGGTAGCAGCTTAAGGCCTTCCCCTGAAACCACAAAACGGTCATCCTCGGCTGATAAGGCATGAATTTCACTCCTACGCCTAGCCGAGGCCGCAGCAATTAAAAACACAGTCTTCAGTGTTAATAGTTTCATAGAAATGGAACTAAGTGGTTCAAAAGGCTTATCACCTAGTACTTGAAGCACTAGCGATAAACTCCAAGACGGAATCACAGGTGGATTCCTTGGTCTTAGATTGCCCATGCCTTTAATTAATACATTCAATGTATTCACTTCATCACTTCCCCTCTTAGCCAAGCAAGGAATAACAGACATTAATGCTGACTTATAACCAGCAATAGAGTTAGGCTTGAGGCTATAGGCATCATAGAGGTGACAGAGGAAATCAGCTACTACTTGAATAGATGAATCCATTGGATCAATACATCTTTTTGAGCACCATTCTGCAAATCTGTTGATTTTATAATTATATGCTCTGGAGGTTGACCCCCTCCTGGCTTTGGCCATAAACATGGCTGCTTGCTCAGAAAAGCCCTCCTTAATTCTAGATTCCTTGACAACATCCACGCAGTCAATCTGAACATTGACGGATTGTTGTGAAGAGCCTTGCCCTGGAAGATAATATCGTCCATCAGAGGCAGAGGAACCGGATTGCAGACCAGAAGGTCCAGCAGATCCGTATACCATGATCGGCTTGGCCAATCCGGGGCGATCAGAAGCACTTGGCATTCCTCTTGTCTGATTTTCTGAAGAATTTTTGGAATCAGGATTGCTGGAGGGAATGCGTATGCATACATTCTCCCCCAGCTGATAGCTAACGCATCTGTTGCGAAAGCGCTTGGATCCGGAATCGGAGAGACGTACGTCGTCATCTTCGCATTCTTCTTCGTTGCGAACAAATCGATGTTGGGTTTCCCCCAATGGTCGAACAGACGATCCGCCACACATTGATTTAGTTGCCATTCCGTGGGTAAAACACTCATCCTTCGGCTCAATGAGTCTGCTAGCAGGTTTAACCTTCCCGGAATATGAACTGCTTTCAAGGTAATCTGGTGATCCAGACACCAACAAAGCAGTTTCCATGTCATCATACAGAGACTGGGCGACTTCGTTCCGCCCTGGCGGTTTATGTAAGTCACAACTGTTGAGTTGTCTGAACGAATAAGAACAATCTTGCCCTGAACTTTCTGTAAGAAATGTTCCAGGCCCAGGACTACTGCTCTTAGCTCCAGTAGATTTATATGTTCCTTTGACTGTTCCAGATTCCAAAGCCCTGATATCGTGGATTCTTCCAGGCAAGCTCCCCAGCCCTCCATCGATGCATCTGTATACACAGTCACCTGAGGGTGGGGAGGGGTTAGCAAAACCCCCGGCAAGAGATTCTCTGTATTCAACCACCATTGCAGGTGGTGAATCAGAGGCGCCAACACTGACACATTCGAGTCCAGCGAACCTGTACTCTGGGTCCATTGTGTCATGAGAAACAACTGGATCGGCCGCCTGCGTAAGGCGGCCTGAGGAATGACTGGTTCCAACGAAACCATCAACCCCAGCATTCTCAAGTAAACCCGTGCCAGGACATGACGACTGTCGCACACTGACTGAATCAACGAGATGAGTTTTTGAACTCTCTCCTGAGTAGGATAAACATATCCTGTCTCTAGATCGAAGAACATCCCCAGGTAAACAAACTTCTTGGATGGAGTCAGCTCTGATAATTTTGGAAATTGATCAACCAGCCCAAGTCTGTGAGAATTTTCAAAACAATCTCCAGATTGGCGGACAAACTTTCCCGGGTGTGCGCTTTCAACAGCCAGTCGTCTATGTACGTGTGGACTGCTATGCTTCTCCTGCGGAGGTATGCTGTGATCGCAAGAACCACACGGGTGAAAACCCGAGGAGCCGTGGAAATTCCGAAGGGCAACACCCTGAATTCCCACTGTCTGCCCTGGAATGCAAATCTCAGGAAGCGACAGAAACTCCCGTGGATGGGGATGTGGAAATAAGCGTCCTTCAAATCTATCGACGCCGTCCACATCCCCCTCTCCAACCCCGCCAACACCGAGCGCACCGTTTCCATCTTGAAACTGGGCGTCTCGATGAACTTGTTCAATGGCTTGAGGTTGAGAATCGGTCTCCACCCTCCGGTGCGTTTTGTTACTAAGAACAGGGTTGAATAGAAGCCCGGACACCTTTGTGCCGGCTGAATAGCTCCCTTTTGTATGAGGGAATTTATCTCCTCCTCGATACACAACCTTTGCTCTGGATCCCTCGGAATGGGAGTCCAGACTGGCACCAGAGACAGTCGCGACGGCGGGCCTGTCACCCACTCTGGATGATACCCGACGGAAAGCCATCGCAAGACTAAACGGTCCTGAGTTAACCGTTCCCACTCTTGCATGTGGCCGGCTAGCCGGCCTCCCACCGGCCCACCTAGGGACCGCGGTGGACACGAGGCATGCAAGAGCGGCACTGTCTCCGTCGCCATACACACCGGCGTGGTTCTTACCGCGGTAAGCGTACTGTCAGGAACGATAACCACGCCCAGATCCTCGCGCGCCCCGCCCCGCCCCGCGCGCACCTCGGTGCGCGGGCGGCTGCTTGGCTGACGGCGCCTGAGGAACCTGCGCCCCCCTCGCTGCTGGCCGAATCGCACGCGGCCGAAGCCGACGCTGCGACGGTGGCTGGCCACTGACCTGGCCAGCACCACCTCGAGCCTGCAGGGGACAATATGCCAGGGCCGCGGCGCGAGCGTTAGCACGACGCAGCACATCAAACTGCTCGCGCAGCGCCCTCTGGTTATTCACCAGGGTGACCGTCTCTTGGAGGTGGCGACATCCCTCACCTCCAAAAAGACCAGGGCCCGTCATAGGCGTACGCAGTAGCCTATTGTACAGGTCCTGAGACGGGCACAGATTGTCCAGGGCAAACGTGCGTCTTGCCCTGACACTCCTGGTCACCGCCCGAGTCATACAGTCCAGCGCCAGGTTAATACCATCCTGGATGGTTCGCTGGACAGTGACCGGACTTGGCTGGCGCGATGCGGATGCCGTTACTACCCCCTGTAACAGCTTGGAGACGTGGGACAGAGCGGCAATCGAAGCCCTCCCACTCTCCTCCGCATCACGCAACGCGGTATTCGCCGAACGCAACGCGTCCGCGCACAAGACACCCGTGTCAGAACGGGAGCCTGGCCGCGCATCCTCACCCAAAGCCGCGCGGTCATCCATGCTGGGCTTGGGTACCACACCGTACCGCTGGTAATCCAGGGGCACGATGCGACAACGCCTGGCCACCTCGCGAGGGGCCTTCGCGAGACGTCCACTCGACTTAATGGACGACTCCGCCGCCTTGAACATGTCAACGACATGCTCCGCCAGCGGCAGAGAAGGCATAGCGTTAGCAGTGGGATTCCCAGCTAACCACGGCGTGTGAACACGCTGGCTAGCCGACTGCTCCACGGGCAGATCAGGCCTAACGCTCACCAACCACTGGCAAGCGTCATACCAATCCTCCTCCGTGGCTAACTGCGAGCGCTCTACAAGACGGGGTCCTTCGTCTTCCTCCTGAGCGCAAGCAGTAGAGCTTGACGGCGGGTATGCTGATACACCTGGCAAGCCAGGGAAAACACGCGGGCCTGACAGCACCGGCATGAGAATATCACTGGTTTGACCAGGAGCAGGCACCGTGGCAGAGCGCGGGGTATATATAGTCTGACCACGGGCCCGGCCAGCACCAGCAACACCCTCGGCAAGCCGAGGTATGCGGTACCGCTGGCCATCAGCAGCGCCCTGGGCCACCACCTGAGCCGCGGACTTTACTCCAGGGTGAGTAAAACCGTGGAATAAGGCGCCTGTATTCCCCGCGAGGGGTGCACAAACGTCTTCATCCATGTCCACGTCGTCAGACGGCGACCGTAGCAGGTAATCCTCATTACCCTGGTCAGAAAGATTAGACCCCGGGTCAGCAAAGAGAGCTAACCCGGGCTGACCAGGAACGGTGCCATAGGAGGTACTGGCCACCGCGGCGTGCGGATACCCCTGGACTGATAAGCAGCCCGCGGGTTCCAGCGACAACCGTCCACGGTCCCCTATCCGCGCGGCAATAAGCCTGCTGCCAGGGCCGTGGAACGCCCCCTCTAATGGGGCCACCTCTGAATCGTCGAACAACGGAAGCGGACTAAGGAAAATCGATCCAGAGGCGGGGATTACCTGCTCCGAAGCCGATGATGAGGACAGTAAAGGATTTGGTCCAGGAAGCATGCCACGAAGCAACCCTGGAACCAAATCCTTTACTGCCCTCTTCATCTCTCCCAACATCTCGGTCCGGAAGGCCTCCATATCCACCGCGGACGAGACCTTCCCCTTACCCTTCCTACTTACAACCTCTCGTTTCCGCTTCTTCTTCTTCTCCTCCTCTACCACCTTGTCCGTCGCCTGTAAGCAGCACAAGAATTCGGACATTAACACGCCCCCCCAGTGCTTACATATGTCACAATTAACCAATGGACCACAAGGGCTACATTGAGAGCACAGATGCGGCCAGAACTTTACATGAATAAAACGACCACAGGACGCGCAACCCGGTCCCTGAAACAGGGCAAAGGACAAGGAGTATGAGCAACTAGTTAAGCTTAGAAACTCAATCCAACTCAAAGAGAAGGAAAACGATCATAAAGATCAATATACATCAGAAACCAGCATAGCGCTTGAATAGCTGATAAACACATAGCCAGGCTGATTATGACGTCATTAATCCCGTGACAGGAAAAATTCGATCCCAACAAAACATCCAAGTGCAAGGACGAATTGTATGCTGAATGGATAAGTCGACTACACAACCATCAGATACATATAGATAACTCTTTTCTGGCAAAAATGTTAATTATCTCCCTTTGTTTGTTTACAATAATTAACATCACCACATTATCAATAACTAGATACCTGACACTTTGTATAGACAAACCATCCAACGTGACGAACCGGAGAACTCCACCATCTGCACGCCTCTTAACTCTCTCCACCTCATGGGGAAGGAATTGGATCAAGAGGGCAAAGTGAGAAGACCTTTATACCAGGCCTCCAACTCACTGGACATATTTTTCATTTGGTTAGATAACCTAACAGAGTTAGTAGGAAATGGAACCATGGTGGAGAGAAAACTAACTCTCTGCTACTGTGAAGCGACCACCTAGCGTCATACAGACCTGTGGACATAAACAGAAAGAGAAATTAGTCATAGGTAGCACCGAGTTGACATAAACCAACTAACCAAGGCGCTTATCACGGTAACCGCGAGTCCCGGAAACACAATACACCGGGAAGAAAACTCGCTAATTTTACTAGAAGTCACCTGATTTAAAGGTCCTAAGTCCCCCTTTGGCGAATCGTTCCGTCCTGCCATCCAAATCAGTGACTATCACACCAAAAAACACCACTTAAACAGTCTAAGATCAAGGAAAAGCTATTGCAACAAAAAGACATGTGTGAACTCTCTGCCAATAATCTAGCAAAGAGGAAGTGCTAGTCTGCGCATGCGCGGTGGTGGGGCTGGCATCCGCCAGACTACGCTCTGACTCCCTGCCCAGTAGGGGCACCTAACTGTTTTAAATCTGAGTGTTTATTGTGTGAAAGCCAATATTTAGCAATATCAAAAGTATTAGGGAGGTAAGTATACTCTTGAAGTGAAAAAATAAACAATGGACAACACATAAACAAGACTGACCTTGTCGAGGCTGGAAGCTGTCGTCATCTTCCCCTTGTGAAGGCTGATGCAGTCCTAAAAGTGGTGTTGTCTCCATTGATTAATTGTGAAATATATAAAAAATGAGGAAACCTCATCAAAATATGTACACCTAGATTATTTCTTCAAAATCGATAAGGCGAGAGGATTCGAGGTGTCACGGAGATAATGGTCAGTAAAACTTGACTCACAGTGCCACTGGGCTACTGACATAATGTCATCCACAGAAACCCCATTAAACAGGGCAGTAGAAGTCACTATGCCATGAACACTTGTTTACCTGTGGCAGATTTATGACAAAAT